>JAQFVV010000310.1:0-347286 GCA_028023455.1 Epiperipatus broadwayi
TTGGCCCATAATTTATAATTCTAAAGTATAATAAAATGTAATGAAATAAATTGACTAAATGCTTTACTGCGTTTAACAATTAGATAGCGAGAGAAATAGGGTATTTGAATGTCACATCATGATCTAACAATTATACTAACTTAGGCAACCTTTCTTATACGTTCATCAAGTGGCAAATGTTCTTTATAATGTTTGGATCAAGAAAACAATATTATCAGATACCAGCAAATTTGATATTATGACTATAAAATAATATATCTATTTTATAATAGATGTATGAAATGTGAGAGATGTGGAACTTGAAAGAGGGAATGTATACAAGAATAACTCAAGACACAGTTTTTAAGATTTTAAATAAATAAAACAAATCATTTATTAGACTGAAAAATTTAGTTTAACATGATTATTTTACAATGGGACTACTTGTCTTACAGATTTTAATTCTCAAATAAACCTTGAGCATCAGTTTGGGATTATCCCCATTATGTTACATTATTCACTATTCAGACCTTTTGAAAGCAAATTAACAATAAAACTTGAATATTCTGGCTTCGAATACCTGCTTTGCTTAAGCGTTTCATCTAAACATAACATTAACTAAATAATATATCATATATTAAACAATAATTATTTTGAGAGGATTTAATACTATCAATTATTGAAATAAAGCAAATTTGTACCTTTGGCTATCAACTAAGCAGCTCTCGCTAAGTTAATTAAATAACTATTTTAAAATACATACACCTTTCATGCATAGCACTAAAACAAATTAATTCTAATGATTTGATGATTTATAACTTTATGTTAAATGAATAATGTGTTTTAAAGCATTTATTTCCTGTTTTAATTTCAATAATTTATACTTCTTTATATCCGCGATATTGTTTATATTACGCGTGTGTGTTCATATCTTACAACAATAATAGAAAACAATCTTTTCTATAAATATCAAGTTATTAGGATAATATTAAACAATTACTTCATTTCAGACAATGTCATAAACCAACTAATAAAATAAGACACTAATATTATATCAAGAATTTAATTTAACTATTTATCTGGCCACATACTAAATAATACAGAGCTATATTGACGATTATACAAACGAAATGTTCCAAGGGAAATTCACATGAGGAGCAAATAAACTTTGCTTAACACTTTGACAAGAACTCAAAGCCAATTCCTGAAATACGCTATTGGTGTGACATTCTTCTAATCACCAGACTATAAGAAAAAACATCACTCAACTTCCTAAATATCATTTCATACCTAAACAACAACTAATATCATCTCTCAAATATATCATTGGTGTGGGACTTTTCCTCATCACCAGGACCATACAAGAAAAACATCATTCAACTTCTAAACTATCATTTCATAAAGGGGACACAATATAAAAGACATTTACCCAAGGAAAATACAAATATACTACATAGGCAAAATCTCTTATCCCTACAAACATAGAACATATCCAGAGTAATTTTTATTTCTAAAGATTTTCAACATATCTAACATTATATATAAACGCTGGCAGATAAATACATACAGATAAAAAAAAAAAAAAAATGAATTTTTTATTAAGCAAATAATAATATAATTAAAATAGAAATATATGTAGATAATAGTAGACATAAGAAAAATTAATATTATATATCATGCAGTATAATATGGTAATTAAATGATACATTAAAAATATAACCTTTAATTCAGAATAAACTTTAATATTTAAAATTTAAATAGTCATGGTCATTACGAACAAATTTTCATAATTTCTCTGGCAGAATATTTTTATCAGACACTCAAGCATTTCATGAAGCCAAAATTCACTTTGAGACTGGAAAAACAGATATAGCAAATATACACTCTCTCAAACTATATAATAAAAAAATAATTTTTTACCTGCATAAAATAAAACAAAGCATATTTGAATAAAATCAATTTACCAGCATAATATCCACAATTTGTGAATACTCATCTCCGAGACAATCTAGGATATAATGAAATAAAATTATAAGCAAACATACACAATATGATAATAATAAATAAAATAAAAATAAAATATGAAGTATAAGTAATTAAAAAATAAAGTATAAAAGTCACTTCTGTTCTTTAGACTTAAAATGTTCACTGCAAAGTCCTTTCTCCAAAGTTTATTAAACAATTGAGATTTCAAACTGAGTTCATGTTTCATTAAGAATAAGAAACATAAATAAATTTCAGAAAGATAAAAGAAATAATCATAATTTAAATTTCATCTAGTATCTCTAATGTCCTTAGTTTAGATAATTGAGTTTACTACATCATATGTAAGAAATGAACTTTTATATCATTTGCAGTATAGAAAGACATCGAAGCCAATAGTTGTACAACACTATTTAATTAATATTTCGTAGTAGTTTTTTAAATTAAATAAGCAATTGCTCTTAATAAATTTCTTAAATAGCATTTGTTTTCCCTGACATTTTTATAGCTAGCATACATATAGTTATTTTTAACATTGCAAATTAAGGCTATGTCATAATACATTGGTAATGCTTTACAATTAATAATAATTATTTTATAATGCATCCATATCGAAGAGAACAGAAATAGTATCGTAAGCATTCCCATCCTTCCATCCAATTTAAGCAATTAATATTTAATAAGTAGTATCTTTTAATTATTCGGGTGTGTAATTCATTACTTCTTTCATGGAAAGCACATATTATTTTAAAATACAAAAACATACACAAAAAAATATGTCATTTTCTGGTAATGAATTTAAACATAGAAATGTTACTTTAGAATGCATAATATCCTTTAACTTTAAGTTTAAAATTGTATAAGTAAATAGAAAATGAAAATGAGGTTAAATAAATCTCAGCAAAATGTTCTGCAACACATTTTAAAAAGATATTAGAAAATTCACTTAGATTAGTTAGATAATTATAAAGTTCATGCACTCTAACTTCTTCTTAATAGTAAATAAATAAGGTACGCAAGCTTAATATTATAGATATATGCATTTTAAAATAGTAATAAGTATGAGGTGGTTAACTCAAACGTTTAAATTAAGGATAAAGAAATGAAAACTGATATACCTTCTTAGTAGTTCACTGACATTCTAATTAAAGAATTTTTTCCATACTGAATCTCTTTGAAGACTTTTCTGAAGTTTACTTTTAAAGTTTTAAAATTAATTGACTGAAAGATATATACTTGTTATAGCACGAGAAGAAGAATAATTACTGGCTTTCTTTGCAATTTTTGAATAATAATGAGCAATTTTAAATAAAGACTATTTGTTAAATAGATATCTCTTCCTCCATCAAAAGGTCATCTGCACTCAAAAGGCGACCCACCTTAAACCTGGAAGCTAATTTACTTATGCAAGAAATCTTTTCTAAAAAATTTTGACCTTCACAATTAAATCAAAAAAGTAATAAAAAATCTTTACAAACTTGAAATAAAATGAATATTAATTAACTGTTAACAAAAAATGATTAATAATTTATTTTAATTTGTAAATACTCCACTGATCCAAACATCCATTAATCATTGAGGAAAAATATATATTTGTTAAATTATTAAAGATAATTACTGTAATTTAAATGTTTTTTGTAAATGCACTATTGTTTGCTAATTATTAAAAGATGAAAAAAAATGAAAAGGAAATGATAATACAGATATACACTCATACACATATACACTGTAATACATAAATATTAAATTATCTTGACTAAATACAACTACGATCCTGAAGTAAATAGAGGGTTAAATATTATTAGGGGGGGGGAAAAAAAAAAAAAAAAAAAAAAAATTAAATACTTTATTATTTTTTAGTAATAGCATCATTATTATATACACAATATTAAATGAAGATCAAGTGCCAAAAGTATCAGGTTACAATAATAATTATACTTTTATTACAGAAGGAGGATGATTTACCTAGAAAACAATTTAAATTTTCTTACTTATGAATTGTTTATAAAAAAAAAATCAACATAAATTTAAATTTTAGAAGTGATTAAAATGACTGGGCAACTTTATTTTTAAATTCAGATTAAATGCTGATAAAATATATATATATATATTGTGACCCTCTGAATGCGGGCACAAGCAAGCAAATCATAGTATATCAATAGTGGATAACCGCATTATATTATTAAAAAAAATGATGAAATAATCTTTTTTTAAAAAATAATAATAAAATTTTAAGATTTTACTGGAAATTGTTTAAAACTTTAGATGTTGATTAATTACGCATTTTGATTAACCATTTTATAAGCATTTATTATTATTATTTGTTATTATTATTATTATTATTATTATTATTATTATTATTATTATAGTTAATGAAATATTTAATGCAAGAAAGAGGGGTTATTTATTATAGGAATTAGTATAGTTTGTCAGGAGGATACAAAGTTATTTTATTTTAGTGTCTAATATTTGTTTAAGTGGTATGTGTATGAGTGTATATCTGTATTACGTTTCATTTCATTTTCATCTTTTAATAACAGCAAACAATAGTACATTTACAATAAAAACATTTAAATTACTGTAATTATCTTTAATAATTTAACAAAAATATATTTCAATGATTAATGGATATTTGGATCAGTGGAGTATTTTACAAATTAAATAAATTATTAATCATTTTTGTTTAACAGTTAATTAATATTCATTTATTTCAAGTTTGTAAAAAGTTATTTTTGAAAATGTTATTTTTATTTATTTAATTGTGAAGGTCAAAATTTTTTTTTTAGAAAAGATTTATTGCATAGTAAATTAGCTTCAGTGCAAAAGGTGGAGTTAACCTTTTGAGGGCAGATGACCTTTTGATGGAAGGAAGAGATGTAACAAATAGTCTTTATTAAAAAAATTGCTCATTATTGAAATAATTGCAGCCAGTATATTCTTCTCTGCTCTAACAAGTATATATCTCTTCCAGAAGTCAAATTAATTTTAAAAAAAGCTTTAAAGTAAACTTCAAGAAAAGTCATAGAAAATTCTAGTACGGAAAAAGTCTTCAACTAGAATGTCAGGCTAGAATATAAGAAGGTATATCAGTTTTCATTTCTTTACCTAATTTAAACATTTGAGTTAACCACCTCATACTTATTACTATTTTAAAATGTATATCTATAATATTAAGCTTGCGTTACCTTATTTATTTACTATTAGGAAGGAAGTTAAAGTGCATGAACTTTATAATCATCTAACTAATCTATGTGAATTTTATAATATCTTTTGGAAATGTGTGCAGAACATTTTTGCAGGATTTATTTTAACTTCTCATTTCATTTTCTATCTTACTTCTACAAAAGTTAAACTAAAATTAAAGGATATGTGCATTCTAAAGTAATATGCTATATTTAAATTCATTACGGAAAATGATTTTATTTTTTTTTTGTATGTTTTGTATTTTTAAAATAATATTTGCTTTATGAAAGAAAGTAAAAATATGAATTACCCCGAATAATTAAAAGATACTACTTATTATATTTACTACTTAAATCGGATGGAAGGATGGGAATGCGGTATATTTCTGTTCTCTTTGATATGGATGCATTATAAAATAAATTATTATTAATTGTGGAATTACCAACATATTATGACATATTAATTTGCAATGTTTAAAAATAACTATATGTATGCTAGCTTATAAAATGTCGGAAAAAAAACAAATGCTATTTAAGAAATTTATTAAGAACAATTGCTTATTTAATTAAAAAAAACTACTATGGAGTGAATTAAATAATTGTTGTACAACTGTAGCTGAAATGTCTTTCGTATTACCGTCAGCATAAAGGTTCGTTTCTTACGTATGATGTAGTAAACTCAATTAGCTATGCTAAGAACATTGGAGATACTAGATCAAATTTAAATTATAATTACTTTTTCTTGTCCTACAGAAATTTATTTTATGTTTCTTATTCTTAATAAACATGAACTCAGTTTGGAATCTATCTCCATATCATTTAATAAACTTGGAAAAGAACTTTGCAAGTGAACTTTTTATTTTAAGTCAAAGAACAAATGACTTTTGTTTCTTTATTTTTTTTTATTACTTGTCATCATCAATGTATATGATAGACATATAGGCATATTTATTATTATGTTTTGCTTATAATTTTGTGCTATTATAAACTTTTAGATCATCTCGGAACGCGTATTCACAAATTGTGGATATGCTGGTAAAATTGATTTTATTCAAATATGCTTTGTTTTATTTTACAAAGGTAAAAAAAAAATTTTTTTTATTATATGGTTAAAGAGAGGTGTATATTTTATTTGTATGTTTTTCTTTATATCAAAGTGAGAATTTTGGCTTCAAAGTAGCGAGTGTCTGATAGAAATATTCTGCCAGAAATAGCAAAGAAATCCCGTTCGTAATATTTATGACTATTTAAATTTTAAAATAATTTAAAGTTTATTCTGAATTAAAAGTCATATTTTAATGTATCATTTAATTACCATATTATCTGCATAGTATATAACTTTGAATTTTTCTTATATTCTTATTTATGCATATGTGTGTCTGTTTTGCGCAATTATTATATTTACTGGGTAAAAGTTCATTTTATAAATATTTTCCCCGTATAAATTTCGGATATTGTCATATTCTAAAGAATTGAAAGGATTAGTAGTTATCTGTATGTATTTATCTGCCAGTGTATATATAATGTTAGATATGTAGAAGAGCTTTGGGAATGGAAATTACTCTGGATGTGTTCTATGTTCGTAGGGATGAGATTTTGCCTATGTAGTATATTTTAATAATTTTCCATGAGTAGAGCCTATTTTGTATTGTGTGTGTATTATGAAATGGTAGTTTTGAAGTTGAGCGATGTTTTCTTATGGTCCTGGTGGTGAGAAAAAGTCCCACACCAATAATATATTTCAGAATTAGATGAGTTATTGTTGAAGTATGAAATGATATTTAGGAAGTTGAGTGATATTTTTTTATAGTCCTGGTGATGAGGAAAAGTCCCACACCAATAGTATATTTCAGAATTTGATGAGTTCTTGTCAAAGTGTTAAGCAAAGAGTTTATTTGCTCATCATGTGAATTTCCCTTGGAACATTTAGTTTGTATAATCGTGAAAATATAGCTCTGTGTTATTTAGTATGTGGCCAGATAAATAGTTAAATTAAATTCTTGATATAATATTAGTGTCTTATTTTGTTGGTTGGTTTACTACATTGTCCGAAATGAAGTAATTGTTTAATATTTCCTCAATAACTTGATAATGTGTAGAAAAGATTGTTTTCTATTATTGTTGCTTAAAATATGACACACACGCGTAATATAAACAATATCGTGGATATAAAGGTATAGAGTTATTGAAATTAAAACAGGAAATAAACACTTTAAAACACATTATATTCATTTAACATAAAGTTATAAATCATCAAATCATTAGAATGAATATGATTTTAGTGCTCTGCATAAAAGGTGTATGTATTTAAAATAGTTATTTAATTAAGTTAGTGAGAGCTGCTTTATTGATAGCCAAAAGTACAAATTTGCTTTATTTCAATAATTGATAGTAAATCCTCTCAAAATATTTATTGTACCAATAATATGATATATTATTTAGTTAATGTTATGTTTAGATGAAACGCTTAAGCAAAGCAGGTATTCAAAGTCAGAATATTCAAGTTTTGTTTGTTAATTTTGCTTTCAAAAAGGTATGAATAATAAATAATGTAATATAATAGGGATAATCCCAAACTGATGTCCAAAGATTTATTTGAGAATTAAAATTATTAAGACAAGTAGTCTTATTGTAAAATAATTATGTTAAATTAAATTTTCAGTGTAATAAATGATTTGTTTATTTATTAAAAAACTGTGTCTTGAGTTATTCTTGTATACATTCGTGTACTAATTTCCACATCTCCACATTTCATACATCTATTATAAAATAACTATATTGTTTTATAGCTATGATATTAAATATGCTGGCATCTGATAATATTGTTTCCTCAATCCAAACATTATAAGAAACATTGCCACTTGATAAACGTATAAGAAGGTTTGCCTAGTTAATGTATTGGTTAGATAATGATGTGAGATTAAAATATACCCTATTTCTGTCATTATCTAATTGCTAAACACAGTAAAACATTTAGTCAATTTATCTCACTACATTTTATTATAAGTTAGAATTATAAATTTTGGGCCAATGTATTTTCTTTAATTCAACTGTGTTTTTTAAATTCCCTGAGATCTTATTGTATATTCCTTGATCAGCATTAAGGTAGCTGTTTAGATGATGATATGCCAAGTCATAGAATTGTTTAGTGATATAATTATATCAAGCTGATATATGTTATACTTGGATGATGGAAGAAATTAAGTTGAAAGGATATTTTTAATAGTCTTTACAAATAAACATTGTTATTTTTTATCATGCAGTTAATTAACAAAAGGATTTATATTTTATTTAAAGTTTTATAATATTTCTTCCCTCATTTATTTATAATTATATATTTTATGAACTTCCTGTAACCTCCCACTGAGCTGAGCTGAATGTAGACATAGGTAAAGAGTCTCAGTAATAATTTTATATCAGATATGTTGTTATATTGTTCTATTCATTAATAGAACTGGCGCCCTGGGCATTTACTCATATAATGTATATGAGCGGAGTTGTGAGCATGGGTTACAATATATATATAAGAATATGTTTAATGTTTCATTCTATGTTCCAAACAATATTAATAAATTAATCGATAATTCTAAGGATGTCATACCTGTCACATATATCAAATTTTTTGTGATTGTATGCTATCATATATAGGTGAATCTAGATTCAGTATTGAGAAGAGATTGAGGGAGCATGAATTGTTATATAAGCATGTAAAAAGTAAAAATAATGGTGATTTAATGTCTCCTTCAGTTTTCTTTGATCATGAAAAAACATGTAAATATAAATTTAAATTTGATTTTGAAAATTCTTCATGAAGAGAGAAACCATAATAAAAGAAAAATTAAAGAGGCAATTTTTATAAACAGGAATAAAATGCATTTAATAAATTGACAAGCTGCTAACATTAAAATACGAGATTCGTGGGATTTGAATTAATAATGTTTGCTTCCGCTTTTTTTAATTCAATGGCAGTTGAGGCAGGTTTAAGAAATTAACTGAAAGTACTTCTGTGGATTTAAGGATTGTTTGTAATAGTTTGTAAACCATTAAATTTATTATTTCAATTATAATTACAATTTTGTTTTTAATTAATGGACATTTTATTTATTTTACATGTATATATATGGCTGTAGTACATTCTAAATCTACAGGATCTACAAAAATCAACATGCCTCAATAAATTCAATTTTTAAGTAAATTATTAAAATGCTTTGTTTAGACAGAGTAATTGATACATCTATTATAATACAAATTTTGCATTTATTTTCTATTATTTTAGAGAATATTTCTAATTTTATTTCTTTGGAAATATGTTCCACTATTGTTATTGCATTCTTAAATCAAGACCATTTTTAATTTGCAATTCTATTCAATTTGGCAAATCAGACATTGGTTGATTATTTTTTGCCAAATTATAAACAGTGTTAAAAATTTTGATGTTACTTAAACATATTTCTCCTTTAATTTATCAATAATTTTTTGGCAATATTGATTTATTATATTCATTATCAAGTTTTATGATTTTGTTATGTGAAATTGATTCATTGTGAATACATATTTTTTTATGTAAAGACACTGATCTTCTATTTTTTGATGCTCCATTTGGTTCTACTTTTGTTTCCAACCATTTGTTTGATAAGTGGCAATATTTGTCACCTTCACATTTTTATATTTCAAACAGGCAGGACATCCTAATTTACCATTTTTAATTTCTAACCAAGTATATTGAGTTTTGAAATAATTTGTTTGTTAGCTGTTCTAGCAATTGGGAAACATAATTCCTTCTTCATTTTCATCTTGTGATTCTTGTAAAATATGAATATCAATATCATCTGATTGTAATAATTCTGATACATCATCAGTACTTTCATTGATATCTTCTTCTATGGAAGTGTTTGTATCCGAATCAATTTTGGTTTATCTTTTTCTAAAAATGATAACATATTCAATTGTCTTTTCATGTCTGTTAAAAATAATTAATAATATATATTTTGAAAATTAAGTAATAAAAATATATTATTAAAAATTAACATACCATATTTAAATTTATTCTTGCACAAGATGTTATTTAAATGTTTAATAAATTTTTATACATCACCTCAAGCTTTTTATAAAAACCATTCAACAAAAATATATGAGATGTTTCCTACAAATTATCCCAAGTTACAGAATATACAATTTTAAAATGTTTCAAAACAGAATAATGTAACCATAGTAATAATGGCAAGTTAATACAGTCCGCATTAACTTTATTTCCTTTTATGTTCATTAAAATCAATAATATTTAATAGGATAATTTGATTTGTATACTATGTACATCTCTTGTTTCTGAGTTGTTCTTATATTTTTTAAGCTGTAAATTTTGTTTAACCACAATTTTTATAGCTGAATATTATTTCACAATTTGATGTTTTAACTTATTTGACCTATAAATAAAAGTATATGAAATTTGATGTTTTAACTTATTTGATCTATAAATAAAAGTATATGATACTATTACAACTTGATGGATAAAAACTAGTTATATTAGTACTATTACATGTATTGTTTCCAAAAACTCTAAACCCATTGTCCATCACATGCAGATTAACCCTTTTTTCTTAACTGCATACTCAAGTTACAAACCTTCATACTGTTACCTAAATTGATACATGTATTGTTTCCAAAAACTCTAAACCCATTGTCCATCACATGCAGGTTAACCCTTTTTTCTTAACTGCATACTCAAGTTACAAACCTTTATACTGTTACCTAAATTGATAACTCTTAAAATAATTGTGTACATTTGACAAACCTTTCGTAAATCTTTATCATACAGATGATTTGAGTTTTGAACTACGCAACCATGGTAACAATGGAAAACAGTCACATTAAAAATGTAGAACAATTATTACAAATGTACTATAATTTGAAATTATTTTTATAAATAATGTCATTGCATATTATTTGTTATATTCTACGATTCCTTATTAAACCACTAAACATCGCACGATCACCATTCTTTATGTGTTTTCATTTTGAACTCAAAGCTTTATAATTAGCTAATAAGGTAAAAGGTGGCTGCTGGAGAGTTGTGTTAGATCCTAAGATCTAGGTACAGTCCTCTCAGATCCAAGACTCCTCACTGATGAAAGCCACAAACTAGAAACTAATCTGGGGATATTGGATGGGTAGATACTAGATAGGGATTTTCTTGCATCCATTGATTACTCTGGCTTGCACTGAATGGCACTACTGTAAGGAGAGTTTAGCCTCTGTGTTTAGACTCCATGATTCCTTACTTATATTTTTTATAAAAATATACCTTTTTATAAATATGTAATCAAATTTTTAACAATGGGCTCACAAATTTTTAAAAAAATTAACAATGGACTCACATGAGCCCAGCAAGCCTGCTGCTAAACTCATCACTGTATCATGTGTCATATAATTTTTCAACATTTCCACATATATATACTTCCATACTATTACATATGTGTGCGTGTTAAAACCTCAAATTACAATATGGTTCATCAGAACCTGCAGATTCCAATATCCATGATGAGTAGATCAGAATATTGTAAACATGAGATGTTTATTTTATTAATGGTCGTGCAAGATTCTACCATTCATTGTGTGGAAAACTAAATGATTACTGTATATTTGGTTATGAAAAAAGAAAGAAATGCTAAATGTTTGACCTTTCTAAAATACCCCAAAAGTTCATTATTGCACTGTATGTATATATGTTTGTGCATGTATTTATATATATGGCCAATCATGTTTGTCTTATTTAAAATTTATATTATTATTATATATACATTGGAATGCATGTCAGAATGTAGAGTAAATCTATTTTATTCTCATCTATTTCAAGTTAATACATGAAGAAACTACAATTACTAAATCGATAGAAGTCTCACACAAACATTTTCCAGAACATTTCATTTAAGTCATGTGACATTTAGATAACTTACCACGTTAATATTTTAAGGATTAATTGTTGATGCAATTACTTTAATCTTATTGAAAAACTTACACGTAGATATGTTAATTTAAATATTACATCGATAAAATGACAGACAGTTAAGAAAAGAAAATCTCACTATAATAAATGAGAATCAAGTTAGAAAAGGATTAATTATTTGCTAAAAAAAACTGTTTTTTTTTTTTTCAAATGTTTAAAAGTGGATTTAATAAGTATAGTAAATAAATTTCTTTCTTTATATCAAAGTTCTTGTTTGTTTGTTTACAACTTTATATTTTAATTTTTTATTTTGTAAAAATCTCTGGGTTTTTTTAATTTGTCTGTTTATAATTTATATTAACAAATACAATGAGAAAGTATATTGTGTGCGCGCACATGTATATTATATAAGAAAAGGAAAGTTATAAGACATATGGAGTTATATAATGTTATGTACTATATTCTCTTCTGCTAATCACAGTGATCTTTAATGATTTTGGTTTTTACAGTAATTTGTTGTTGTTTTTTGCATTGCCACACATATATATTTTCAAGTTTGTTTTATGGTCAGTTGTATCTGGAAAAACTTAAATTCAACACGAAATAATCAAATTAAGATCTTATCTGAAGATAATGAATACTACTATTAATACCATGTAGATAAAAACAAATTCATCTTGAATTTATTGTCTCATAGTGTAAGTTTATTGATGGTCAAGAGGTCATCGACGGCTGCTTTACAAGCAGTTGTCCCGGGTTAGCGGGTTCGCTTTCCGTCTGATGCTATGACCCATGAGAAAAAAAAAACGAAAGTTTTATTATATAGTCTTAAATGAAAGTTGTGACAAAAGAAAATTAATTATTAAAATCATTAAACTGAAACTGAGATAAAATTCTACAAGACGGGAGAATACATAAAAAAACAACAGAAGAATACAAGTTTTCCGCAAATAAAAATTAGTAAATTCAGTTCAATATTTCTTATGAAGATTTTTCATCTTATGCTTTATTTGTATGAACATGAGAGGTGTGCGTAATAACTACCATAATCCCTTTAACAGCCCGAAGCTTTAGAGTCAAAAACTGTCAGTCTGATTACAAAAGGTAAAAAAAATTACATACGAAAAGCAAATGTTTATGAGTAACATAAATTATCATTTATAGAGATTATTGATTTTTTTTCTATGTAATTTTGAAAATACTTTATTATAATATCATTGAATATATATATTTTTACAAAAGTTTTATAAATTACGTTGAACATTTTTTAAAATTTTCATTATACATTTTTAAAAAATTTTAATAAATTATTTCATTATATATATTGACTTTTGGGTCAATGATTTTTTATGCTATCATTTATAAAAGTATTTTATAACCCCCTTCATTTTTAGCTCAACAGAGTGGTTACAATTTCAAAAAATTAGAACATAATGTATGAAATTATAAAGCTGTAAGCAAATATTTGAAACTGAAAAAAATAATAAATTAATAAAGATAAAAAGATTACTAGTTAAATCTGCAGCAGTTTTCTACGACTTTAGTCAATGTATCATGAAGCTACAAAAAATGCCGATTTTTTTTTTTTTTTGTCTGTAATTAGTTCAGTAATCCAAAACTAAGGGCTATGACTTTTTTGAATATAAAGATCAGGAGACAACCTTATTGTCATGAAAAATATAAATACATATGTATTTAATGAATTCTCTCTGTTAGTATTCAGTGTTGCAAGAGAAATTAAAAAAAGAATTAGAAAGTAATTTTTGACAAAAAAAAAATACACAAATCTGTGCTGACGTCGTAAAGTTTAGCTGTAGAAAAAATATGAAAACCAAAAATAAAAAAGTAATATTAATGTATTACGGATTTAAGTGTAATATGAATCAAATATATATTTAGAAATTGCAGAATTTTATAAAATAAGAATGTGGGGAAAAATAGTGAAGATATGAAAAATTTATTCAGGAAATAAAAATACATAAACAACAGAATAGATAATGGCTTAGAATCAAAAATAGCATTTAATAACACTAGCCTGCAAATAAAAAGATTTTTTTTCTATAGCAAAAACTTAAATTAGTGAGTTTTAATTAATTTTATTGTGCTGAACCATTCACAAATGCATTTTGTTTTGCTGTGTCATGCCTGTTTAATTGACAATAATGAAAAATGTTATTTTGTCATTGCATAAAATTTACAATAATTTAGCATTGATTGTATTGTATATATTGTATAAGAATATTAGTATGCAACATATAATCTTATTTTTTTCTACATTAAACATAAGCAAGATAATAGTTGCTTTGTAAATAATAAAATAGTTTGTGGGTTACTTTTTCTTATGTTAAAGCAGATGAAACCAAAGCGGTAAATGCATATTTTAAACGAGTGGTACCAGTATCATATTTAGATTACTAGTCATAGTTAAATAAAAATTACAGGGTTATCCATATGTAGTTTTATTATAAATATAATCAAGAATATTTAAGAGAAAAAATGATGCCTGTAGCATATGTATGCAGTCGGAGAAGCTACTTTTTAATAAAACAAAATATAAATATCCAAGAAAATATTAAAATTATCATGCCTATATTGAAATATATATCCAATAAACATCACATGACCACCACTTCTTATGTTTGCTTATAACTGTTATTAAAGCAGGCAAAACTCACTATACATATTGCCACACTGCAAGCTAGAGTAATCAATGGATGTCAGAAGGCTTGTGCATAAAATCCCCATCTAGTGCCTACTCAAGCCTTCTGGTATCCATTGATTACTCTAGCTTGCAGTGTGGCAATATGTATAGTGAGTTTTGCCTGTTTTAATAACAGTTATAAGCAAGCATAAGAAGTGGTGGCCATGTGATGTTTATTGGCTTAAAACCAATCCTGCCTAATAGGATAGTGGTGGATAACCAAAATGGATGGGTACTGAACTGAGTTCAGACCTATATGGCTATATAAGCTGATGGGCTTAGATTGAAAATATTAAGGTGTTTTCAATTTAAGACTCATAGTTTTGTAGTTAAGTAGAGATAAAAGGTGGCTGCTGGAGGGTTGCATTAGATCCTAAGATCTAGGTGCAGTGCTCTCAGATCCAAGACTCCTCACTGATTAAAGCCGCAAGCCAGAAACTAGTCTGGGGATATTGGATGAGTACATTAGATAGGAATTTTATGCACAAGCCATCTGGCATCCATTGATTACTCTAGCTTGCAGTGTGGCAATATGTATAGTGAGTTTTGCTGTTTTTTTTTTTAAACATATAGCTGAATATGCTTCAAAATGCTGCTTAGAGAGGATTTTGATAGTCTGATATTTCACCAAGGAATTCTATGGATATGAGTGTCTTTTGGCATTTAAAACAATTTTTTTTTAAAAAAAAAATTCCCAATTTTATTCTTAGGTTTCACTGTTTAGTACAAAATTATGCAGGCAGAGAAAAAAAATATAACACACAAACCAAACAATTTAGCAGGAAAAGTAAAAGGTACATGAATTGACAGCTTACCATACACTCCTTGGAAATGCACATTAGAATTCTTTGATCATCCTTTTCTTTTTCAGGTAGAATTTATGAAGTTCTTGAGTGCTCTCTGGAGTACTTTCTGACACTGCACCCATAATGGACTAGCCATGGTGTTCTTAAAACACTTATAATAAAAAATTTCATGTATATAGATTGAAATAAAGTTTTTATATACACAATACCACTCTCACTGATGCAAATGAAAGTAAAAAACACATAAAATGAGAACTTGTTGTGTCATATCTTAAAGCACAACTGATAGATAATATTGAAAAGGAATGTCAGCCCAACATTTCCAACTAAATAAGATAAGGCTGGAGCTTTAAACATTTCTGTTTAGAAGCATCTGGCTTCTTATCCACATCCAAATTTCCATCATGCTCTTCTTATTGGATATTTGAAAGGAGTTTGATATGAAAATATCAGGCAAAACTCAAGTACAATATAAAAAAAATAATATGACTGCAATACCTAAATAATTAAATTCTCACAAACATTTGCAACTAAAATTATATAATTGTATTATAAATAGAGAAACATAAGAACATCTCTCATCACTACATCTTATGGATGTTGATATTTTAAAAAAAAGAAAAAGAATTTTGCAACAACTAGAAATACAATGATGAAATTGATATCATTTATAGATTCAGGGCACTGATTTCCATTAAAATGCCTTACTTTCTATTTTACAGCAAAATTATTTTGACTAATGTAATTTATAAATGTTCTAATGATAATAATAAGATTACAAGTGATTTCAGAAATATAATTATTAAAGCTACATATCAATAAAAACAAATGCGATGATAAAGATATTATAGGTGAGGAAATTAAAAAAGTAATTGGGAAGTAGGAAAAAATATTGTAAGATAAGAATGTGAGTTTAAATGTGTAATAGAAAAAAGAAAAATACATTCTATGTCATCATTTTAGTTTGAAAATAAAAAATGACAGAAGTGGAAACTTTTGTAGGAAAAATAATAAATTATAAACGATTAAATGTATATTGAAAAACATTCATTTATCATCTGGAAAAAATGATACAAAAATGTTGATTATAAAATTATAAAATTAATATTGAAGAAAATTTAATAAATGAATATGCAGATGGATATGATAATTACAGATAAAACTGATCTTTAAAAACTTATGAATAAAATTGGTGAAATGTTTAACAAATTTGGCATAAAAACAAATATTAAGTAAAATAAAAATTATGCAAATAAATGACAAGTAATAATAATTTACAAAAATATTGTTTTTAAATATTTAGGAAGGTGTGCAAGAGATAATGGGAAAAAGAAGATACAAATTAAAAAAAGAACAGCATCAAGCCAATTTTTTAATTTAAAAACTAAAATTAGATCTATTGTGGCAATAAAATTTGAAATTAAAAAAAAAGTTCAATGTCACTTTATTATAGAATCTAAAAACAAGTTTAAGAAATGAAAAGGTTATACAAATACCAAAATATTCAAAAGTCTAGAATAAAGGAAGTCTTTACTGAAAAAAAAAACAACTAAGTTTTTATAAATAGAAATCAACAAACAATATTTATAGAAGAAAACAACAGATAAAAGGTGAAAAAAATATAAATGATTTCAAGAAGCATTAATAAATATGAAGTAAAACAGTCTTTAATAGCTCACAGCAAGGCAAAAGCTATTATAACAATTCCTCAGAAAGTCTTGAAGAAGTCCTAATTTCTGACATATATATATATTATCACAATTTAGTAAAGATTACAACATATCTATTAAGAATCTGTGTTGGTGTGTTAGCATTTTTACAAATGTCCAATTATTTATGTGAAACATTATTTCATAATGTAAAGTTGTTGTTGTTGTTGTTTTACAGAAATAGCACTTACTAATTTTAATCATGCCTGCAATATAGCATTAAGATTTGTTCAGATAGTTATAAATAGGTAGCTTGGTAAGTAGGCAGACAGCCGGGTAGGCAGGTCCACAACAATCTCAGTGGGAAAGAAGCTGTTGGAATTTGGAATGATCACTAAAACTTGAAATCTTGAAAAAAAGTAGCTAAGAAACTGAAATCCATATTTTCATGTTTGATTTTTTATTTGCTATTGTTTGTTTACTGAAAGTAAAGTAGTTACATCACTTAGTCATATCAATGAAAAAACACAAGATTAACAATGAACTTGAAAATATAATTATGGTGTTATTATTAAATGTTATTGTATTAAAGACTGTAAAATTGGAAAAAAAAATATCTAGACAAATTGTATAAAAATATTATTTAGATTAGTTGCACATTATGAAAGATAATATTTATTTAATGACATAAAAGAATAGCAATTACTTCTATCGACAAGCATATACAATATCATATATTAAGGAGAAATATATGTTGTGCATTATATAATATCTACCTAAACAAATGTGAGAAAAATAAGACTAATAAATTCTCAAACACTTGGAATACTCAAATAAAGCTTTTATTCAAAACCATCTAAATGCTTTCAAGAGATACAAATCATAATTGTGATAAAACATTCAAGGAAAAGAACCTAGGCACTATTTGTATGTAATCTAAATTAAATTAATCTTTATAGTGTATTCATTAAAGTGATTTTTTTTACTAACTACACTCCAGAAAGTTATTTAAGGTCATTCATTAATAGTCGAAACTAACAACGATTTGAAGGCAAAAATAAATTTGGAGCAGTCTAGGCACAGCAATCTGGAAAAGAAGCTATTGAAATTTGGAAACATTTTTTAACAATGAAACCACACTAACAAGATCTCTTTAATATTCAAATAGCATAATACAGTCATAAATCAATCATTGTTTACAAACCCTAATAAAATTATCATCTTTTTGTCTGTCATTAGAAAAAGGTTTTACTCTCTTCCTTCTTCATTGAAAAAAAAGAAAGATGTTGCTATCATCTTCAAAATTGTATTTTAACAATAAAAATGTTAAAAATAAAATATATTATTTTCTGATTATTGATAGTACTTCTATATTTATATATATATTGCCAAACAATGGCATATTGCTTTTGAAAGTAAATATTACCATTTTGATAATGATATCATGCTTCTTAGCAACCACAAATGGCTTTCAGAAGAAAACCTAGTATTTTTTTCCATATGTCATAGCATCGGTCGGGAGGCGAACCCGCAACAACCATCTGCAACCAACTGCTTGCTTGCAAGACAGCTGCACTGACCTCTCGGCTAACATCACTTGACAGAACCTAGTATTTGTATATATAAAAGTGATATATTTTAATAATATCAACAAAAAACTGATTAGTCTTTTAAAGAATATTTATGATAATTAAAACCAGAAGTGAGAATGAATGAAGAAATTGAAAACTTATATGAAATTGGAAAAATTACAAGACAAGAAATGTTTTGTTTTTTTAAAAAAAAAGTGCAAAAAAATGTCAGTGTACTGAAAGACAATAAATAATTTAAAGATGTGCCAATAATATAGTAATCACTGAATAAGATAATGAAATTTGAAGTCTATTTTAAATTGGTAAATGAAAAATCAAAAAATATGTTTATACATAATCATGATAAAAACAAACACATTGGGACTTGGGAGAGAGAAATAAAAAGAAAAATCAAAATTGATGAAAATATAGAAAATTTTCTATATTTTGGAGCAATATTATTTGTAATATTGATTATCAGAAGGCAAATTAAATTAAAAATAACTAAAATAAAAATATGTTTGCAAAATGAAAAGGATTAAAAAATATCAGATTACAAAACAAATTAGATATTCTGGTAACACATATACATATATATTAGTGTATTATATGGTTGTAAAACATGGAGTGAAAAAAAAACAATAAATTAGAATGATCTGTTGCAGGAAGTTATTAAAAATTAGATGACTAAAAAGTGTGAAAGAATTATACAAAAAAAAAAAAAAAATTCAGAGGGAAATGTTAAAGGCAAGTTATAGAGAGGAAGTTAGACTTGTTTAGTAATATATATAAACTGAATAATGATTAACAACTAAAAACCCTACATTTTGAGATTATGCAACACACAAATAAAAAGATAAACCTTATAGAGTATGGGTGGTTGATATTAAAGAATACTGTCAAACTAATTTACATTTATCCATGTTCTTGCAAAGATTGCCAAAACTGGATAGAATTGATGAAAAAGCATAATATATCCATGATATTCTGCCTCTTTACTGATTGTAGCAAATCCTCAATTTATGTTTAAATAAAATGTTCTTTGACATGTTCAAATTACTGTCATTGGACAAATTAATAGTAAATATTAATTTGCTAAAATAATAACCCAAATATTGGATGATAATATTTTTCAATGAAGTTATTGTATAAAAAGTGAATTCCAGGAAAATTTTGTTGCTGACAACAAATTTCAAGCGACCATATATATATATTATTTATTATAAAAGATAGATAGATATATAATTTTATATAGTTTCTATTTTATTTTTTCCGCCATATATTTCATCTTTATGATATCTATCTTGATTTTAATTATATTAATAATTATGTTTAAAAAAACTTATTTTAATATATAAAATTAATAATTATAAATAAGTGTGTAATGTAATTTTTATTGCCAAGTCTGTTAGATATTGGTCATTTAATAAATTTCTATGCAAGAGTCTTTTTTTAATATATTTTTTTTTATATAAATTATTTAGTTTTCCAGGTCAGGCATGATCCATAAATCAAATTTTCACCATTAGAAGAAAGCTTTTTTTCCCCTTAGAGAAGAAACGAGGGTAGAGGATTATTAATATTCATCAGAAAGAAAAGGTAATCGTTAACAATTAAATGAAATAAATGGGTGTAAAACAATTTAGTTCTTAACAATTAAACATAATGCAGGCACGGTCTTTATTTATTAATGATTGATTGCAGCCAATATTGGATCAAGACAAAATAAATGAGAATTTAAGCTTTTTCTTTCTTCTATATTTTTTTTACAAGCTATAGTAATGAAAATACCAGAATGCTTTTAGCATACAATATGCAAAATCATTTTTTAAAAATATGTATATTGCTAAAAATAATTATTTTATGATTAATATTATATTTAATTTTGTTATCGTAATATTTTTCGTAAACTTAAAATTGTGATATTAATTTAATGCTAATATTGCCCATAATGGTGGTTCCATAAAAGGATATACTGTAAATATTTATATATAGTGTCTTCTCAGTCGACATGATATAAGCATTCATATAGATCTAAAGTAAAACTGTTTAAATACTTCACTGGAGAGCAAAGCATTTACAAAAATTACATATAGATGAATAGTAAAGAAAAAGCATTACTCACTAGTCTTTACAATAACTAGGGTAGTGAAGGTTTGGGTGATTTTCTATTCTTTTATCACTTCCGGCTAAATAACCATTAGTTAAGGTAAAGGTCAGTTATCTGAAAAAACTTGGGGGGAAAATGTATCCAGCCTAGATTTGAATTTAAATGGACATGGCAAGCAGATTTTTATTATTAAACCAAGAGACTCTTCGCTGTATGGATGAATGCATTCTTATATGTATATAAATATTATACATCTTAATGAAAAAAGGACTCATTAAAATTTATGATGCAGCTCTAAAACGGAGATGTTAAATTAATTGTGATAAGAGGTGGATAACAATCACAAATTAATGTTGATCAAGTGCAGTTACTTTCAGACAGAAAATGTACCTCATATACATACATACTCACAGATTTTTTTTTAATAAAAAAAGATGCCAAAACCCACTTCTTATCAAGCTTTTTACTAAAGAAAATTGTAATCAAATATCATTTAAATGAAATTTAAAGCAGCTTTTCCAATGCTATGAAGCAAATAAAAAATTAAACAAAATTTATCATATTTTTTTATTATTTTAAACATGTCAAATCTAAAGTTAAATAAACAAATACAAATATACAACTGATAACTAAACGTAAAATGAAATTATGAAACTTTATATAACTGAATAAAAGTTTATAGTGATTTCCAATGTTTTGTCGATTTCTCGTCTAACAAATCGTCTCAATTCATTTTCTTAGTGTTAGTGTCTATGGCCGAATTATGTTCTCCATTTGAGATGATTCAGGAACATCAACTTGCACCAATATTTCCATATTTTCTGTCATCATTTTGGATTTTTTATTAATGGGACCGATGGTCGAGAAGTAACTGAAAATGTTTTTTTTTAATTTTATTTCTAAACTTGGAGTAAACTTTTAAATTAAAAAATAAAAATAACGATGTCAAATTTACACGTTGTCAATCGCTATGCAGGTACATTCATTCATAAACATCTAATGTTACTTGCTGCACATGCGTCGCTGTAAAAGGTCATTGACCAATGGGGACTGGATGAGTCCACTTCTCACTACATGATAGCGCCAACTTCGAATCCTTCTATATTTCATCTGATTCATAATACTCATATTTTTATTTGTTCAAATTATTAACTGAAATACAGACTTACATACACCTGCACATATATAATGTAATATAAGAGATTCAAACTCAGACTTTCATATGACTCTCAACTCTCCATGCCATCTTATATTGCTGACCCACCTGATCACACACATGTTGAAAAGATAAATAATCACCAATATACATATTTCATACTAAACCAGTATCATCAGTTGGTCCAGATTATCATTTCTACACATATATGCAATAAGTGCTCATATATATATATTAAGATAGACAATCTTCATACTTTAATGAAAAGGCTTCAATCCACTCCACATTCCAACTCTTCAACATCCATCCAATTGCAAATCTGATGATGAAACGCTCAATTGGATGGACAGTTGAAGAGTTAGAATGTGGAGTAGATTGAAGCCTGTCCATTAAAAATATGAAGATTGGCTATCTTAATATATATCTGAGCACTTATTGCATATATGTGTAGAGATGATAATCTGGAACAACTGATGAGTGCTTGATTAGCATGAAATACATATATTGGTGATTATTTATCTTTTCGACATATATGTGTTCAGGTGTATCACTGTTATGAGATGGAGTGGAGAGTGGTGGGTCGTGTGAAAGTCTGTGCTCATATACCCTATATATAAATATGAATTGTAATTATGTATGTGCGATACCATTTCATCTAATTACATTTGAAACATTAAAAATACACTAAAAAGTGCCGGAACGTCATTCCACCACGTTACATGACAAAAAAGGCCCTGCATACACAAATATAAACTAAATCTGAAAAATGAACTGGAAAGATACTATTTATTTGAGGAAAAAAACAAAACAAATTGAGTAGTAAAAATCAAAAATCCTTGCAATCTGAAAATGTTTTTTTTTTTTTAACATATTTTTCCTATCTACTAATAAATATTTGAATTTGATGTAATAACATACAAATAATTAAATAAAGAGGATAAATCTTTGTAATATGAATATAGAAATCAATGAGAAGTTGCATACAAAAATGATGACCTTATATACAGAAATGAAAAACAAGAATTTGTGAGGTTTTACTATTAGTAGAGTGTAAATAGACCTTATTTTTGAAAGTAAAGTAAAAAAAAGTATAGGCATTAAATAAGATTTTATTCAAATGTTTTGAAAAAATAAAAAAATTACAAATATATATTTAATACAGTTGTATTCAATTAATAATAGAAATGAATTACACCTAATCCTCACTTAGTGATTGGCTACTTACCGATATTTCATAATAACGATCATCATCAATTTGTACCCACTTCTTCAATTCACAATCAATTATTCACTATAATGATTGTGAATATTTTTTTTTAAATTTAGAATGTATAAACTTAAAATATATATAATTAATGAATCTATAATACTACATATTGTACATTGAAACAGTAAGATTCATATTCGAATCTTAAGTTTCACCTTTTTCTATCATTTCTCACTCACCGCTCTATCCTACCCAAATTTAAACTTTTTGGTATCGAATTGTATGTGTAGCAATATTAAAAATGTATAGATATATGTAGAATTCACCATAAACATGCACACATTTCGATAGCAAATTTAAGGCAATAAATAAAGATCAATAATATAATCTAGATTTCTTCTTTTAGTTATATAAAAATGTATTATTTTAACCATTTATTTTGAATTGTAAAATCCGTTATTTATTGCTTTGTTTAAATTTCATTTAGTAATAATTTTAGAAATAGATTGTAATATTAATTAAAAGTAAAAATAATCATATGTTCCCTTTTGTATATGAAATTTTAAAAGCAACGGTCGGTGAGAGATAATAGATTAATTAAAGAAAAATTCCCCAAAATGTAATTATAAAATGTAAATGTAAACAATAGAAAGGCAGCTTTCTCTATAATTAAACTTAACAAAAATGCATTGATTATCCTCAGGGCAGATTAAGTGGAACTTTAGCTTTGCTCTCGAGCAGTTGAGAGTCTCCAAAGATATATATTGTTTTTACGTGCCACAGTATGCGTGAGTAGAAAGTGTCAAAGACTATTCTCCCCGGAGATGGTCGATTGTTTGCCAAGAACCTATGCCCATGCCTTCCATAAAATCAATCAAAGAAGATCTGCTGCCCCGAACAATTAGAAAACTGCTGCTACTATTCAAATAATTAAATCACCTAAACACTATAAAGAACTGCTAATGCTAGAATCATGAACAATTTGCTGCTGATCACTGAATCGGAAAACTTTTCATAAAACAGGTACCTGTATCCAAATTCTCTAGAGTACTCTACTAATATCCCGCTATAGCTCATTCATCTTTTTATAACTTATAAACTGTAAATTCTCATTTGTAAGACTATAAATTTAATAATTAATATTATGTAAATTTCTTTAACAATCTAGCCTGCCTAACTCTATCTTTCTTGGGTACGTATTTCTAAAATCTACATTTTATTATATAATTATCGCATGCTCATAATTTTCTAAGTATAAATCTATGATCGCTTGAAACAGTGGATGCGTGCCAAATTTTCATTAATATTTACTTTCATAAATAACTTAATATTTTCATATAAATCGACACGCATTCAATGCTTCATTTATTCTAATGCAGGGGTCTACTGCTTAGCAAATGGCTGGCGTATTAGCTATAATAATCACCCACTTTACATATTGTTTATATTTTATTAAATTTTAATTAATAATTCCCTAAAATTGCATTTCTTTGAGAGTCGCAAACGTTCTTTATTAAATGTTGATAATGTAAGGCCGAGTTATAAAATATATTTAAATCTTAACAGAATCATCTGTACATTATACATGTGTTATGTTTTAGAGATGCGACGACCCATTACAATATTCTGGATTCTATAGGGTTGAAATTAACCCGTCGTCCTACACAAGTGGACATAATATAATGCTCTTCGTAGGGCTTGATGACCATCACGCAGCCAGAAGGCAACCGTGGCACAAACCACTTGCCCCTGGTTATGCTTATGTGATACCTTATCTCTTTGGGCCTATGGAAAATGCCAGCCCATTTTTATAAACTCATTCACGGCTTTGCAGTTTCAATATACTGCCACTTCCTATTGCCTTTCTAAACATACCACGTGTTTCTTTTATTAACTTTATTATTCTATGTTTAACTCCATCCCTGCATTAGTGACATAATTCACTCTCAAATAAATGTTTGCCCCTAGTTATTAGTAAATATCTTTGATTAAATAAATATATGTCCCCCACTACTATTATAAATCTTACTTTAGACTCTTGTATTGCAAAAGTATAAATCCCTAAAGGTATGCCTTAGAAATACTTGCTCGAGAATTTTAGGTAACTAGATTACGTCATCAAAAAATGTATTTCTTCTTGTAAACATAACAGTATCGGAAAATACCGTTACTGAGATCTTAAATATAAAGTATTATTGGTAAATGATTTTGCATAAATGTTTCTAAATAAATAAATGTATTTCTTTAATATATAACAGTATCGGAAAATTCCGTTACTCAATTTTAAATATTACCAAATATTATTAGTAAATGGTTTCTTATTAAAATGTTTCAATAAATAATGTTAAACTATACGTCTGCCGTTACTTCTTTATTTATTTATTCGATACCCATTCCAGATTATATTTCCTCGATTCTGTAAAGATAAATGTTTAAGATTAATCTTCTGATTGGCTACCTCAAAATAAAATTCTTGATTCTCTTGCATCTCCCTGATTACCGTGCCTAAAGAAATGTTTACTAACGTGGCATCAGATGCATTGTTTCATAGATTGTATTGTGGAACTGATAAATTATGTTCGAACTCAGTACTACGGATGGCTTCACTACCGAGATGGTGCTGCTGTTCTGTGTGGTGGTCAGATTATGCACTATGTTAACGAATCACACGTTTCTGACTGTTACAACATATAAGAATTGAATGTCTTTAGAAAAATTAAACTTTATTTAAATATAATGTACAGTAATTGGATTACTTAAATAAAGTTTAATTTTTTTAAAGACATTCAACACTTATATTAGATGATGAAATAGTCCAATATATAAATACGGCACAGTACAACTAAAATATCATCATCACAAACTTTCAAGAAAACCTTAATTACTGTATATTATTTTTAGAACACTTGGCAATTATGTAAAAATAGTTATTGATTTTGTAACTTCGTTAAAAATGTTGTTTATACCAAAGTGATTTCAAATCAAAAGGAAAACAACATTTTAAAATGCGCGAACATTGAATTTAAAAAGAAAAACAGACTGAATTTAAAATAAGTGTAATGAATATTTTTTTTAATATGTACTTTATTCCTAAGTTAGTGTAATTTTTTAGCTTTAGAAACCCAACCAATTTTTTCCCCATAGACCCCCATTATAAATATGTATTCTGTATGTGATATTCTTGCTTAACGATGAGTTTTGGCAAACCAATTGCCATCGCTAAGGGGGGTAAAGATGTATATATATTTATTTAAATGGATGTTTTACAATCTAGCAATTAGTTAATTATACATTGTATAATCATGCAAACCAATCAATATATATCATATAAACGTGTGAGAATAGTGGTCCTAATTTTTTGAAGATGAAAATAGATCTTATTAATATTAATAAGAAAAATTGGAAAAAACAACTATTATATCTCTTTTGGCTAATTAATCTTAATCATTTATATCTGATTTTTATATCTGTTTTCTTTAATGTACATTCTGTTTTACCTAAACATGTGTAACTTTATGATATTTAAAATTGAAAATATATATATATTAAAAAATTATATGAAATATGAAGCATTTATGTGAGTTAAGTATATCAAATTAAATTTTAAAGAACTATTAAAAATTATTAAGAAGTTAAAAAAGTCAATTTAAAAATGAAAATATTTCTTCATGACTTAGTTGCAGTGAAAATAAAAACCTATAATAAAGTTAAATATTTTAATATATATATTCATATACATAAAATATGGAAATTGTAAACAGATCATAAAGAATAAATTTATTTCCAATAAAAAAAAAAAGAGCAAACATTCTAAATTAATATTTCAGAAATCAAAAAGACAAAATTGTAAGAATTTACTGATATTAAATCAAAAGTAATCAAATTGTGTGATTTTCATTTAACCACTAACTATCACATGATCACTATTTTTTATTATGCTCACACAAGCTGTTTACACAGAGGCTAAACTGTAGAGTAGCACTACCAGTGCAAGCCAGAGTAATCAATGGATGCAAGAAGGTTTTTGCATAAAATCCCTATCTAATGTCTATTCATTCAATATCCCTAGACTAGTTTCTAGCTTGTGGTTTTCATCGAGGAGCCTTGGATCTGAGAGCACTGCACCTAGGTACTCTCAGTTCCTAGGTTTCTCACTGATGAAAGCCACAAGCTAGAAACTAGTCTGGGGATATTAAATGAGTATGCACTAGACAGGGATTTTATGCAAAAACCTTCTTGCATCTATTGATTACTTTGGCTTTCACTACTGTGTGGAGAGTTTAGCCTCTGTGATTTTCATTTAAGATGTTAAAAAAGAAAACATATAAATAACAATTAAAATATGAACTAAAGAATCAAAAAATTATTACTGAAAAATAAAAGTGGGCATCTATTCAAAATCAGATTTTACATTAATCAATAAATAAAAAAACAATACATTGGAAAAATCAAAAAAAGGCATTGGTTTGAATAATATAACCTTGTAAGCAACAGGCTCATAATAAACTATACGAAGTTTATTCATAGTTCAAAACTAGAGTGCACTTTTATCAAAAGACATTTGAAAACTTAATATCTGGGGAAATGTACATAGCTGTGCTCTAGAGCATACATATAATCAGTCAGACAGGAATTGGACAAACATAATGATTAATTTATCCAAATTGGAATTAGTTTATCTTATAGCAAAGTTCAACTTCTTATAACTTTCAGTCATAATTCACAATATAATTTCATATTTTAGCACAATCCTTCATCTCCATTGAATATTTTTCAAAAAAATTATAAAATCTATTCAGGAGAAGAAATCTGATTACATAGTAAAAATTGGTAATCAAATAATTCATGAAAATGTTTTCTATACTCCACCAGTACTTGATAAAAACTAAGATTCTAGAAAAGCAAAATCTTTATTTCTTAACATATCTTAAGTCATATCATCCTCTTCTTGGCAAATATATCTAAACTTAATAAAAAAAGAAAACATCAGATAAATTCCCTCAAGGAGTACACTTAATAAGAAGCCTAAAAATATAGACCAATAACAATAATCTAAAATTAAAGTGAAACTCTTTGATTTCATTAACAAAATATAACACATAACAGTCATCTGTTCCACTGGAAAATGCATTAAATTTTTATGATTTATAGACAGGGTTACTAATGTATTTCATCGAACATCCAGAAAGATGGGCAAAGATAGTCCCTACCATGATCAAACTATCTCATTTTGTTACAAAAATATTTGTTTTGATTTTAAGTAAAAGATTTTACTAATGCATGAATGATTATATACAATTGAAAAAGGCTTTTTGAACCACAACATGATTACCTATAGCAATAATTAATGTAAAATCGTTTTACATCATTAAAGTTCTTATATAATTATATATATATGTGTGTGTGTACATTTGAGTACAAACATATGTACAGTAATCAAATTGATTTTTCAGCCTTTGTGTAGATTCTTACCATTCATTGATAATATTAAACCCTCTATATATTGTTTTAAACATAATATACTTACAAAGATACTACAATTTAATGTTAAAATTATACACATTAAAACATCAACAAAAGTAATTAATGCAAAGATAAAATAATAGTTATGAAAAAAAATAATGTTACAAAAAAAACCAATATAATACTAAATTAAGATAGAGCAAATTGTTATATATATATGTTTAAATCTAGATGAGAGAATATATATATATATGAATGTGTTTATTTAATATGCAACTTATTTTTCTATTAATTTGATTAGTTTTTTCTATTTCCTCAAATCATGAATTTATGAAATTAAAAATTGATGAATTCTTATTTAGTACAGTTTGATGCTATTTGTCAAAAATTTCTAATAAAATAATATTTATAAAAGACGATTTTGTTTTGTTTTTATTTTCGCATTACAAAAAAGCACAGAAAAATTATTAAAATCAACTACCCGTGAATGTTCATATTTTATAGTTTTAGCGTGAAAATGGTGCCATCCAACGGGATCTTTATCTATAATACAAGCACCAAGATTTCTCATACGATAGAAAAAGACGAATCAAATTTTAATTTGTTGATTTTATTTTACACTTATTATTATCATTTAAATTGTATACGTTAATAAAAAATAATACTTATAAAAGACGATTTTGTTTTGTTTTTATTTTCGCATTACAAAAAAGCACAGAAAAATTATTAAAATCAACGGCCGTGAATGTTCATATTTTATAGTTTTAGCGTGAAAACGGCGCCATCCAACGGGATCTTTATCTATAATACAAGCACCAAGATTTCTCATGTTTGTAGATAATTAAATCAGAGTGGATAAAATTCTTTGCATCAATTATAAGATAATAGGTTTTAATATTTAACAAACAAAAAAAAAAATCTACTGAAAATTGAAAATGATAAAATTATCAGATATTATATTTTTATTATTTTATTACAATGTTATATATAAATTATCAAATATTAAACTTGTATTTATTTTTCAGTAACATCAATAAAATAAAAATAATTATCAAATTATATAAATACGTTTGACTAAATGTATGTGAATGTTTCATAAAATATTGCACCTTACCCTTACAATGATACATTTGACAGAATTACCAGTCATTAATTTTGCATATGAAGCAATTTTGAACAAAGTTTTTATCCAATAATTCACAGGGTAACATGATACCTTTAAAAAAATGCTTTTTCTTTAATAGTCATGTGGCTAAATGCAAAAGACTAAAAAATAGCTGCATGAGAAATGATTTGTGATACTCATATATACAGAATATATGAAGGAATATAATCTTAGTAAACACATTTGATGAGACTAATTGTAATCACTGAGGGAATCTAACTTATTAATTTCTACAGTGAAAATATTAAAGCTTCATTTATTTTATGTTATAGTAACAGTCAATATCATTCTAAAAGTATTAAACTTTAAAATTTGCACTATAGGAAATACACACACGTATAAATTAAATATAAACTATAATATATATTGAAACAGATATTACTGTCCTCCTATCTGTTTCACCTTTATGTCTCCATAGACACATCTATGCCGGTTTTAAACATTCTTTAGTGCAATTGTGTATGTATCCACACAGTGGTATATGCCTTTACACAGCTATATATGTGTTTACACAGTTGTATATATATCCACACAGCGATATATTCATTTACACAGTTATATATGTAATCACAGCTTTATATGCATTCAAACAGTTGTATGTTTATTGTCACACATACAAGCACCTATAAATGATAGTGATATTAATTTTTGTATAGATATATTGCAGCATTTATATAAATAATATATTGTATAAGGGTTATTTTGTTTAGAAAATGTAGCTAAATATTCTTTAACAAGTTTGGTTTAAATGAATTATAAATCACATGTGAAATTCACAGATTGGTAATAAAACGTTTAGAATAATGGAATTATCAATTACATGCGAAATTCACAGATTGGTAATAAAACGATTTAGAATAATTCACAGGTGGGATCAGATGGTCCCTAGGTTATTGACATTGTTCTAGAGCTCATTACAAATTCATTACGATTGTAATGAATTTCTTTTCCCAGATCAAGCCAGTAAAAGTTTGGGCAACAAGATAAAAAAAGATCAGAATCAAAAGAGGCCGACTGCTGTAAAACTTAGAGGAAGTTTGAATTGTGTTTTAAAATAGATAGTCGCTGGCTTTTGATCTAGGTAATATAAATATTGCAGATTTTTTTAAGTTTTTTTTATTCTTTCTTTGGCTTGCTTTCCTGTAAATTATTGTGGAGACCAGAATCCAAAATGATCGAGTAAAATAATATATTTGCTGGCTCTGTAGCCAGATGGCTACTCTCAGTTCCTCTAAACATACCTTTGAATAGACTTTCCAGCAACCTGCATGGAGAATATGAAGAAATTTAACCTATCTGAAAGGCCACTGAAGATTATGATGCTGTCAGACGCCCTATTCCAGCCACTATCATTGATATACGCTTCAAGTCCAACCAAGGAGGCAGAGAGATGGTAATAATTTTAAAAACTGCAGTATGAACTTTAATCTATAAATTCTTATAACACTTTAAAAAGAACGTTCTATCTAAATTATAAAAACTCTTTAATTTTTACCCTCTTATAAAAAGAAACTATCAATCTGTGTAACTTTATATATAATGTAAAAAAAAAAAAAAATCACTTACTTTAATTTTATAAACTGCTGAAATCTTTTATAAATTAAAAGATTTCATATTTTTTTTATACTCATTAAATGTCCGAAATTTATTCTCTTCAATTCCTACAAACTAACGGTCTTGCCTAATTTCAGTAATTTTAATATTTTGTTTAAATGCATTTTGTTATGTTTAATATGTGATAATATGCTCAGATTTCGAAACAATGAAACTAAGTAAGTAATTTATAAAGGAGATAATTGTAATCTTCACTTAGACATTTTAAAAGCATTGTTTATTTTATTGAATCATTGTTTCGAAATTATAATATTGGTAATAAACGAATGCGCTAACCACTCGTTATTATCATAGTTATATATATATATTGTAAAATCGTATTTTTTAAGGTTTGCTTAACCGATCTTATATTATAACCTTTGATATCTATTAGTTGGAAGGGGATATATATATTGTCTAGAGATGATAAAGTATATTTGCTAATGTTTGTATTAAGTCCCATCGAATATACTTTCCCTCCTTAATTAAGAATATTTATATGCAGATTCAGGATCTTAACTAATTATTTTTATGTAGTTTAAGCCCATTTTATTAGCATACTTATAATGCTAATTTTAAGAACTGTTTTGAATTAGCTTAACAGATAAAAGCTATCTGTTTTAGGCGCAATTAATTATATGCATACTTATTGCTTTATATATATATTGCGTGCATTGCGGGTGTGTTTTTATATAGTACACTTATATGTGTTACGTTTTGCTGCCTCTGACAAGGGCTCACGGTAACAAACCGCCCCTTTATTTAGTTCGGGTTATGGCTATCTTCATTAGAACTGGGGCATGCGGACCCAGATTTTTCCTAAAGCCAATCCGACTTCCTGAACTTTACGTTCATATATCAATAGCAGCAAACCGTCGGTCTCAGAGCAAACCGAGCATTTGATGCTGAAGCTCTTGAATAATCACTCACTCGCACTGCAAGTTTATTTCTTTAATATTTTATATAGCGCCATAGCACATATATGTGGACCTAATGGTAACCAGTTCTTTTTCCCATAGTAATTAATCATTCAGCTTTAGACTGGAGTTTGAATCTGGGTTATCAGGTTGAATCTGCATGATACTGAGTTTATTTAGTTGCTCATTTAATTAGTATATATAACAGCCATTAAAACTGGCTGTACTCATCATCATCTCTACTAAAGTATCAACTCCTAACTTAAGCAAGTCAAATTCATAAGATGAGCATATTAAATAATTAGGCATGACCTCTATAACTCACACACACATGTATTGTAATATGTTTAAAAGGGAACAGATGTACTTGATAATAGTCCCAACTATTGTAACACGCTTGCCTGCATTGAATACCTTGTGAAGATTATACAATCCCTGCCATTATGATGTTTTATGTTAGATCATTTGTTATTGTTTTAATAAATCTTTTTAAATATAAACTGTTGTATATCTTTCTTGCTCAGACTCTAGATCAAGCCAAACCACAGTAGTTTATCCAATCCACAGTATATTATTAAATGTCACAGTTCATTACTCCAATTTCTTAATGAGTTTATATGCTATATGTGTATGTCTGGTAGTTAAGATTAATAGAGTGTTGAGTGTTATATATCACTTATTTAGTTAGGTTAGTAATGACCTTAAGTCTCGTGTTTCTACCTGTTCTATGTCAGCTCGCGGTTAAATGAGGACTGAGTGTAGCCTCAGGAATGTCACTCATAAGGTGTTAAATTTGGAGTACTGGCAGATGAGTTGGAGTTTGGTCGGATTAGAGGTCTCAACCACCTCACTCCGGTCAGCTTTGGTATATTTTGCTTGGGCTCTGAATTTTGTTGCATGAGTGTACAAATCTGACTGTTACAATATATATAATCACCGTCTCAAACGAATGACAAATTTTATCAATTTACTCCAGCGCTTTCAAAGGTCTAAGCCTTCATTTTCAAGAAGTAGCTGGAATAAACTATGCAAATTAGGGTGGACTAGATCTGCCACTTGATGGCATTAGACCTTTGAAAGCGCTCGAGTAAATTGATAAAATTTGTCATTCATTTGAGACAGTGATTATATATATTATAGTTTATATTTAATTTATACGTGTGTATTTATATTAACACAAATATAGAGTTTACAAATACTTTTCTAACACATAGTTGAACGTTTAAATACTATAAGAAATAGCAAGTATGCTTTCCTCATTGATTACAATTAAATTTAGTAATCAAAAAAAGCAAGTCATATATAACATGACATTACTTTTATAAGCTTGTATTTACAAAAATGTAGTACAAAGAGCAACCAACTTAATGCAATGTTAATTAATGCAATTTCTTGAGATGGGTAAATAATTGCCCCTAAATTACAATAAAAGTAGTTAATATTACACGATTCCTTTAAACTTAATACAATTGCAAACATATACAAAAAGAAAACTATCTTTCAACTTTAAAATAATGTATGTCATAAGAAATTACTTATATACAAATATTCAACCATTAAAGCAGTTAAATTCTAGTTGAAACACATCCAATATAAAAGACTAAGTGTTTATTTTGTTATGGAAGCAGTTATCATTATTCTAAATTTATTACATTTTAAAATTTGTATTAAAGAGAATAGTAATTATACTTATCTCAGTGATATATATATTGTAATGGAAGTGTATGTTATTATATTCTACCTTCATAAATGTAGAGAATGCTTATCCATTTGATACCCAGTTGGCAACTGTGTACAAGGTAGGGTGAGTATAACCTTAAAATTTAATTCTGTTTGATCATAGTCAGACAACTCATATCAAGTACTGGTCTCAAGGCAAACACCAATCATATTTGTTGATCATCCCTCACATATACGTTAATCTAATAGATGTGTTTTAATTAGCCCTATCAGAACAGTTGTATTGCAATTTATTCTAAATCTTTATCATAAATTAAGTATTTGTCTGATAGATGAGAAATTAATGAGAAGTGAGGCTTTTTAGCAATAACAATTTATTAATAACAAATAATAAAGAAACAATAAAACAAATTAACTTTTTCTAGTTCCTTATATTAATCAATAATAAAAAAATTATTTTAGAATGGATTAGCAAAATCAATCAAATATATTATGGCTTAATTCATTTTATTTAAATCCTTTAGTTCCCCTCAACTTGCTTGATTTCTTGGCTCCAGAACTAATATTATGAGAATAATTAATTTTATAATAAATAAAAAACATTTTTTTTATATAAATGGTGTTAAGCTAACACAATATAAATGTTAAAATAAAATAAGAGTCTCTTTGCAAAATTAAATCAATTTTGCCAATTATTAGCAAAGTTAATAATTATTCAATTATGAAACAATGGAAATGATCTTACCAAATTTTGTTGAACTCAAAATTGATGCAGTCTTTTTCTTCTGGCATTTACATTTGATACCTCAATTTACTGTTCAAAATGTCTCTATTGCTAAAATAAATTGAGTTTGTTGTTATGATTTTGTGAAATTTCCGCTTACTTAATAATGGAGAATATCAGATGTCTAATGCATAAGTCCTTTCTCTTCATTGGTGCACACACTTTCTTTCTGTGGTTGATTTCTTCTGTGATAACTTTTCAGCAAAATTATAATCAATTAAAATATAGTGAGATCAAGCAATTCTGAGAATGGTAGATTTAACTAGGCATTTATTTTATCAACTCTTCATGCATCTCTTTGTATTAGGGCTGCATCTTAGAAATATGGGACAAATACTCCTATAGGATATCTACTCAAACATAGTAGATATGTGAATAGAGCCAATGAAAAATCATTCTTACATTAACTTGGAGGATAATAGAAGTGCCTTTTAACTAGTTGACTAGCATAGTCAAAACTTCAACAGCAATCAATAAAATAATGAAAAAAATGAACCTTTTAAATCAAACTCTCCCATTGTCTTGAAGTTATCACCTTCATGTTTTTATTAATTATTGGAATTCGAAAATGATTAATTTTTATTTTCGAATTGTAAATTTTGCTTCAATTTCTTACATTGTATAGATAAGATAACAGAACAAAACAGATGAAATGAAATACATTTTTAAATAAATATTCAGAACCAGAAATTTTAATCTGTTTCATCTCCCTGATCTTTAATTTATAATTAATTAAACTAAAATTTTATCTAAATATCCTCCTATTTTAACAGAACAAGAAAAATAAAACTATTTCTTTAAATTTTAATTATTTCCTATTATGAAGAACAAAATAATATTTTATTAGTTAACTTTATTATTCCTTTACAGGTTTACTTTTTCTTTTTTTCCTAATTAGTTTGTTTTAGTTTTACACAGATAAACTTTTAAAATTTAGAATATATGACAGAGATGTTATAATATATATATTTATGTATATCATAAATGCCAACAACTAATTGATTATCATATGTAAATCATAATGCTTAAATAAACCAATAGAACATCAACAATCTATTATCAGGACAACACTACAATTAAGTAGTAAATCATTTACTATCTAATTGAAATATTGTCTTCATTCATTATTTAATTAGTTAAACTTGGTAACAAATTGTGATACTTTCTTGGTTTATTTAAGTATGATAACTGTGGTGATATGATTTGAGTTGATGATGTTCACTTCCATTACATTTTTTTAAAATTTAAATGAAAGTTGAAGAGGGTTAAGTAATTAACCAAAAGTACATCTGTGAATTGTAAGACTGTGTATAATAGTTAATCACTATTATATTTATTATTTTTTACTGTTATTATATATAGATATTTTTATACATCAATACAGTATTCATTTACAGAGCTGTAAGATGAAAATGATAATGAAAACAAGTATTTAAATTTTAATTACTATAAAGTATATTGATAGTTAAATTGTATATTATTTTTAATTACAAATTTCTTGAATTGCAATTTATATCTCTAATATAAAATAAATTAGAGAATAAAATAATATTACATTACTAACTTTACTGAATCCAATATGTACATAATAAATAGTGATGACATAAATTAATATGTGTGCCATGTAATAAGAGTTTACAGCAGTTTATCCCAACATATTTTGAATTGTGACCACTTTAGCATCATAATATTTACATGAAAAGGATTTTTAATAGAATAACGGAAACACTTAAAAAATAGATTTTTCCATCAAAAAACTTAACTACTAGAAAATTATCATTAAAAAAAAAACAATTACATTATTCTATTTTATTCTAATTTTATATTTATTCTACGAAACTTGTTAATTTAAACTTCAAAATTATTTCATTTTTCTGCACGTTTTAGTAGTAATATTTTTAATTAAGAATAAATGTTTTTTAATCAATAATTTTATTTAGAAAAATAATATGACTTAAATATTTTTTGGCAAATTTATGGCAAATTATACTATTAATATTCACCATACCATTTAGACTTTGAAATAAAATATTTTTCTTTCATTCTCAAAGATTCGGTATTATTTTGGAAGCATAATATACTGTGGTAGAAATTTGAAATAATATTAAAGACTCACTATAACAAGTAATTAAAATAAGATAAAATATTTTATATGCATACATACAGTAGGTTTTTAATATTTTTAATTATCCAGTACATAGATCTTAAGTCATTACTTTTCATTTATCAAAAATCAGTGTTATAATAGAATATTGTAATGTGGTCATATTAAAATGTGTTGAAATCTTCATGGTGAAAATTCCTATAAAAATAACTGCAACTAAAAATAATCATGCCATTTCACAAAAAGACTTAGTGACTCTTTTTGGAGGTCATCAACTATAGATTGGAAAACCAGAGGTCTCAACTATTGTAGTATTTGGAAAGTAACATGTTACCTGGAGATGTAAAGAATGACCTGCCACTAGTAGGAAATTCTTTATATTGAACTTTATATGGATAATAAATTAAGCTCAAGATTATTTATCAATATTATTTTTATAACCATAAAAATTTCTATTAACTTCAAACTAAAATGTGTGATTTTTGGTTTTAGTCATTTCCATAAGTTTAAACATAATTTTTATTACTTTCAAAGTCAAGATCTTTCATGATAATTAATATCTAGCAGCTTTATAAGACCAAGTATAACAGAATTAAAAAACATGTGGTCATTAGATGTAAAAACTTTCCTATTATGAAATTAAGTACAGAACACTTGCTTATATCTTCATCAATTAAAAGCTTCTAATATTCCCTACTGAGTTCCTAATTTTTATTTAATTTTTTGAAACATATTGTTCAGTTACTCCTCACATGCTTTACTTCATTTTTTTTTAATCACATTCATATCGGCTTAAACCAAATTGTGCAAACACTTTTTACGAGTGTTAAATAATAAATGAATACCCTCTGACCCATACAAGATATAGAATTTATGCAGCAATAAAAAGAATCCTCTTATTACTATGACTCAAATATTTATATATGAGCAAATCTGAAGTACTGGCACAGAAGGTGTGACTATAGAACAGTTACTTTGAATTACAATATATAACTTATGAATGAATGACGCCGATGAAATTTACTAGAATTTACTGAACGTCATTCCAACTGAAATTAATCATATATATAAATCAGCATTTATTTTTTATAGCGTCTGTATACAATTGTAATCACATTCATATCGGCTTAAACCAAATTGTGCAAATGCTTTTTACGAGTGTTAAATAATAAATGAATACCCTCTGACCCATACAAGATATAGAATTTATGCCAGTACTTCAGATTTGCTCATATATAAATATTTGAGTCGTAGTAATAAGAGGATTCCTTTTATTGCTGCATAAATTCTATATCTTGTATGGGTCAGATGGTATTCATTTATTATTTAACACTCGTAAAAAGCGTTTGCACAATTTGGTTTAAGCCGATATGAATGTGATTACAATTGTATACAGACGCTATAAAAAAAAAAAAAATAATAAATGCTGATTTACATATATGATTAATTTCAGTTGGAATGACGTTCAGTAAATTCTAGTAAATTTCATCAGTGTCATTCATTCATAAGTTATATATTGTAATTCAAAGTGACTGTTCTATAGTCACACCTTCTGTGCCAGTACTTCAGATTTGCTCATATATAAATATTTGAGTCATAGTAATAAGAGGATTCCTTTTATTGCTGCATAAATTCTATATCTTGTATGGGTCAGAAGGTATTCATTTATTATTTAACACTCGTAAAAAGCGTTTGCACAATTTGGTTTAAGCCGATATGAATGTGATTACAATTGTATACAGACGCTATAAAAAATAAATGCTGATTCATTTTTTTTTGTTTTATGATAATTTATATTTATTATTTATCTCTTTATTTATTTTTAGTCACATTCTTCTATTGATATTCATCATGTACATTTTCAACTTTTCCCTCTGTTTTCTGTTACTTCCAGATAATGCACCTGTTGTAAGTTATATTTAGAGATTTCTTCTCTACTCTTCTATATCAATTAACACAACACTGACTAGATAGTTTTTGTAGCAGATAAACAATCACACAAATAATAAAGCATTTATTCTATCCCTCATTAAATGCAATGGTAATACAAATTTTATTAAACAATGCTTGTGCACAGTTTTTCACAGTAGTAGAATTATAGCATTAAAATATAATGGTACCTGGGCCAAAGGTTAAACTGGTGTTTCTTGTAATCTCTTGATCAGACAATCATTTAATTATTATTATTAATCAATTCTCTTTGTGGCAACTGTTTAATTGGTTTAATTTCTATAATACTAAAATTAAATCTCGCAAGTTATGAAGTTTGCAAATAAAACATTAAAACTTAGCTCTTGTAAATGAAGTAAATCAAAACCAAATGTACATTGTAAAAGATATGCTGGAATCTCTCATTTGTAATGAGTTCATTTATAATTTTTACTACTTTTATTAGTGAATCAGTCTTTTCACATATAATTTTTGATTTACATTCATTTATCACAAAAACTCTTCAGAAAAGATTAAAATAAATTGCATTTTATTAGACAACAGTAGCTTATCAAATACTTTTAAATATTCATATTCAGCTGATTAAGTTATAGGTTGGTCATTGTTTTCATCTATTCTCCAAATAATCTAACTATACATGTGCATAAACCCCTAAGTCCTGGATGACAAGGTTTTTAATAGGCTATCCATCCATTAAAAAGTCATATCTGATAGTCGTCATTAGTTTATTGCATTTTGAAGCTAGAATGTTTGTTCAAATTTAAATGAATAAATAAGGATATCATTAAAGACAAACATATAAATCATTGAATCATTATTCAGAAGTTAATCAAAATACTTTATCTATTCAAAATATCATCATTCAAAAGAGTCATATTATAACAAAATTATATATACGTTTTCCATCTATATGTTACTTTCAATATGTTAAAAAAGAATCTAAAATAATCAAGATTACCAAATTACTGAATCTTTTTTTTTTCATATGTCATAGCATCGGCTGGGAGGCAAACCTGCAACAACTGTCTGCAACCAATTGCTTGCTTGCAAGGCTGCTGCACTGACCTCTCGGCTAACAACTTTTGCAATATCGAACATTCTTATGATTTAAGTATTTTCAATTGTTGAACTTCTGCTTTTAAATCCCTATAAAGTTTAAGAAGTCTCATATTGATTCTATTATTTATCCAAACAAGAATGACACATATTTTTTTTTAATTCAGAGATTAATAATAAAGCCATTATTAGAGAATCAGCATTCTTTGTTTTAGCAATACAATTAGCGTGAAAATATAAATTCACAATTTAAATATTTGACATATGTTAAAATGAATATCAAATTTCTTACCAATAAGTTTGGAATTATAATTATTTTTTACTTCTGCTATCATTTTAACATTAAAGACAATTAATTTCCTTCATAATGATTTTTCTGTTTAACAAGTGATTTACAATAATCAATCCACACATAAAATTCAATAATGTGATCAATATTATTATTTGTACTTTGGACAATAGTTTACAGTCCCTATCGATACATGCTTTAAAATTTCCCCCAAAAAAATGTCGATCTTTTATTGGTATTGATGCAATAACATGATCCAGTAAAGAATAATGGCTTTCTTTCTTTGAACTTTCTGAATATAATGCAGGGATATAATCAATGATAAAATGATTAGATTTCATTAATACATCGAGAATTTCCACAATAAGATATAAAATTAAGTTTATATACATCCAATACCACACAATCTCTTTTCTCTTGATAAATTTTCTTTCAAAAAATATATAGATGCTGTTTGTTTATTTTCAATCAAACTTTGTCTCTCTTTTTTTTCTCATGTGTCATAGCATCAGCCAGGAAGTCAACCCGCTAACCCGGGACAACTGCTTATAAAGCAGTTGTCGCTGACCTCTCGACCACCAATGCTTTGCAAGACAACTTTCATTAACAGCAAAATTTTTTTTATAAAGAATTACTTCATGTTTCAGATTGAACTGTCCATTTCAGTGCACCCCCTAAGTTCATCATCTTTGAGATCGTAATGGAGATTATATAACTGACACAAATAATATCTTTAAAAATTCTATATCATGGGCATTATATAAAAATCTAGAGACAATAAAAAATATATATAACTTTTTGAACAGGTTTTGCTGAAATAGCCAGAATTGACTAATAATTATATTTTAGTTTTAAATTATAATGCATTGATAATATAAAGAAAACAAATATATAAATCAATAGTTTTATAATATGACTAGGTTATGTAAGTACAAATTTCATATTAGAATTTTATAAATATATTATTATTAATTACATGACTAATATAAAAAGGTTTTTAATTTATGTAAATACATAGAGTATAACTCTCTTCATATACAAAAGGATTTAAAAATTATAAATTGTGAAAAGACAAAAATTCAATTTCATAGATTTTATTTTTATATACATTTTATGCAAGAATGCTTTTTAAAAATTTAGTTACTTGTTTTGTCTTGGTTCACCAAATTTTAAGAATACATTGATTGTATAAATGTCTGGGGAAGGAAGGCTAGTGCTTATTTTAATCCTCCTGGTTTTATTTTTAAAAAGTGGGTTTAAATGTAAAAATAATATCTTAAAAAGCACAAAGTAAAGATAATAAAAATTGTGGTTTTTATATTCATAAAGAATCCTTTCTCTAAAACATGAATTTTAGGATAGTATTTTAGGATGTGCAATGATACATTTTTGCGAATAGATTGAAACAGAAATCATTTCTTCAACTCAGTCACGTGATGAGCATGTAGTTGATAAAAAAAATATTGCTAGGGAGAGCTTTGAAATAAATATTAATTAAAAAATTAATTAATTAAAAAGCCCAAATATTTTGGTTCTAAAAATCAGTATTCAAATCTTGTAATAATGAGATAATTGCTGATATATGGTTCTGAATTTGAAACACCTGAGTTTGGGGATATATCATTATGTATGTATCCCAATATTTGATTTACTTTATCAGGCTTAGAATTAATTATATTTTTAAGAAATTTGTTAAATGGAGATCATGGAATATCTGAATGAAAATGTTTAAAAAATTCATAATTTCTAAAAAGTAATTTTGCATTTTCAAAAATACATTCATATATCTTTGGATATGAATTATTGGAATGGAATTAGAAATGTTTTTTGCACTTTTTAAAGATAGAAATATTTTCTTGTTCCAAATCAAATGAATGTATAATAAATTAATTTTTAATATAAAAAAAGTTATTATAAAGAATGAACTAATATTACTTACATAGTCTGTGCTATATAAATAATAGACTACTTATTATAATAAATGGGTTAGTATATTTTATTATTGGACTATAAGATATTATTTTATGGAGGATGAACATGTTAATAAGTATTTTATGAATGGAAAGATATGTTTTTGAAAGTGAGCCTATTGTCCTTTTATTTGAAGTTGGAAGCTGCTTTTAAATATTGATGTATATGAGAATGTATGATAAACGAATGAAAAACAAAAAAACTGATGAGATGTTTATAAAAATGGAAAAAAATGTTTTTCCAGATATAATTTTCTAAGTGGACAATTTGTTTGGGAATGAATTTAAGTAAAATAATTCTTCTATATTTGTAAACAATTTGGCAAAAGTATTTTAGAAGTCAGATTGTGAGAATATCCAAATTATTTTTTCTCACGTTTTTTTTTCATAATAGCAATTATTAACTTATGAAAAGAGTTACATTCCTTACTTGATTATATGACAAATTCCAATCATTTTAAATAATAAAATGAATATGTAATGTTTATTATGAGAAATTATAAAAAGGAAAATATATATAAAATAATTTTTTCCCCTCTCTCTCTCTTTAGTAATTTTATTTATCTATTAGTTTATAACTTTAAAAAAAAAAAAGATAAGAGAGATAAATAAATAAAATCTTCAAATAATGTTTATCAATTTTTAAAAAGAAAAATTAACGTATTAAACTTTTTTTAAAAAAATGCTGAGTTCTTAATTAATTAAGAGGAAATTTTTTCTTTCTATCTCTAAAAAAAAATAAAATCATTAATCTCAAGTTAAATCATGCAATTCAAATTATGATAACCTCAGGTTTTGTGATACATAATTTTGTACCTTAAGAATAATGGAGAAATTCTTAAGGTACAAAATTATGTATCACAAAACCTGAGGTTATCATAATTTGAATTGCACGATTCAACATGAGATTAGTGATTAATTAGATAGAGGATAGGATTATTAAACTTTTGTAGTACTTGGACAAATTTGGGAATAGAAACTAAATCAAAGGTTGAAAAGATATTTAACTGTATGGCAGGTAATCAGTACAAAATTCATGCATTTTTCTAATATGTTCATCACAGTTTAAATAAGTGATATTCAAATAAGTGGATGCTCTTTCTTACTTCTTTAAAATGATGGTAGCATGTAATCAAGTGATCTGATGTAAGATCAAAACAATCACTATGATGATCACGTAATGTTCGCACTCTCTGCATATATTATCTAGATACTAAGCTTTGTGTAAAAATCTAATAAGCAAGCATGTTAATTAATATTATATAACAAAACATAACGACTTTTTAAAAAAAAATAACTGTCAGAACTGAAATCAAATCTGAATTAAAAATTGCTCTAAGATATTGATCAATACTTTAGAAGGAAAAAAAAATCTTTTTTCTTTTTTTTTTTTTTGAAATGATGGATTTCTATATTCCATTTCCTTTTTATTTATTTATTTCTTATCCCCTTCTCTATCATTTTTCTAGCTATTTTGATAAAATAGTAAAAGTATATTTATCAAAATCTCAAGCACTCAACTTTGCAATCAATGTAAACAAAGCAAGCAATAATTTATCACAATCATGGATTCACTCACTGGAATAAACATCAAACCAACTATTGATATTTATTCTTTTACTTTTAAATCTTTAAATGAAATTGGGTATATATGACTAAATCGTTAATTTATTGTCACTTTCAAATCAAAATGAATCTCTTTATTAAGTAAATATGAATCTTAGTAAAACTTACGATTTTAGCAGTTTTTATATATATTATGAATTATTGATTAATCTGCTTCTGGCTCGAGATTTAAACTATATATATATATTCTCATTACACATACATTTTCTAATGAGATTATACCTACAATTTACTTAGCAAATTCGAATTTCAAAAATCTGTTTCAATATAAATAAATGGGGCTGGTGTATAGAAGGCTTTAAACTGCAATTTTGTCTGCTACACCCATAGAAACAGGCAATTGATAATCAAAAATTGAAATACTCCTTCATTCAAAAATGTTTAAATCATAATGTATTCCATTCTATATTAAATTATCCATTAATTCCTGTCTCATTAAATTCTACTTAAGATCTATAAAAACAATGATTATTCTATAATATGGTCATATTCCTGTCAGTTAACAATTCCAATATCACTGGTCTCTTTCTTTGCACTATTTATAGCCTTCATTAAATTTTTTCCCTCTATGGCATATCAGATGAACTCACTTTTTTCTCCATTCTTTACTTTAGTGCCATCTATTGTAAGCTTGGGTAATCAGTAGTTACATAATGATAATGCAATGTATTCCCCATCTCCAAACCAATTTTAGATTTTTTCTTTATCAGCAACTGGGAGTTCAAAGCTAGAACCAATGTAATTATGCATCTTTTAAAATAACATTTTAATACTTTTATACTCGTAAGATTTTGCACTCAAATCAACCTGCTTATATAGTTAGTACTTGACATCAATATTTATATATTTTAGTATAGATGCTACTTTTTTGGGCAAGAACATTAATATCAGCAAAAGCATGACTTGATTCTTTTAGCTTATTTAATCTAATAATAGGTGACACTAGAGTAAAGAAAGGAGAATTGCTTTTGTTTATTGAAGCAAGATGAAGATAATCAAATGAAGTTCTATTGATCTTTTTTTTTTCTCATGTGTCATAGCATTAGCCGGGAAGCGAACCCGGGATAACTGCTTGTAAAGCAGCGATCGCTGACCTCTCAACCACCAATGCTTGACCTATTGATCTTATTTTGTTTTTACAATTAACATTTTTATCACAACAAAGCTTGCCAAGTTTAAAGAAAAATTTCATATGCTTTAATTACAATGACTAATAAAAATAAATATAAATCCTTAGTGGTGTTAATAGTTCAGACTTTTCCAGCTTAATACAGTTTTAATTTTGAAATTAACATTATGAAAACACAATATTTTGAACATTTAACATCTAAAATTAGTCAATAATAAATTTTTTTTTAATACTTATCTATATACAATTGAATTTTTTTAAAGAATTTTTGTATTACTATTATTTTCATTTGATAGATGGGATCTTGTGAAACATTAATAAAATACTTTCACAATCCAGACAATCCATTTTGCATTTTCAAAGCCATTTTAAGTTCATCTGCATTAAATTCTCACTATTCTAACTGTAAGCTTCATCACCTAGATTTTGCATATTCAAATGAAAATATATTTCACTGTGTATGATAGGAATTTACTTAATACAACTTCAAATGTGATATATTGTAACACTAGTGAGATATATATTATAAAACTCACATATATCTATGTTACATATTTCATAATTTAAAAATATCTGCCAGATTTATTTAAAAAAGAAAAATCAAATAAATGAGAATAGTAAAAAAAAAGTAATAATTAATTAAGTCGTTTTTAAAATGTAATAAAATAAAATGATTGTTATATTTTCTTTTAAAAGAGAATAAAGCTTTGCAGGAGAACAAGGTGGGAAAAATAATTAGAAATAAAATCTTAAAAACTAAACTCACCTTTTTATAAAGTAAAAATAAGTTAAAAGAATTAATTATAAAGTATGTAAACTATCTGTGATGAGATAGTAGATTAATCTAGAGAAAAAGATTAGATTGAAGAAAAATGTAAAAATCAATTAAATTAAAAAAATGTAAAATAAATTAAGACGGTTTCAAGTTAAGATAAAAATAAACTATAAACAATGGGAGAGAAAAAATATATAAAAAGGTTGCAGCTGTCTATTATTATTCCACTATTGAGTTTGTAAATCACTCCAGTCTTCATTTTATGATTGAATTATTCTGGTCTTCATTCCATTATTGGTGCATTACATTATTCATTGCTTAAGTCATTTACTTAGCAGAGATTGAGAAATCTAAGGTCAGAATAAAATCATTCATTACAGCTGTGTAAATATTATTGCAGAAGCCACAGAACTAGCAACATAATTGCTAAACCACCTTAGAAGTGTTTGACTGTATCCACCTGAACTTTCACTGGAAACTGATGCCAAAATGGTAATATAGATGCTGCCACAAACTCTCCCCCCCCCATTGTCAAGCTGAAGAATGAAAGACAATTAATGGAGACCAAAAAGCCAACTGGTTGGAAATTGACAATCATGAAAACCTAGGTAAATATATTTTGATCACTGTCTATAGATACTTCATATTTTCTAAATGAAATGAACTTTAACGAAGGACTATTATAAAATTTAGCCTGAGTAATTACTTATATATATTTTTTTTAATATGCAAATTTCTATGCTATTATGTTATATTAAATAATATGTGCATGAATAAATATTAATGTTTGCTTAATTATTGTATTATTTGGTCTATTCTCTCTCTTGTCACTGCATCACCATTAATTTAAAGTTATAAATAATTGTACATGTTAAGTTAAATGCACTAGACTCCTTTGATTAAAAGTAGAAGCTAACTTGGGATATTTCAAGCGCTGAATTATGTGCCTGTTATCCGAGCATGCCAGCTATATAACATATGGTCGGCTGATACCTGAGTTTAATTCTCAAAACAAATAAAATTCTTTTGATGGCAGGTTTTGTTCCAGCTGTCAAGGTGGACCATGGTCAGAAATTGTGGTTGTGTTATGCTTTATATAGCCCAATCTGCTGTGGGTATAGTTGATGGTTATGCTATCAATGGTATTCTCTCCTCTGCTTGAAGGCTGGTCCATTCCTGTAGTATTAAAGAAATAAAATAATTACCAAGAACTTATGCATTAAGTGTAATAATAAGGTTAGTTAAAGTCAAGAGATATTAAAATAAATGTTAAAACTTAGTTATTAGAAAAATATTAAAAATAAAGTTTAGATTCCAAAAGATATAAAAGGTTATGTTAAAAGTATTTAAACTTAGCAGTAATATGGTAAGTTCAGGAAATCCTGTTCTATATATATATGCTTTACCAATATAAAACAACTTCTTACTGCTATGGATATTTGCTGTATCTTTTATGAACTTTCTGCATTCATATTTATTAACTATGAGATGTCATTATTTTTATCCATGCATTATATCATTAATATACAGTGGATAAACTAGTTATTTTTAAACTTCATTCCTCTATTTAACAATGCCTGATTTAAATAACCTGTCATTATTATTTTAACTTTCTAAGATAATTTGCTGTTCCTGATTACTACACTTCATATTGGAATAAAAAATATATTTGAAAATTTGGATTAAATTTTTGATATTTACTGTTTTTGAAAATATTACTAATTTGTCTATAATTTACTGTAACATATTATCATTCCATATCTTTTTATCTTAACTAAATAACATTACAATTATACAAAAAAAAAAATTAATTTCTAAGTAATACACTACAAATATTAAATGAACAACTTTTATAGGCTAATAGTAAATGCCCTTTATTTGCTACAAATACTATTATTACAAAATAACTTCGACACTTGTTTGAATGCTTACTATTTAGCAACAACAATATATTTATCATTAGATGTCTATTTCTCTCTATATGTATATTGATATGACTTTATAAATTACATCACAATTAAATAAATTAAAAATTTGAGTTGAAAAACTGGAAAGCTCATCATTACTATTATACACACACATGAAAGAATTATAAAAAAAGCACTAAAAAAATTAAAATGCAGAATTAAAATATTGCAATTACTAAAGTTTATTTGAACTCAGACTTTCACATGACCTCGACCATCCATGCTATCTCATACCGCTGATACACTTGATCACACACATGTCAAAAAGATAAATAATCACCACTATATGTATTTCATGCTAAGCCAGCACTCATCAGTTGGTCCAGATTATCATCTCCACACATATATACAATCAAAGCTCAGCTTATATTATGATAGCCAATCTTCATATTTTAATGGACCAGCTTCAAACCACTCCATCCCACAACTCTTCAGCCATCCATTTCATTGAAAATCTGATCGATGGAATGCTCAAAGCCCGAAGTGCAGGTATGAAAAAGCCTGCACTGTAAAAAAAAAAATTCATATTTTAAAGTTCATTTGATAAATCTATATCTTGATTTAAGTGTGATCTAATTAAAATAAAAATTTTTTATGTGATTAATTGTTAAAACTTACGTGTAATATACTACACTGTTTTGTTTATTTTCATGTAAACAATCAAATCCTTGCATAATTTTGGAGACAATTTGTTATTGAATATTGCTGAATAATCTCAAGATCTCACACCAATCTTTAAAATAAACAATGTCATTAGATAATATTTTTTCTTTTAATGTAAATTTTGATACTATATAAATTGTGAGGCAGCATTCATTCTTTCACTTAATAAACTAACAAAAGCAAAGTAGCCTGCCTGACATTACCATATAATACCTCTCAATTACTTTTCTTTAGAGGGCAGCTTAGTTAAGAAATAAAAAGATTGCCGCTTTCATATTAATTAGAACATTAATGATATTTTCATTTTACTCTTGAATTTAATACCTTAATTTTATAAGTGTACATACTATTGCCTGTATTTTAATTTCTTATTTGTCTCAAATATACTATCTTAATTTTTAGTGATATTTATTGTTAAAACATTTAATATATATTTTTTCTTGTGTATAATTTCAATGAGTAAGAACACATTGCTCTATGTGGATTGGAATTTGTATTACTACCTTATGAGCACAATTATGTACACTAATAATTTTTATTATTAGGAATTAAGTGAAGTCTACAAGCACTCTTTTCTCAGTTGGATTTACAATAAATGAAAAAATTCTCTTCCTTTTTTATGGTTTTTATATTATCGATAATTTACAATTCAAAAGTTGACTGTTATATCATTTAATACATTATTTCACAATTAATAGAGAGGAATTCAATACTTTAATTCATATATATACACACACACAAGAATTTTTCAAAACAATACAATAATTAATATAGTAAACAAATTTTTAAAAAATATCAACTATAATTTAAATAGAAGTACTCTCGATTGTCTAAGTAATCGTTATCAACTATATTCAAATCCATTACAAAAATCGTTATCAATGTGTACAAAAACAATTACATCATACATCAATTTTTCCACAATTTATTAATTTTTATATTAGCAACTTGTCTATTTATCAAATGTTGCTTTCATAGCATCTTTAATTTTATGTTTATTATTATTTCTTTCAATACATATAATCCTAACTTTATTAAAATCAGTCAAAAACATAATTACATGTAAAATTATGATAAAAAAATACAGAAGGTGATATGTATTAATTATTGTATTGTTTTGAAAAATTATTATATATATTTCATTATAATTGGAATACAGACATCGATTAATAACTTATATATATATATACATATATATATATTATTAAAAACCAATCAACTCTTAGACAAACCCAATATCAATAACAATCAACAATTTCAAATTTGTCAAGGCAACTTCATTTAACAATAAAGATAAAATACCATCTTTATTAATGGTCCAATATATTTATATGGACACTAAAGATTGCAACTTGACCACAGAGATTGAAATTAATGATACAAAAAAGTTTAAATAAACCTCTTTAAACAATTAAATATAACCTATTCTGAATATATTATCAGCATATCTTTTAGGTCCACTTACATAACTGGTTATTTTATCTACTTTTTTTTATGAATTACTAATATGCTACTAATATATAATTTGTTGAAATCAGATAAAGGGCTTTCTGAAAAAGCCTATGATGACTTTCATTGTATGCTAAAGCATAAAGGCTGTCCTCCTTTAAACTTTATTATCACATTTGGAACTGATGATCTGTTAACATTTTTGTTTTACAAAATCACAGTTCTAATTACTAATTAGAATGATGTCCTTAGTTATAAGCTCAATATAATCACATCAAATGATTAATATAAATACTGGACAAATATATTGTTCATTTAAGCTCTTCTATTCCATGTCCATTCTGCAACAATATATTTTATTATAACCAATGGCACTATAATTGCTATCACAAATCTTTAAAAAATAATTGTTTTGTAAACAAAGTGATAATTCCGAATCACAACTCACTCTTAAAATTCATTTTAAAACTTTACTAAAATTTAGACAGGACTTTATATCCATCATAAGCAATATATAAGATATCATCGTCACAAATTTCTTGAATAATTTTCATAGGAAACAAATGATCATTCAGATTCTCTAACGATTGATAATCTAAAAAATATTAGATAAAAATAAATTAATAAAACAATATTAATGATGGGGATAACAATGTGTAAAGTTAATTATAATTATAAAAATAAAATGACAATTAGTCAATATAAACTTAGTTCTACAATTATAACCAAAAAAGACTATTACTATGGGTCTTATAATTTATATTTACAATTTATGCTTTATTTTTATTTTTTTGCATTCAAAGTCTATATTTTATAAAGATACAACATTTAATCTTTATTAAATTCACATAATTAGCATTTTTAATTTATATAAATAAACTTAACCATCTATATAAGTTCAAACTTATCAAGAAAACATTTATTATTCTTGCATTTCAAAGATATATATAGAATCCTTTTTGGATGTGATAGTACAAAAAGGATATGAAAATATTTAAATAAGAAGTAAGATTAATGATAACATTAAACTAAAATAACATCCAACTCACATATATGTATAAATATTATTAACTGTTTGTTATTAAATATAATCATGGGTTAACCCATATAAGAATATAATCTATTCCGCCCCACTGATGACAGTATTACACTTATATCATATTTTTGCAATTGGTGGACCAAGCCAGATTAACCCAAACCATTACTCTATTGATAATATCATTCAATAACAACTATTAGATGACAAATTGTGTTTGTTGCCAGAAAACATGAAAGAAAAAATTTGTTTATGACCTGAAACTATTACAAAGTGCATCTATCTTGGACTTAAAATCCAGATTATGGACTTGCTAACTAGATATAACTGTTACTTTAAGAGTTCACCATATTTAGATTTAATTATATGCAATAAAATTCATCTATATTTTGCATATTTTAATGCAGTGGTTTAGTGGTGGGTGCAAAAGTTTCCCAGATCAAAACTCAACAAAGTCACATTTGATATCTGAACACACCAAACTTTCCAAATGACGAATAAATTTATTATTATTTTTATATATAAGTCAACCATCTCAATGCCCAGCAATATAATTTAAGCAATTAATTCTTAACCATCTTTCTAAATATTAAAATTTACTATCTTTTTTTTTTTTACTTTTACTATTCATTTAATTTCTGAAACCATTAATTTCATTTCAACTATATCACAGCAACAGATAACACTATATTCTAAATTTCTTGACTATGATAATCCATTAATTCTTATATAATACTTGATTATCTTTAAGAAGAAAATATAAAATAATATACATGATAAATAACATTTTGCTTATGAAATGTCAACTTTTTCTCTTCAAAACATTTACTGGATTATTCAAATAACTTCTGCAATGATCTAATTTTAGTAATAAAAATATTTTCCTCCATACTTTTTCACTTTTATCTTAAATATTTTTAGATAAAATACTGTTCCAATGGCTACAGAAAGAAGATTGCTTTTAACTGAAAGGAGCTGAACAGCTGTTATTACTTTATGAAAGTTGTGAGTGGAGGAAATTTGACAATGATAAATGAAAATGTAACAATTAGTCATATAGTATATGAACATGAACAGGATATTCACCATCACACATCAGCCAGCATAGTGAGTTTATTGACTTTTTACTTCTGAGTTTGATATAAACATCGTACCTTTCTTTTCAATTATCTGATAATTCTTAGCTGAAATGTCAGTTGAGTTTTCTTGAAAGGTATAATGAAGATATGTATGAATGTACTTTTTAATAAATATTTACAGTCATGTCAGACAAAAATAAACCATGACTCTTATTCCCACATGACCAGTCAAGGTAGTGTTAAGAATCCCCTGATTGCAGATCCAGACTACTATTTGATGACTTTTTATTTAGGTATTTACAACTGTAGATCACTTTCAAATGAAGATTGCATGAATTGGAAGAACTTTCTCATATCATATGAGACATAGTTGGACTTTGTGAAGTTAGAAGAAAAGATGAAAAGATAATTGATTAAATAAAAGTGATCAAGTACTTTATTATAAAAGCACAAATATTGGAAGCACATTTTGGAGTTGTATTCAATGTATATAAAAAAGTGGAACAACAACATTGTGAAGACTGATGATACATCAGACAGTGATAAGATTGATTATTCAATTTAATAAAAAAATTCCAAGTGTAGATAATTCAAGTTTCTGATGAAGTAGAGGATTTTTATATGTATGTATGAAAGGCTTTTGTAATGTAGAGACTGTACTAATAGCTCTAGCAAGATTTTATTGATAAGTGTTGAAGAGAAAGCCTATAAAATCTCTATTAGAATTATTCCCATCCTCAGACCGATCAGTTTTGAGCTTTTGGCTCACATCAGTGAGAAGCTAGAACATTCAGACACTAGATCTAAAATACCAACTCAAAAGCCAGCACTTATTAAGTAGAAAATCTGAAATTTTTAGACATGTAAATGTCTTAAAATCCAGCTATCTAACTTAAATAACTATATGGGACTGAATCAAATTCAAATCTACCATATATTAATAGTCTTAATTATATAACATCACCAAAAAACTGAAAGGCAAAATTATAATAATCAATAAAGCAAGTCATATATCATACAACTTTACTTTTTAAGCTTGTATTACAGAATGTAATATAAGGAATGTACCAATAGCTCTAGCAAGCTTTTATTGATAAGTGCCGAAGAGAAAGCCAAAAGCTTTAAACTGATTTATCTGAGGATGAGAATAATTCTAGATATAGATTTTATAGGCTTCCTCTTTGTCACTTATCAATAAAAGCTTGTTAAGAGCTATTGGTACATTCCCTATATTACATTCTGTAATACAAGCTTAAAAAGTAAAGTTGTACGATATATGACTTGCTTTATTATTATAATTTTGCCTTTGAGGCCCTGGCAATATTATATTGCTAAGGCTATTAATAGATTTGAATTTGATTCAGTCCCATATAGCTATTTAAGTTAGATAGATGAATTTTAGTTGCTGGCTCTTGAGTTGGTCTTTTATATTTAGTGTCTGAATGTTCTAGCTCCTTACTGACATGAGCCAAATGCTCACAACTGATTGATCTGAGGGTTAGAATAATTATAAATAGAGATTTTATAGGCTTTCTCTTCGATACTTGTCAATAAAAGCTTGTTAGAGCTATTGGTACACTCCTATAATACATTTCTGTAATACAAGTTTAAAAAACAAAGTCACATGATATATGACTTGCTTTATTGATTATTAAAAGGCTTTTGATAAAAGACTTTTGATCAGATCAAACATTTTCAAATTGTTATGGGATCTTAATGCTAAAACTGGTAAATGATTGAAAGATGAAAATACTATGGAAAATTTGGTTATGGTGATAGAAATGAGAGAGGGCACAATCTGGAGGAATTTATAGAAAAAGTGTATAATTTCTTACTTTCAGAAAAATGCTAAATGGAAATGTACATGGAACCATTCAAATGAAGGTTGACTAACAGAAAATATATATTTCAAGACAGTATTTCTTTTAATAAATTCAACACAGATACTGATCATTAATTAGTGAGATGTAATACACACAAAACTAGAAAGACAAAAATTATTGAGAAAAATAGTATTTACAATTGATTCCAAATTGTTTTAAAATGTGAACAGATTTTGAAGATGGTTCACATTTGAATGAAATCAATAGAAAAATAACTGATACATTATTAAGAACTGCCACAACAATAGCTAGAACAAGAAGCAGCAATTTACCAGTAGAGTTTTTACTGAGATGACGATGTAAGAAGAAAATAAGAAGTATGAAAATACTAGCAATACCATGGCTTTGCTCACATTAGTAGAATCAAAGAATATAATGCAAATATGTAGCTAATCCGACAGCTTATATATTTGCATATTATTTGCATGAAATAATAAATTAATTATTAACATACTGAATTTGATCAACTTACAAGATTTTAGTTTAGATATATTTCTCACATGATAAACTAATTTTTAAAATGATTGAAATTCTAACATTGTGGTATTTTGTCCAAAAACTATAACTTTCTCCATTTCTGTAGTAATTTTAATACTGCAGGCCACAACATACTTTGTACTCCATTAGAATGATATGGGTAAAGAATATAATACAATGGAGAACTACAATTAAAATAAAAGAGTTGCAGTTTATCAGAAAGAAAAATTTGCTGTAGAAGTTAAAAGGCAGCCTTGCAAATTAACACACCAGTATGTTTTATGTATAGATGTATTTGTAATTTATAGATTAATTTGTAATATCATCAGTAAACATAAAATATATTGTTTTATATTTCTATTATATATATATTTTTATTTTTTGTAATTATAATGTCAGCTGCTACTAATGATGGTCACTACTTATAAAGTTCTTAACCAGTTTAGTTTCACTTTCAGTTATATATAGTAGTATTTTGAATTACAAAAACATTTTTTTTCTTTCCAATTGTTATTTGATTTGTGTTTACTTTTTAATGATATAAAAAGCCAAGTTTTTGGTAATCATTTGTATACGTTAAAGTATTTTTGTTATTTCATTTATGGTTCTCAAAAGTATTAATTTCTATAATAACCATATGGTATTTTCAACCTATATTTTTATAAAATAAAAGCAATGTTTTGTAATTACAGTGTGTGTATATATATCAGAAAAAAAATACTTTAAATTTAAACTTTACTATATAATCCTTAATTATGTCTTTGACATTGTCAATTTAAAATAGGATTTATATTTTTAATAAACTTCAAATTTTAAGATTATCTTTCTGTTTTTACTTTGTCAAACTATTATTACTGTCTTATGATTACGAGAAAGCTATATATATATATATCAGCAGATGCATAATTTTATGCATAATCCAAATACACTTGTTATTACTTATGGTTAACCATTGGGTAATTTTCTATACTATAATGCATGTTATAATATCTAAACTAACAAAACTATTGTATATAAACTATGTCCCAATTTTGCTTGCACGAGTAGAATAAAAAGATATAATGCAATATGAGCAGTTCTCAAGGTTTACACACATATTTATATATTTTACATATAATAATATATTAATTATTATCAGCAAGATCACAAAAAGTATGCCATACTGCTGAATTTGATCAACTTTTAGGATTTTAGATTAAATATATTTCTCACATGATAAACTAGTTTTTAAAATTGTGAAATTTTAACATCATGGTGTTTTGTTCATGCATCACTTGCAAGTGAGAAATTAAATATGTGGTACAAACAAAATCAATTCATTTAAAATATATTTACAAAATCAAATTTTACCTTAGTTTACCAAAAACTATAATTTTCTCCAGTTTTGTAATATGTATTTGAATACTTTAGGTCAGAACATACTTTGTACTAATTTTAAAAAATTGCCAAATCTGTAATCTTTTAATCAGAACCCTGCCCTCTTTTTGAATTTTTATGAAGACATTGTAAAATGATTGTGATTTTGACACTGTTTTATATGAATTATCAAAATTTTTAAAACAATTACCATAAAGCAAAAATCTATAGCCTATGTAATTCTCTAAAAAAAAAAAAAAAGGAAGAAAATCATGCAAGATTCTTTAAAACTTGTACAATATTTTATTGAGTTATTAAGTAATAAATAAGCAAATGAACAAATTTTCACATTTATATAGTAATAAAGATATTAAAATAATCTATTAAGAAGAATTGAATATCTAGAGTTTTGTAAAATGATGCAAAAGAGAGTTAATTATGATATATGACAGTATAATTGTGAATTAGCAAGGAAAGCTATTGAAGCCAATAAACATCACATGATCACTATTTCTTATGCTTGCTCTTAACTGTTATTAAAACAGGCAAAAATCTCTATACATATTGTCACTCAGTGCAAGCCAGAGTAATCAATTGATGCCAGAAGACTTGTTTATAAAATCCCTATCTAGTGCCTACTCATCCAATATCCCCAGACTAGTTTCTGGCTTGTGGCCTTTGTCAGTGAGGAGCTTTGGATCTGAGAGCACTGCACCTAGATCTTAGGATCTAATGCAGCCCTCCAGCAGCCACCTTTTATCTCTAATTAACTACAAAAATATGAGACAAATTGAAAACACTATAATATTTTCAATTCAAGTTCATCAGCTTATAAAGTCATAAAGGTCTGAACTCAGTTCAGTACCTAAACATTTTGGTGTCTTTGGTTCTTTAATAACTATAGCCACTACTATCCTATTAGGCAGGATTGGTTTTAAGCCAATAAACATCAAGTGATCACTATTTCTTATGCTTGCTCTTAACTGTTATTAAAACAGGCAAAACTCTCTATATGTATTGCCACTCAGTCCAAGCCAAAGACACCAATAAAAAGCCAGAAACTAGTCTGGGGGTATTGGATGAGTAGACAATAGATAGGGATTTTATACACAAGCCTTCTGGCATCCATTGATATCTCTGGCTTGCACTGAATGGCAATACATATAGAGAGTTTTGCCTGTTTTAATAACAGTTAAGAGCAAGTATAAAAAATAGTGATCATGTGATGTTTATTGGCTTAAAATCAATCCTGCCTAATAGGATAGTGGTGGCTATAGTTATTAAAGAACCAAAGACACCAAAATGTATAGGTACTGAACTGAGTTCAGACCTATATGACTATATCAAGCTGATGAGCTTGGTTGGAAATATTATAGTGATTTCAATTTAAGTCTCATAGTTTTGTAGTTGAGATAAAAGGTGGCTTCTGGAGGGTTGCATTAAATCCTAAGATCTAGGTGCAGTGCTCTCATATCCAAGGCTCCTCACTGACAAAGGCCACAAGCCAGAAACTAGTCTGGCAATATTGGATGAGTAGGCACTAGATAGAAATTTTATGCACAAGCCTTCTGGCATCCTTTGATTACTCTGGCTTGCACTGAGTGGCAATATGTATAGAGAGTTTTGAAAGCTATTGAGAGAATAAAAATCTCAAAAGTGTGAAACAACATTTTGGAATTGGTAGAAAACTGATTTCTGCATTAAGAAGAAAAGATGGAATGAATACAGAAAAAACCCACAATCAAATTTATGAATAGATATAACTCCAGGAATGATGGAATTGCAATGGATATGTTAAAAGCAACAGGTGAAGAAATAGAAAAATTATTGGCAAAGCTATATACCAAATATCTAAATGATAAAGGTGTACTGGATGATTGGGAAAATGCAGTAAAAGGTGACAAGGAAGATATTAAAAATTACAGGCCTATCAGACTTTTATCAGTTTTATACAAAAATTTTATGAAGATAATTATAACTTATATACTGTGAATTTTGGATTTTAACAAACCAAAACAGCAAGATTTAAAAGTAGTTTTAACACTGTGAATCACATCCAAGTATAGAGAGAAGTTATTGAAAGCACCAATAAATATGAACTGCCATTATGTTTTGGATTATGAAAAGGTATTTTATACTATAAGCATTTGTTCAATCATTAAAGCATTGGATCATCATAATAGATCCAAGAAATTGTCAGATTCTGAAGAATATTTATCAAAATACAACAATAATGATTAAATTACATAGTGATATATTAAAATTAACATTGATAAGAATATGTGACAAGATGATTCTATATCTTCAAAAAATTTTATAGCAGTTTTACCAGAAGTATTTTGTGAATTAAAATGGAAAATTAAAAAGTTAAAAAAAAAAACATTATCATTTAAATCATTTAGGTTTTGCAAATAATGCTTCAGGAAATGTTGCAGGTGTTATCAGATGAAAGTAAAAAAGTAAAACTAAAGATAAATGCTAAAAAGACTAAAGTAATGTTCAGTGGATTTTCTCAAAAGAAGATAATAAAGATTGATAATGATGAATTAGAAGTAGTTGACAACTACAAATGCATTGGTCAAATTATTAATACAAATGGAAACATAGTGGATGAAATTAATCACATAATTAAACTTTAATAGAATATTTTTGATAGAAATAATTTAATATTAAAGAGAAAGATATCTATGTATTTGAAAAGGAAGGTTTTCAATAAGTGTTTTTTTCCAATTTTTACTTATGGATCTGAGACTTGTACACCTAACAGAAGAGTAATACAGAGACTTCATATCACTCAATGAAGTATAGAGAAATTATGTTAGGAATAACAAGAAGGGATCAAGAAAACAAATAAATATTACTGATATCACTGAAAGAATTAAGAGACTGAAGATTTTTAGATGAGATAATAATAGATGGACATTTGAAATTCTAAACTGGATCCCAAGAGATTTTAAAAGACTAGAAAGAGACCACATGTGAGATGAATGGATGAAACAAAGTTTTCTGATATAATATGAAGAAGAGAGGCTAGAAACCAGAGAAGCTGGATCAAACTTGGAGATACCTTAAACTTGCAGTGGATTCACAATGGTTGAAAATGATGTTGAAGATGACTATTTCAATAAATAATAGAGTTAAGTTTACAATATTAATATTTTAGCTATAAATAATATAAGAATGCTTCTGAAATATTGTTGAATTATATTTTTGTTTCACAAATTACAATTTTTGATTTTATAGTTTTCAATAAGATTTCAACTTGAATCTTATAACTTCATAATCTATATATTTTTATTATATTTACAGCTTAAAATAATAATAAGTCAAGTCAGATGTCACATGACTTAATTTAATAAAGCTTGTATTTACAAATGTTATATATTGTACATATATGTTTTCATTCCCACACACATATATATATATTCTTTCATTTAAAAAAAATAAAATTCTTTTATATAGAGATTTGTGTGTGCATATATTATGTATAGTTTATAGGTGTTAGAGTAATAAACAGTAATAAATATAGGGTTGTAAGAAGTAATATTTAATATATTGATCTATTATTTTTGTTAAATATGTCAAATTATTTAGCGGTATTTTTTTATTAAATAAAGCAGACAGACTTGACAGAATTTTTTAGGTGTAGAAAAAGATATAGATTGATAGATAAAATGTACACGTGTGAGAATGGCTGTATATAAACAGAAAACACTTTTACACATTTCTAATGACTATAGATTGCAAGCTTTGTTGTTTTGTATTATCTGGATCTTAGATTATCTCAGGGAAGGAAAGGAAATGCTTTGATGGAATAAATGTAATTATTAATTTTCTTGTTAATTGTGGTAGACCATCAGCTTGTGAAACTCTGATTTTTATCTCAAAATAACAGGATTTGCAGGTGGCCTTTTAATCAGAAATTCAGAATAAAAACGAGTGAAACAATATTTGAGGGGCAGTCTTTTACTATTAAAAAGAGAGATGTAGTCATTACTATTAAAAAGAGATGTAGTTATGAATATTAAAAAAAGAAAGTTAGTTGTTACTATTAAAAGTCAGTCGTTACTATTAAAAAAATGAGAGATGTAATCGTTAATATTAAGAAGGCAATCGGTTAACAATTTTAGGATGAGAATCACTTAACAATATGCCGTTTTTGATGGCAGTTGTTTTAAAAACGAAGAAGAGATGAGCAATTAAAAGTTAAAGTTTTTTTTTTGGCTGAATATTCAGTTCTTTTAAAGTTAAAAAGAAGAAAAAATTAAAGAATTATCAGCAGTTTGTCATCGTTTTTTTAACTCAGAATGAGTTGTTTGATTTTATTTCTCTCTTTAAAAAATTAAAGAAGAAAATATGACTCTTGTTTTAAAGTCAGCATAGAAGATGTGCACATATATAAGTAATTTACAGCAAAATTAGTTTAAAGAGATGGATTTAAATTGAATCCTTTAAAAGAAGATGTGCTATCATTGCCAATTTCTGTTCCTTGAAATCCTACCTTATGGGTTAAGTCACTGATCTATCTGTGGGCTCATATACCAGTCTATAAAAAACCAAAAAATGGCCGAATTCAACCAACCACAGATGCTATCTGAGAGGCTTCTTTTTTGTCTCCTGGCCTATTAAAGGATTACCATTTCTAAATGGAGGGAGAAGGGGAAGGAAGAAAATGAGGAAAATGTATAAAAGCCATATAAGCAACCTCTATTAATCTATAAATCAGTTTTCTTTAAAGTTTTCTTCACATTTATCTAAAGCATCTACAATAACTCATTTTTAAAATGGTAGGAACAAGCAAACCAACCAATTCATATTTATCTAAAAGTATCTACAATAACCTTTAAAATGGTAGGAACAAGCAAACTAACCAGTTGAAGCTATAAATTAGGAAAGCGATCTGAAAATTTAAAGCCTGGGACATTAATAAGAAATGAAAATGGATCGGGTAAATTTTAAATTTAATTATCAAATTTTCTTATTTACTTATTAAAAGTAAACTTTAATTTCTAAAGTCAAAGCATTTTATTTATTTTTTTTGATACAGAAACATTAAGAGTTTGTCCATTGATTATGTTATTCTCAATAATACATAACAATACACACACACTTTAAATTAATTAAACATAGTTTTTTTCATTATTTTGATTTTTTTATTATTATATATTGTAATACTAAAATATTTTTTTGTTTTTTATTCATTGTGATAATATAAGCAACCTATCGAGATCTGCTTTATAATGTTTTTTATTATTATTTATTTTTGCATATTAAATTTGATATCATTTATTTTGTTGCTCAAGGTTGCAATAATATTTTTATATGTGATTTATGTATTAATCCATAATATGGAAGTACACATTTTAAATATATATGTTGACATATCACAGGTGTGTGTGTATAACTGCTTATACAGACCCGTCAAAAGAATAGGTTATGCATAGTTAATTTAAATATAGCAAATTGAAGAGCAGGGCTTCACATATGTATGAAAGTAAAGAAAACACACACATTACATAAACGGAATTTACCTTTATGATATATAAGTAGGGAAAATCGTGAATAAGCATTCAATAGAATATTTTTTATGTCATTTTAAGCTAACTTATTTCAAAATATGTAGTAATAAAAGCAGATATATAAAATTAGTTGATTACGCATATAGTATTAAAATATTTTGTTTAATTATATGTTTAATAAAGTCAATTGTATAATTAGTAAATTTGATTTATAAAAAAAAAGGAAGAGTGTTAATAAATATAATTATATCATATTCAGTTTCTGAGTTATTATTGTTGATATTGTTATATTTTTATTCTCTTGATTCTATCATTTTAATTGATCATCATCACTCGTAAATGTTAGGTAAATGTTAAGCGTAGGATATTGATTTACATATAAGGATGTTTGAGAATTATGCTTGATATATAACCAAGTTTTTTTAAATATATGTTAATAATAAAAAGCTAAAATTGTTTTGTGTCCAAGAGTTATGATCACCATCATTGCTGAATAAATAATAATCATTAAATCCAATCTTTAAAATAATTAATATGTTTAGTAAATAGGGGTTTATGAAAAGCTAAATATCATGTGGTGAGATTCATGATGATCATTTATCATCACTGGCAAAAACTGATAATTGAGCTATAATTTTATCTGTAATAGTATTTGAAGTAAATATAACCATAAACGTATATAAACGCTAGTGAGTATTATAATTAAATCCCAATTTGAACATAATGTGATTTTATGAAAGTGCCTATAAGTTTATAAAGATAGATCTGTTATGAGTTTATTATAAAGCTGTGGCTGGCATAATCATCATTATCATCATTGTATTACAATGAATAAGCAAATTAAGTAACTAGGTTTAATGGCCATATAACTAGTAATGGTCTTCACTATGTGTGTTTGGAAACCATTGGTAAGAATATACTTGCATCTGTACATCAACATATATGTTAAACTGAGCTAGTAATATGGTATTGGGATCTTATAATTTCATTGACATGGATAAAATATAAGAATGTCATTTTTTGTTGTTGTTGTTCGTTAGTCATCTAAGCCATGTGTAGTAAAAAAAATGTACCAAATGAGTTTGAACTCAGTACACTATGGACAGATAATATTTATCTAGGTTTAAAATAATCTAGTAGTGCCCGTGGAAAACACATGTAATTAGCTAAGCTGAATAAAAGTGATCAAAATATTTTTTTCGACTTATTAACTTTCTTTAATATTTTTTTAAAGTTATTATAAATAGTGCCAGTGTGCGCATGTGACCATGAATGGTCTTATATATATGGAAAGAGGAATAGGAAGGATTCTTTGTTGAAAGAACCTATTATTGGAGATAAGCATAATGCACCCTATAGATTTCACAGTAATTTTATTCAGTTGCTATAGCTAATATTTGTTTATCTGATGACAATGGCTAGTATATTTTATTGGTTCAAATGACTTCCCAATATTGAAATATTTTACATCTTAAATGATGACAGTGATTAATTTTCATTTTGTTATTTTGTGTGTTGAGAAATGGGATAATTTATTTATCTCATTATTAGCGTGACTAAATTAATGTTTATGATAGTTGCAAATGGGCTATGGTGTTATATTTAATTAGTTACAAATAGACACCCAACTAAAACATGATGTGTATATGTTCTTATTCATATGTTAGCATCATCCTTATTTAGTTATAAATTGTATATCAGCTATCATAGTGACTATCATTTCAGCATATTCTTTTTAGTTACAATATAGAGCTCACAAAATAACCTCTTAACAAGTTTTGAGGATATCCTCAACCTCAGATTGGTTTCTGCTTCTGGCATCATCAGTGAGGTGCCAAGATATTCAAGCATTAGATTAAAAATACTAGGACAAGCCCAGCACTTTATCTAATATATAACTATTGTTAAGAGCTTATTTTGCGAGCACTATATATAACATTTGCAGCTAAAACTATACTTTATAAATTATAATTCAAATACCAAGAAGAGTAAAAGTTTTATTAGAATTTCCTAAATAATAAAAAAAACAAAGCCATAGGAAAACCATAATATAATAAGTAAAATCTTGAAACAATTTCCTATGTTTTAGAAAGTCTATACAAATGCATCATGTTAATCTAGGGTATTCTTCATTTCTTAACCTTCTCAGATTAATGACTTTTCTTAATTAAATGAAAGTGTAATAATAATTCACTAAATATACTCTTCGCTTTTCATAAATCTCTAGTGTTTTTAAAGCCCCCATATACTGCTAAAAACTTTAATAAATACAATCATTTTCAAAGTGAGTATTCCCTGAAATAAGAGCTTTGACAATATTCTATATGTACTTTGGTGCACTAGATGCACTGATTCTAGGAAACATCAAAATACTTTCTGCATTAAATTAATCAGAGAAAGGGACAAAAAGATTTCAACATACAATGTTTACTCTGATAGCTGGTTCTTAATGTAGCATCTGAGACACTAGCATGCTATTTCCAATTATCAAAAGCACTACTAAGGATAACCTTGTTTTTCTTATTTTTGTAAATATGTAATATATATTATTTCATATACCATTAATTGTGAGCTTATTGCAGGTTCTATTGCTATCCTAAGTATGTTTTATAAAATAAAAAAAACTAAGTACTGATTTAGTATGCGTTCATTGTAATCGACATCATTTATCGCTTGGATATGTCAGCTGGGATTTTAGGCGGTTCATAATTCAAAATGGCCGCGATCGCATATTAAATGGCAAATCAATAAAATCCTTTGAAACATAAATATAAAATAATTATTCATTTTAATATTTATATTATTGCGCTTATATTTACAAATACATTATATATATTAGTTTATTTTTAATATATGCTTGCCTATAATAGTAATAAAATATATATCCATTGATAAATTGTTTCCGTTTTATTACATGTAAACAACTGTGATAACTATTAATTTTAATACGTTATTAAACATATAACACCGTAGTAATTAAAGAAATACATATTTACTAATTGTTTTTTTCTTTTCACTTAGTCTAGCTTATGTAGAGATTTGTAATGCCTCCTCCCGCCCTCCAATTGACTTTAGTCATTAACCGCTATGCTTTTTTTTGCCGACTATTATAAATGTAAAAAAAAACAAAAACGATATTCACACAGACATAGATACATTCATTATGCTTAAAAAAAAGATCTCTCAAGCACTACTAGACTACCTGGGAATGAAAAAAGATAATGTGTTTTGTTTAGCCCAAATTCATATATGAAAATCAAAAAATTCATTATGCAGGATAATGAAAATTTATATGATAATACACCTAGAATGAGTTGGTATTAAAATTTTCTCTGCTTATTCTTTTAAGGCCTAAATCGCTTTTCAGTTAATAGCATTCTTCTTTTTGCATTAAAAAAAAAAATACTGTAAGAACCTCTTTTTCTTTTTTATAATGCTAAAACTAAATCATTAATGCAATTTAATACTTAATTTTCTAGCATTCTGAGCAATAATTAATCTAAAAATTGCTTACACTTATAAAAAGTGTAAAAGTTAAAAATAGTTCATTTGAAAATTGTATAAATTATCACTGGAAATTTATCATAAAACAGTTTTCAAATGTTAGACAAGTGTAAATTTGATAGATCATTGTAAAATGATAATGGTTCATTTGACAAGTTGATGAGAATTCATTGTCTGGGCTCAAAAGAAAACCTTGCTATTAGCACTGCCTAATAGATCAAGATTCTGATACATTCTGGAAAGTTAATAAAATTCCACCTGTGTTGAAAAGACAGATTACAAATAATTAAATGAATGAGCTTTTAAAAAAAAAATGACATTTTTATATATATAAAAAGATTTATGTATTCAAATTATTCTACAAAAAATAAGTAGATTATTGAAATATTAATAATTAAAAATATTAAAAGTGCAGCATAATAAAAATTTAAGAAATATACTAAATAAAATAATTACATAAAACATTTATTAAGAATTAAATCTTATTATGAAAAACACAATCTTTTTATTTGTGTAGTCTTATCCTTAAAGACTCTACACCTGTTTCTTTAATTATCATTAAAAGACATTTCTTCGATCTATTTGATGATAAAAATTACTTTAATATTCTTTTTTTTATATAAAAATTTAATAATTAGAAGGAATTTGAACTCTGACTTTCAAACCTCCTACATCTATCCATTCCATCTTATACAATCGATACACGTGACCAGATTCATTTGAAAAAGATAAATGATCTCCAATATACTTATTTCGTGCTGAACCAATAATATTCAGTTTCTTCTATTGTGTTTAGACTTGTTCTTGCATAATAGCCTGCTATTTTATTTCAATATCTATTTCTTATACTCTGAGTCAGTTATTCACTATTTTTTGAATAGTGCAGTTATTCTTTTTTTCTCTGTGTATTCATTTTACCATTAATGTACATTCATCTTATATTCAAGTAAAGAAAATTAAAGAAGTAAATAATTAATAATCAAAACATGTTAGTTTTGATAATAATAAAAAAACACACCTGAAGTATAACTTTTATACCTAAAAACCCTCTCTATTTGTTACATTGCATCCTAACAATATGTTTATATATTTTTTCCAGACATCACTAAAATCAGCCAACACTTAGGACAATCCCAATGTCAATAATAATAAACAATCTCAATTTGTTGTCAAGGCAACTAACTTCTTTTAACAATAGGAAGTATATTATAACTTGATATTTATTAAACCAATATAACTTGTTTTCTCTGCAATTTGCTCAGACAATAAAATTTTGTATTAGAATCTAATTTTTGTGCTGAATAATCATTTTATTGTAGTATTTGCATGTCATATAATTGTAATCAAATAGTTACACTTTCCTCTGTCTATTGCTAATGACAGTAGTGAAATGATCTTCAGATATGAGATAATAAATAAGTAGTATCTAACTATAAGAATCACCTTCTATCTTTTAAATTAAAATATTGTCTCATTAAATTTCAGCCTCTTTTTTATGTTTCTCATTTTCTCTCTTCTATTTTTAACCTTCCTACTATCTTCAATCAATTTATTATAGGGTTAAATCATTGTGAACCTCTCATACCATCAGTCATCTTTCTGACTGTGACAATAAGATTGAATGTTTGTGCAATCACATTTCCATCCTTTATTCTAAATTGAATTTTTTTCTCTATATGTTATATTCAAAGAAGTAAATAAAAAAAGTCCTTAGCATAAAAAAGCAATGAAGGAAACAGACTCAGAGCTTTTAGATTACATGAGTTAGTATATCGATAATAAATTAGTTTGAAATAAGGTTGGAGCTTTACTTGGAAAATTAAAAAGCCATAATTGGAGATCTTTCTGTTCAACACCAACATGGAAAAACTTTAAAAATATGATTTGAAAAATAGTCTCTCAGAAAATCTGGTTAGATTGCTATACGTAGTGAATAATTCATTCAAGCAGTAGAAATAATTGTAATATAAATAATGATAATTAATTGTGGCAAAACAAATGGCAGTAATAAATTTATTTCAAGTTTTTAAATATATTTGCTTGATAGAAACTCTTCAGAATGTAAACATAAAAAGGTTTTGTCATTAGAGAATTGTCAATAAAGTTGTTTTCAGTTGATATATTGCATGATTTGATGCAATAATAGAGTGGCAATCTCTGGAGTCCAAGGTCCAGGACTCATGGTGCAGTTCCAAATCTTTTGATGTTCAAATTTCTTATGAACACTTGAGCAATAAATCATTATATTATTATTACTGAAATTATTCTTCCAGAATAGCAGAAAGGCTGATCATGAAGGGAAGATAACATAAGTTTGGATTCCTTATGAGATCTATACTTCTTGAATATCTTAGATGAATCAATTAAAGACTAATGATACTATAAATTTATTTTCACAATGACACTTGTGCTCATGTTATTAGGGTGTATAATTTAACTTTGCAAAGATTGCAATTGATTCGAGATATAAAAATAAACTCTTTCCTTAAACATTGTTATATAGATTAAATGCATAAGTTCAAGATCATGACAAAGTGTGTATTTTTATGTTACTAATGTTAAACTGTAATGTGTAAGTTGTCAGTTTGTTATGACACAAATTTCATAAAGGTGTGTGATGTTATGCAGCCAAATTATTTTTTCCAAGGGTTTTGAAAGTATTTATGCCTTGAGCATAGCAATATGTTTGCAATGGCTGTTACAGATGTTTTGCAAAGTCAAAACTATTGAAGATTCTGATTAATAATTGTTAAATATATTTTTTGATTGTATTTTTTAGCACTATCCATGTTTCCATTATTTGAAAATAAATTTTTTATTCTTTATATTTTTGTTTACTAAAATCTACATTGTAACTAAAAAAATAAAAAAGCATATATTTTATTATATAAATATTATAAATTTATTTAATGCACATTGATTACGTAAGTAATATTTATTAAGGCAATAAACCTAAAGCATGTAAAGTTGAAAATGTGAAGGTAGGGACCTCTACAGGTCTTTTCTTCCAATGCATAAGCTTGTGGTTAAGACCTGTAGAGGTCCCTACCTTCTCATTTTCAACCGCACATGCTTTAGGTTTATTGCCTTAGTAAATATTACTTATATAAATAATACAAATATAAATTTGCATTGTTTTTAATTTTTTTTAACATTTCAGCATATACTAGAATGAATATATCTCTCAGATACATGTGACATAAATTGAAATTTTTTGATCATGACTGCTGTAGTAGTACATTAGATTCAGAAAGTTCGGAGAAAATACTATTCCTCATTGGGTAATGTTATCACATCAGTATTGTTAAAAGACCAAAGTTTTCTTCTTAAAAGCTTCATTATATATAGCCAAAATTACTGGAAATAGTGACATTGGCTTAGTGAGTTTGAATGGTCTTTAAATTATTGAATTTTAGAACAACACATAAACTGATTATCATGAATGCTTCGTTGAGCAAAAAAAAAAAAGTCCAGAACTTAAAATTGAAGAAATGGCATGCTGGAGATTGTAATTAAGATTCAGAAATTAAAAGAAGTTAATATTTTTTGAAATTTACATGTGGATATTGTTGAAAGTATTGTAGGTTAATGCACTTTAAGGTAAAAATGATATTTATCTTAAACAACTGTTAGAAAATTTGATGATTATTCTTTAGAAGCATCTACTATTGGTGCTAAATTTCAAAAGCTGTTAAACATTAAGACTAGAAAAATAGAATTTCAAGTTTTTTCTGTCATTAAGACATGAAATTGTCTTACATAATGTACTGTGACTATACTTTAAGTTTACTAAAGAAAATCCAGACCAATTTACTAAAAATTACAGTATCATTAATGATTTGGAGCTTCATAAACAATATACAGATTTTTTTTCCTCATGTGTCATAGCATCAGCCGGGTTAAGCGAACCCGCTAACCTGGGACAACTGCTTGTAAAGCAGCTGTTGCTGACTGCTCGACCACCAATGCTTGACAACAATATACAGATTTGAAGAGTGAATTTCAACAAATAACAAGAATGCCAAGAATGATTTGCAGAATACAAGCACAAAGAAAAAGCAGTCATTGTTGATCTGGTTTACTTTAGATTTTTTTTAATACATTGAAATAAGCATTTATTTTATATAGCGCATGTTTATAAATTGTAATACATTAAAGATCAGCCTTTCAAGCATTTGGGTTGGAAAGAATAAGTGGATTCATTTTATTCTTTCTTAAATACTATATCTTGTGTTGGGAGTTAAAGTATTCATTTATTATTAACACTCGTAAAAAGCGCATGCACAATAGCTTGAAAGGCTGATCTTTAATGTGATACATTGAAAATAACACATAGAACTGAAAAATATTGTAGCAGCACTAATTTGATAAATATAACTATTTTATATAATAATAAACAATGATAGTTTAACAAACAGAACATTTGGATCACAACTTGAATGTGATACTTGAATGGTTTTAATGCTGTACCCACCAAACTAGCTTATTTAGATTTTTTTCCCATGGGTCATAGCATCAGCCGGGAAATGAACCTGCTAACCTGGGACAACTTTTTGTAAAGCAGCCATCACTGATCTCTCGTCCACCAATGCCTGACAGCTTATTTAGATTTGCACAGAAAGCAACTGTTTGTAATATTGAAAAATTAAAAAAACGTACAGTCAAAAAGGAATAACTGCCAGAGAATTCATTATTGTTTTAGAGAATTAAACAGCAAGTGAATTTTTTTTTTGCATTTGCCAGGTAAATGCAACCAATAAAAAAGTATCATAATTTGTATATTATTTTTATCAATTTAATCTAAGCACTTTACTCGGTTAATTGAAAACATTAATGTTAATATTAGAAATTAACTGTTTGTTCACTGAAGTTGATCCATATTATATGAGAAGAAATGTTACTGGTGATGAAAAAATTGAAGGCCTTTAAAATGAAACTGATTTTAAAACATGAATATAATACTTCTGACATTGTTTTCCATTTTATAAAAGTAGTCTTTAGAATGGCGTGTTTGTGTGTGTGTCTTCTTGAAATAAGCAATAATATCATATAGGCTTGAGGGCAGAACTTTATAACAAAATCTTTCTTTGTTTCCACATTTACAGTATATTTTTGATTGTCCTATTCTTTCAAATTCAAAGAATAATGTACAAAATGTTCTTAATATTTTGAATGCAGTCTATTGTTTTAAAAATTAATACTTTTAAAATACAGATGTTTTACCATTTAGAAATTGAAAATTTTTAGGAACGTTTTACTTTTGGATAGTTATCGGCTTAAAAATATTAACATCTTTAAATATTATGATCAGAAAAATAGACTTTAATTGTGATAGGGACTTAATCCTCAGCTGCAACATTTAACAAGTTTAAAAAGAAAGCATTTCATTATTCTGGCATAAATATTTCAACTAAATTATATAGGATTATTATTATGCAAAGTGTATTGTATGGAAATGAAATGTGGTCCCGCTATCATTAATGTAAAGACATTAAAAAAATTTAATTTAAGGATATTCTGAAATATTCTAAAAATACTGGTAAATTTAAAATATGAATCAATGTTTTTACCAGCTTCTTGAAAATTTGCTTGAGCAGTTGAATATTTGCATTGGAAGATTGTAATATAACAAATATCACATCTAAATCCCAAAAGTAAAGATAAGTGGTCATTTCTTGATTTATTTTTAGTTCTATTGAGATGGCTTTTCCACCTGATTAGTATCTTAATATACTAAAGCAAGAAAATGAATCCACAATGCTGGATATTGATTCATTATTTCATGAAATGAGTAAAGAAAATCAAATAACTGTAATATATTTTAAGATTTATATAAATAATTAAATATGAATTTAGCAAAATGTATAACCTAAAGTGCATTTATAGATGTTTTAAATTTATAGTAGACATTCATAGGCAATAATAATTTATAATTTTCAATTAAGTATTCTAATTTTTTAAAACTTTACATTGTGAGATGAATTTTCATTAGTACTGTATTCACAATATCATGTGGTTTACTTTTGGTTAGCGTTGATATTGAAGTTGTTTTTTTTTTTTTTAAAAAAAAAAACAACAAAAAAAAAAAAACGATAAATATGAGTTTAAAAAAAAAATTTTTTTTTCAACTTTTCAAAATTAATACAAGCAAGTCTAATTTGTTTTAAATTTAATTGATGATAATGAAAGTTTAAGATAATTTGTGTGTTTAAATATTTAAACTTTTAATGACATATTTAAGTAAATATTACGACAAAAAAAAATCATTTTAATAACAATATGACAATGTAAAGATATTAAGAAATAACTTACTGTCTTGATCTAAAACAAATGATTAAATTTGTTACAATTTCATACGAATAATTTTTCCAGATAAATTAATTTTTAATTAGTAATTCTCATCTATTATCATCAAAGATTAACAATAAAATGCACTTTCAATCGCAATAATAACAGAAATCAATTAACCTGTCAAAGAAAATGCGAAGCATTTTAAAATCCTTTTAAAAATAGTTATAGAAACTGAAATGTTAACAATAAAACTAATTATTTGCTCTTAATTTTCTTCAATATTTTTAAAAATTAAAACTACTGTATCTATTAATGTATCAATTCAAATCCAAAATTAAACAATAAATCAGCAGAAAAGGGCACAAAAATTACAGTCACGCAGTTTCTTAACCACACCTTTCTATAATATGATTTTTCCCATTTAGAAGCCTCGCAATAATTACATATATATTTCCAAAACATATATACATTAGCAAATAAATTATCACCAATATCTTGCCCTTTTAGAAAAATATATTTGCAATAATTGGTCTCTCCGATGTGTTATTTAATTTTAAGATTGCCTGAAAGTATAATTTTATGCCTTCAAATAAATACCATGTATATAAAAAGATTGAAAAAATTACTTTAACACCTAAACAATAGTTATTGTAAGATTTATATTAGTATTACATTATAAACCAAGAAGATTTTTTAAAAATAAATATACAGATGAGCTATGGAATCCATTATATTTTGTTCCGAGCTGCATATCTTGTTATATCATGGATAATAGCTTACATTTTGTTGATACGCTTTAATTACAACATGTATTGTTTGTTGTATTACAAATACGCCACATAAAGTAGTCCCTTTTTATATGCTTAAGGAGTATTTACAAATTTAAAAAATTAAAGAAATAATGTAGTTATTAATAATAAATAGGATACATTTATATCTATATTTACTGTATGGTTTCATTCATTTATATTTATTCAAAAAAATAATAAAAACATACAATATCATAACTTCATGTTTTTTAAAAAATAAAATGAAGTATCAGCTTTTGATCTTTTTAAGACATTGATGTAACAGAACTATTTTGTGTCACCACAATTTAACTTGCTCTGGGTTATATTATTTTTCTTTAGTAACTTTTTTCTTATAGAAACCTAATAGTAACCTTGTTATCAGCAGACATGATCTTTCTGATTGATGTAATGTTTTAAAGTCCATTTCCAGTTTGGAATTTACACAGTTATCTCTACTTGCAATTGCCCATTTTAGATTCTTAGATCAACTTTCATACAATTGCTATGTTTATACTGTAATATAACTGGAAGTATTATTCTTAGTGACTTAAGAATAACTCATAATTTTAAAAATAAAATATAAAGATATTTATTATACATATTTACAATACAAAATATATGCAAACATTTATAAATAATAGTTTGCTTCTTATTACAATTGGAAAATTATACAAATCCAATAGTTAGCGGTACAGTTAATGTTTGGTAAAGAATGCTGTGATTTCCCCTTTCAGATCCTGGCACTACCAGCTTATTGGTGACTTGCTTCATGTGCAGGTGCAGTTATGACTGCATCTAGAAGCTTCCTGCTTCAGTCTTGACCATACCTTATTTGATTCTATTATATTGTGAACAGTAAGTAATACATACTGCCTTTCAATTCTTTGGCATTTCTCCCTGGAGAGATTTTTGTTATTTTTCAATATTTGATTTTGGTATTAAATTTTTATTCTATATCAGAATATAATAAATTGGACTTGCAATATTGAAAAAATATCATAATAAAAACAAAGAACAGTATTGTCATTCAATGATCAGAATGAACAGATTGATTTCAAAAATTGAATTCTTTTTTATTGACAATTATTTAAAATATGAATAATTAATTATCAAAATATGATAAATCTATCAGTCAAAACTTTTTTATAATATTGCAATATATTCTAGCAAACAGGCAGTGATATGTTAGCAATCAGTTTGAAAAGGCATGTTTATCAGAACTCAGTAATTTGCTTTATTAACATAACACTAGAACATTATTACCTTCTATTTATAAAAATAAAACATACACATATAACATAAATGTGTAATTATTATACTTTTAATTTTTAATAACTATAATACAATTATTGTACAAAATTAATTATGAATCTTAATAAATTTTGCAAAAAAAAATAAAGTTTTTAGTCAGTCTAAAATTTTTCTCAAAGTAATCTCACAAAAGCACATGAAATCCTAGAACAGTGGGGGGAACTCCTTAGATATGTCAAAGCATATCTAAAAGGTTTGAAGTCACTGAATTTTCAATTTATCTCAATGTCTTTAGATATTTTTTAAATATCAGAATAAAATATACATGAACTTTCATAATTTAAGAAAAAAATTAATGAAATATCTAGTTGTTCAAGAAAATCAAATCCATCCCTTTTCTTGATTTCTCTATACAAAGTCTTTTACTTTGATGAAACATCTGGTTAAGGTCTGACCGTTGCTATTGTTGTCTGATCATCTTAAAGTTGTTGTGCTTTAAAGCTTCAGAAAATATTGCAAGAGTTATCAGATCATTATAAAAAAGTAGCACTAAAGGTAGATTTTAAAAAGACAATGTAATGTTCAATGGATTTTCTGAAAAAGAAGAAAATAAGGTGTTAAAAGAAGTTAACAATTATAAATACCTTGGCCAGATTATTATTGCAGATTTAAACATAATGGATGTAATTAATCATAGAATTAAACCTTATTGGAGTGCTTTTGTTAGAAATAGTCTACTATTAAAAGGAAATAGGACTATGTGTTTGGAAAGAATTTTTTAATAAATGGCTTTACCAGTTGGATCTAAGTCTTAGTCACTTAACAGAAGATTACAGAAACTTCAGACCACTCAACAAAATATGGAGAGATGTAGTTAGTAATAACAAGAAGATGTGGAAAATAAAATACATAAGTGAGAGGACAAACAAGTGTTATTTACATTATTTAGAGAATTAAGATTCTGAAATGGAGTTGGGCTGGACACATTGCTAGAAGAGATGATAATAGATCAGCTGTTGAAATCTTAAATTTTATTCCAAAAGATTATTAAAGACCTAGAGAGAGTTCATGTGTGAGATAGATGGATGAACTAAAGAAGTGTTTTTGGGGTGATATGGAGAAAAGCAGCTACAGATTGGAGAAGTTGGATTGAATTTGTAGAGACCTTCATTCTGCAGATGATCTATAGTGTTTGAAACTGATGCTGATATAATGAAATAACTTTCTTGAACTAAATACAATCAGCTTCATTGACTTAGCTTTCTACTTGGTCTGTTTATGCCATTGGATAAGTTGAATTTATTCTTGATATTGTAATAAGGCCAAATCTATTATTTGAAAATATGCTTTTGCTGAGTTAGGATGAGTTCACAATAACAACTTTAAGCAATAGAAAAATAGAGAAAAAACTTTCCATACAGTAGTGCCACTCAATGCAAGCCAGAATAATCAATGGATGCAAGAAGGTTGTCCCTATTGTATGAAGAGTTTTGCCTGTTTTTTAACAGCTTGTATAAGCATAGGGAATATTGCTCATGTGATGTTTAGTGGTTAAATACCAATCCTGCCAATAGGATGATGATGATTCTTATTATTAAAAAACCATAGATAACCAGATGTATAGATGCTGAACTGGGTTCAGATCTATAAGATTATATAAGTGAATGAGTTTGATTTGAAACATTGTTTTTATTGTGGACTCATAGCTTTATAGTTAAATAAAAAGGTAAAAGGTGGCTGCTGGAGGGTTGTATTATATCCTAAGATATAAGTGTAGTGCTCTCTAATCCAAGACCCCTCATTGAAAAAAGCCACAAACCAGAAACTAGAATGGAAATATTGGATGAGTAGATACTAGATAGGGATTCTATGCACAAACCTTCTTGCAGTCATTGATTACTTTGGCTTGCACTGAGAGGCACTACTATATGGAGAGTTTTACTTCTGTTTTAACTACTTGTGTAAGCATAGAGAATGATAATCATGTGAACAATAAAAAAAATGTTTAAAAGTTGTTGTTTTTTTGCCATTACTAAAAATTAATAACTTTTGTTTTATAGCTTAAAAAAGGTACTTATGAACTTTTGGAAATTTCATAAAACTTCTAACTTTATGCTTAGGAAACATTTTATTATACAAAATATATACCATATCAACTTTTATAAGAAAAAAAAAAGAATAAAATTACGTGCTTTTAATATAACTTGAAGAAACATTAATAATAAATGTCATCATGTTCTTGAAAGTACTGCGAGATGAAAAAATGACTATTGCCATAATATAAAATTTATAAAATTTATGAATCTTAATGTCTTCAGTTTGTTTATTTACGTTTTTTTTTCAATTGTAATTATATTTACGTTTTTATTTTTTTGGTTTTTTTTTTGGGGGGGATCACACATAAAATTGAAATAGTGCAATTGATACAGCAAAAAAATGATACTTCATTGTATTTGTTTAATTAAACTATAATCCTTAATAGATAATCTTACAATTACTAGTAAAGTGATGCTTGATACAATAAAGGCTTATAAAGTGGGCCAACAATATGATTAATGTTTTTTTACATTAAATTAAGATTTATACAACAAATTTAAATATATGTAGCAAACACTAGGTATGATGTAATTATCAATTTAAATTGCTATTTTTTTCTATTTCTGGTGATAAAAATATTGTACATAATTTTAGATAAGATCTACAAAAGCAGAATTTGAAAGATGGTAAATGTTGACATTAAAAAAGACAATTTCAAAGCAAACTAATAATAAAATAGAAGAAATCTAATTGTTGAACATGGAATCTTTAAATTGAAGAATGTTACTGGTTAAAATAGCACCCACATGCATAAAACTTTTCAGAGTATTTCAGCTTTGGTTAAAGCATCTTTATTATATTGTGTGAGCTTATTTCTGTTTATTTTTTCTTCCACAGTTTGTCAATCTTTACTAGATTTTTTTCTCTCTTTCAGATTCTACAAATATTAATTTTAATCTTGATTCAGAAAACTAGAATAAAAATCATATTAATAATAAAATGAAGAAAAAAAAGCTGTAAAATGATTGGCGATTTACATTCTGAATATGATATGGCTAAATAAATTATCTGTATCATTTTAAAACATAAGACAAATTAAAAAGTGCACAAATAGCAATAGAAATTTCTGGATTCAGAAATTTTACACTGCACCATGACATCACCGAGAAAATGGAAATTGTTTTGATAATGAGGGTTAATCAAAAGTAAAACACAGATAAAACAGGTAAAACTCTCCATACAGTAGTATCACTAAAGTGCAAGCCAGAGTAATCAATGGATGCCAGAAGGCTTGTGCATCAAATCCCTATCTAGTGCCTACTCATCCAATATCCCCAGACTAGTTCTAGCTTGTGGCTTTTATCAGTGAGGAGCCTTGGATCTGAGAGCACTGAACCTAGATCTTAAGATCTAATGCAACCCTCCAGCAGCCACCTTTTATCTCTATTTAACTACAAAACTACGAGTCTAAAATTGAAAACACAATAATATTTTCAATCCAAACTCATTAGCCTCTTGGCTTGCACTGAGTGGCACTACCGTATAGAGAGTTTTGCCTGTTTTAATAAAAGTTATGTGCAAGCATAGGAAATGGTGATCATGTGATGTTTAGTGATTCAAAACGCAGATAAAAGCACCAATAAAGAGATCATTTGTGAAAAACCAAGCAATTATTTGTAGAAATTTTTATAGGTTTTTTTTGTACAAGTATTGTTACTGTGAAATTTATTGCCAGAAACATATGTTTCATCAATATCAGAGAAAGAACTAAATTATATAGTATTGAAGTCATGGTAAGGTAGCTAATGTAAATAAATCCACCACCAAATGTTTACTCAACAGTCTATAAATTTTTATTAGAATATGTATGTTTTTGTTCTTATTTTATGCTTTTAAAAATTGAATTTTAATTTTTCATTCAAATCTAACTGCAATATATGTAGAAATTTATTTCATGTGTATTTTTATATTTATATTTTACTTTTTGTTTTCATGCTTTTATGGTTTTTTTCAATCATAACATTGGTTTAGGTGTGAGACAAAATAGATTGCCCCAAAATACATGTATTTTAATGCAAGATACACTAAAAATGACCTTCTGGAATAAATTAATTTGTTTTGCAGGTAGTATTTATTGATCAGGAAGCAATTTACATCAAATAATAGGTTACATTTAGTTGTAAAAGTTAAAAGTTTTGATTTGATAATAATTTTTCTTTGTTTCAAAATTGGATATTATACGTTAGTATATACTTTGAGATAACACAAAAAATTAAAATTAAAAAAAAAAAATTTAGAATAATTACTATATCATCATCACCGTTGTCAACCATTATCAATCCATTGCAGGATGGTCTCTCCAAGTTCAATCCATCTTCGATCTTTTCCATATCACCTGCACATTTGGAATCCAGTTTAAGATTTCAATTGTCCATCTACTATTATCTCTTCTTGCAATATGTCCAGATCACCTCTACTTCAGTCTTTTAATTCTTTCAATGAAGTCAGTAACATCTGTTTGTTCTCTTGGCCATATAATGCATTTTCGATCTCTTCTTGTTACTCCTATCATACATCGCTACATACTTTTTTGAGTAGTCTAAAGTCTCTGTATTGCTCTTTTATTAAGTGTCCAAGTCTCAGATCCATAAGTAAGAACTGGTAAAACACATCTATTAAAAACCTTTCTTTTCAAACACATAGACATATTTAATTACAATATATCATGAAAAATATTACTATATAAGAAGTCCTATTAATTAAATAAAAAAATTATAAAGTCTTGATAGTAAAACAAAATACAAGTACAGACTGCTTGCAATAAGATGAAAAGGAGGTCAAACAATTGCAAATGCTTTACAATTATTAAATATAATAAAACTTTTTATATAACATTTAAAAAATAATAAATCATTTAATGTTTTTCTGTTAATAACTTTAACATCTGAATTAGGGTCATAATCTATTCTCTTTAGATCCATTTGTGAATATTTGAATGATCAGACAATAGTATTTGTTATATAACATGAATATTTATCATTGATAGATTGTTAACTGGCTCATTTTAAAATATAATTTAAAAATTAAAGTTATCAAGGCTATTTTTTAGAACAATTAAAACATTGCAAAAAGAAATTATAATGCAAAAATAAAACAAAGAGTAATTTATAATTTCAATTAAAAATTATGTCAAAGTTTATGGGACAAACAATTATTAAATACAGAGGAGCCTCAATATCTTCAATATTTTGTTTCAAGCCGCCTTGCATACATCACTTTAATATGTCATAAACAGCTATCATTGACATCACAGGAAGAATTGAAATTGAAATGTAATTAGGCTCAACTTATTATTAGAAGAGATGATAACAAACAAACTGTAGAAGTCTTAAACTGACTACTAAGAAATTATAAAAGTCCTAAAAAGAGATGTTATAAGAAATGGATGGATGAAATAAGACAGTTTTCTGGCTTGATGTGACAAAAGAAATACTATGTATTGCAGAAGTCTTTATCCTGCAGTGCAGTTAATTGTTGAAAATGATGACAATGATGACTTCATTATAATTTTTTTTAAAGAGATAATTACTCCACAATAATTATTAAGTGAGATATTTATTTTATATAGAGCAGCAATGTTTTTGAATTGTAATAAACTAATAATCAGCTTTTTTTTTAAGCTAATGCACATGCGCTTTGTGAATCTTAACAATAAATGAATACTCTCATTTTCCAATACAAGATAAAGTCTTTGTGAAAGAATAGAATGAATCCACCTATTCTTTCAACCCAAACGTTTAAGCATGAGCAAATCTTAAGTACTGGAAATGAGAGCCTGAAGATATTAAACAATCGCTTTAAATTACTTTTATTATGTCCGAATGAATGACGCCTGCGAAATTTACTAGAATTTACAATACGTCATTCTTAAATGAAATTAAACATATGAAAATGAGATAGTGAATAAGGAAAACTAAACAGCTTTAAAAAAAAAATCTTATATGACAAAGATCTAATAGCTCTCCAAAACAACAATAGTAAAGGCCAAATAATTTTTAATGTTTTTTATCCTTGATTTATTGCCTAGCTAAAAATAGCTACTATTCATTTGCCAATAATTTGGGCTGCTAGTTGAGCTAAGCTTAACTAGCTATCTACGAAAATTCTAAGCCTATTTGCAATCTGAAAAAGAAATTCAAATCTTACATTTGGGTACCAATTTTACATTTTGGATTCTACATATATATAATAAAATATGCCTGGATATTATATATTTATTTTAATTTTATAAACAAATAGTCATAAGATGTGCACCATTTATAAACCAAGCCAACATTAGCTTTACAATTTAAATGCAGAAACTGTGCGTATGTGCCTTCATTCATATCATTAAGCATGTCAATCAAACCATATTTAACTTTACAGAGCTTTTCCTTTATATATATAATTAAATATTTAACTATGATTTTATCTTGAGTCTTTTTCCTTATATTTTCTTTCAAGATTCACAGTTACTCCTTTTAATTAATATATCTTTTAAGCTTGAATTATATAATGAATATTCGTTCTATTTAACCACTTTAAATTTAATAGATCTTACGAGATTATTTAGATTCTACACAATAGTGTATATTTTCAGAAATAAGTATAATCAGGTTATTATTCAATTTTAGTTTTAAATTTACATCTTTAGACATATTTCTATTTGAAGAGTTTTTCCTCCCCCTTCTCTCACCATTTAAAAATTAAAAAAAAAAATCTTTTGCATTATATCTATGAACTTGTTTATTTTGCTCTCATAAATACACCATTTTCAAAAGAAATTCTGACGATGTTATTCTTGTAATTCACACCTTTTACGTCTCTGCTATATTTAATCCAAACCAACAAATCTAATTGGTAACGCAAACAAGATTATGGAGTATATTGTCTGTTGATCCAATTTTTTCTATTAATTTCATTCCCTCGATTGTTGACTTTGTAAGAAACAAATACAATCCTCAATGGTAGAGTTTAAATATATTGAGGAAGTTAGTTTTTAATGTGATTTAAAATTTTTCAAACATTCCATTTCATACTCTGTAAAATTGATTATTAGATATGGTTTAAAAAAATGCAAGTGTTTTGTGTCATCGCAGCTCTTAACCAACGTAGATCATAATAGATATAAAATGCATTAAAATTAATCTTTTTTTAAAATTCGGTATGAAAACATAGTGTAAAAAAAAAAAATTTTTTTTGTGAAAATTTTATTGTAAGACTTTTGTCAATATTTACTTCTTCATTTTAAAAATCTTGTTTTTAATCATTTATTATAACTGATCTCGGTGTTAATCATGAATAGGTATGTGATCCAATCATATTGCTGTAAAGATTTTAAATCATATTGTAAATATAACTTTATATATATCAAAGATTAAAATGAAAACAATTGCGTATACAGTATTTTTAATATTAAAAGATATTCAAATATGAGAAGTTGTATTCAAAAATTTTAGTCATGCAAAAAATATGATTTTTTTATTTTTTATTAACTAAGCTTTTAAAAAAAGCTTTTTAAAATTTTATCTATGACTGCTGCGTTATGATATTTCCCGAACACTCAAATGTTTATTAAATAAGATTTATTGATTAAACTATGGCAAAGGGTTTAAACGACTTTTATATGTTTATGAAAAAAAAAAAAGATGATTCAAAAGCTCTCAGGATCTATTATATGCAATACAGAAAAATATAATATAAAAAGTATAACTCTTCTGACTTTTAGATTTATTAGTGACGAATTTTAATTGCCTAAAATTTATTTTATAACTGCATATTATTTAGTAATTAGAAAAAAAATAAAAATACAAAAACAAGTTAATATCTTGGTAAATTATTCATTATTACCCCCCCCCCGCCTTATAAAACCACATTAACTAATCTTGCTCAGACTTTTGAATAAGTAAATAATGAACGCACTTGTTTTACTAAATGTAAATTCATAAAAAACATTTTTCAAAAAAATATTAGAAATTGCCTATGAATGGTTTACTATAAATAATATTTTGAGGCTAATAAAAAAGCATCTCAATTTTATATTACTGTTTATAATAATTAAATTTGTAAAGCGCATACTCGTTACATAAAGTAATATATATTAACGTTATAACCTTAAGACCATGCGCCTGAAAAACGACAGTAGGGACCTCTACAAATCTTAACACAAGATTTATATAAAAGACAAGATTTGTAGAGGTCCCTACTGTCGTTTTTCAGGAGCATGGCCTTAATATGTATTACATTACTGTTTATATAAATTTTGATAAATAAATAGTTTTTAAAATAATTTATTTCATATTTATAATGACTAATATTTTTATCCCTATTATTCCATATCTCCTATTGAAATTTGTTTGCTGTCCAATGCTTTAAAAATTTTTAATCTTCACCAAAAGTATTAGGAATGAAACCTATATTGTCTTAAACTTGCAACACAAGCCTTATATTATGTGATATTTTTTCTACATGCCCCTAATCCAGAAAGTATTTTCCCATCAAATAACATTTACTGAAGATTTATTAGTCTGCTTTCCGAACAGGTTATATTTGCCTGATTAATGAGGTTTATTTAAACTTCTTTGCATTATTAATCTCATACTCCTTGATCAAGTTGCAATCTTTAGTGTCTAAATAAATATATCAAAGCATAGATAAAGGTGGTATGACCTTTATTGTTAATGGAAGTTGTTTGACTTTAGGTTAAGATAGCTTATGGGTTGATTGTTATTGTTTAACAATATAAATGACTTGAGTTTCTTTAAATGTAATATTATGTAAAGGAATTGCAGTTGTTTGATAAATTTCACCAATAATTCAAATAATTTTAAAATGTTCTATTGTTTGAAGCTTATATGCAAATGATGACAGAAATTTTAATATAGAAATGATATATTTTAATATATTTTGCAAATTGTTCTTTTGATTATTTATGATGAGTTGCTGAGCAATATTTGTAAATTTTTATCATCTTTCATGTATTCTCATATCTTAGATAAATGTATTCAATCAGAGATATTGTTAATAATTTGAGTATTACAATTTTTTGGTAAAAACATGTAACTAAAATAAAACATAATCGTAAAATTTAGAATTAATTAACGAGGACTGTAAAATGTTTTCTCTAGAAGACACTCTTCAATTGTTCTAGAAAGTTGTAAAATTGTCTACTTTGTGATTTGTTAAAAATCAAAATATTCTGGTTGAATCTTTTTCACAAAAATTTGTATCAGTGATGTAATTTTTTCCTTTCAGTGGGATATGCTGGCAAATATTGGAAATAGAACTTTAAAATATTTTTCATGATATCTGATACTTTTGCTACATTGAAAATTGAAGAATTTGTGCAGATGATAATGGTGATGTTCCATTACTTTAAATATTTTTATTGATGCTACTTATTGTTAATTTATAGTTAATGGTTATCAGAATTCTGATCATAGTAAAGTCTTTTATTAGATGATTCATTATTGTCAATGTTATAAGTAATTTGTTTTATATGATGAATTTTATGATAATTGTTATTGTTGATATTGAAAGTAGTTGAATTATTTGAGTATGACTTATATTAAAAATCCTAGGAAATTTGTTTCATTTTAACACATTTTTTTTGCTACTCTTCGCAAGTTTTTAGATATTATTTACAGTTGATCATGATTTTTTTTATATTTTAATTATTTAACAATAAATATTGTACATTTACCAAGAAAATATAACTATTCACAATTGAAATACTAATTCAAATTGTCAACTACTTATTTGCTGATGATAGAATATCAATAATTTTCACCAGTATAAAATCAAGCGTTGGTAGCTGAGAGGTCAGCGCAGCTGCCTTGCAAGCAGTGTCTTGCAGACACTTGTCATGGGTTTGCTTCCTGACCGATGCTTGGACATATGGAAAGAATATTCATGCCTTCATTTGCTAGTACCAATCATAATTATATACATTTATTATGTGCTTAACAAATAGCAATATTAGCATTATATATACTATTATTATATAGTAGATGGCCAATTTGAATATAATGCTTGAAATATAATATGATTTCTGAAATATTGTTTCATTATAAATAAATAAAATTGTACATATAATAAAAACAAAAAAGAGATAACTAACTGATTATCACTATTATATTTGAGATGCCTAGTACAACTGCTCCATTATGCCATGCAATTACACAGAATAATGTACAACAGAAAGGACATAAAACAAATGGTCACACACTCAATGGAACAAATGAACAGATTAAAAATAAGTGAATTTAGGTATTAATAAAAAAAACTTATTCAAAAAATTTACTTTATTGTAAATATAAATAAACATGAAATTATTTATTATAACTAAAAAACTGACACTAGGGGAAATTGCAGTAAAATGCCCAGAAAATATTTTTAGATATAAACACATATCATTAAAAATTAAAATTAGAATTTTTTAAGTTTGAAAATTTCATTGAGTCTCTATCAATCTAGAAGATAAAGACTAAAAAGAAAAATGAGTGAAAAATAATTATAAACAAGTAAATATTCAATCAGAATAGATTTAAATTTGGCACTTAAAAGTTAAATAATAGCTAAAAATTGTCTTTATTTTATTTATATTAAGAGGTAATCTTATTATAAAGAAAATATATAATATCTGGAAAAATTGATTAGTAATGAAGAATCTGATTAGCAATAAAATAATAAATGTTCTATTGAAGAATAAAAAAAAAAACAAAAAGAACAGATGATAGATTATTCTAAAAAAAACAACCTTTCACATGTTCAACAAATGTTAATGCTGAATTGATGAAATATAATAATAATATACAACTATTTATAAATTTATGTAATAATAATCCTGAAGAGTAATAATTCAACCAATCCCTATCAATGTCTAATATAAAATTATGTATATATCATTTTATACAATATTTATTTCAATCCAATATAAACTTATTTACATTATTCTACAAATGTTTACATAATCTTTCTTTTCAAATATATTAATAAACAAATCATCAAATTTTACCACATATTAATATATCCAATAAATTATAAAATATTTATAGTGTGATTAACATCAATCTAATTTCACACTATTTTAATTCTTCTAATAATAGCTCACATGATTATATAAATAGAATATATATATATAAATCACTTTATTATATATAGTCAAAATAGTTTAATCAGTTTTTAGTGCTGTTCATCCATAATATATTTTATATTAATTCAGTCTCTCTTCAATAATATGTATAATAAATAGTTTTTTATCAAATTTTATTTTCATCACAATTGAACTGAAAGAGCAAACTGAAATTATGTGATCCAACAAATAATAATAAAACTTTTCTGTCCTACTCTAAGCTAAATCATAGACACAGGCTTCTAGTTTAACCCTGTGGTTTTTGTAAGAGTTAATAGTTAGATATAAAAACTATATATGTATGAGATTTTGAAGTGTAAATACTTTTCTGGTATCTCACAAAAAACCAGTCTCTCCTTCTATATTAAATTAAAAATTTTCAAAAATTTATAGTGTAAACATTAAATATAAATGGAAATTTTAATATAGTATTGGAACTTTTTCACCTACAATTGTAATCAAGACCACAACCAATTAAAACTGGAAAGGAAGCTGAAATCATGTGATCTTGCATAAAATGGTAAAACTTGTGTCAGCTACTGTAATCTAAAAAATTAATGTACTTCTAACTCAGGGTCCCCAATCCTATGCCCGCGGGCACCATGGTGCCCGCAGACCATTTTACATGTGCCCCCCACTATCCGAACACAATAAAAATTTATCTGATACAAATAAATTTAAAAATTAAAATTTCTTATAAATTATTGTATTATATTGTAATCAAATTGTAGGGCAAACTATACTTTTACAGCATAAAAATATAAACGTTAATTATATGTTAAAATTTTATTTTTGAAATAAATATTTTTTTGTACATTATGTGTATTATTAACAATATCCAACTATAAATTTACATTGAAAAAATGAATGGTGCCCACCACCTGTTGCCACCTGGCCGGTATTATAGAATGTGCTATTAAGTGCAAAAAGGTTGGGGACCCCTGTTCTAACTTAACTCTGATTATTATAAGTATTAATAATCCAACATAACTTCTATCTATATGTAAGAGTTTGAAATATAGCAACGTTTCTAAAATATCACATGAAATTAAACATCTTTTATAATTAAATAGATAAAGCAAATGAATGATGTTCACAAACTTGCAAATGTAAACATTAGATGTAAATGAAAGTGTCCATGTAATAATCTAGATAAATTCTTCAGCTGTGATGTAATGAAGGTTACAACCAATTAAAACTGGAAGAACAAATCAAAATTGTATGATGCAGTGGAACTTAACTGGATTACTTTAAGATAAAATATAGATCCATTTATAACTTAATACTAAAGTAATATAACAAAAATACCATATAAGTGAATTTGAAGTATAACAATTTCCTTGACTGCCTCATAATTCCAGCCTTTCATATAATGAGTTGTATATATGAAATTAAAGTTTCATGAATTTACAGATGTGAACATTAAATATAAAAAAACTTCTTTGTAATCATTTTAATAAACTTTTCAACCTAGTGAAACCAGAGCAATTACAACTAAACTCAAAGAGCCAAACTGAGACCACTAGATCTAGGAAATAACAATAAAACCTGTCTTACTACTCACTTTTATAATAACCTGAATATTGAGAACAGATAATGAAGCTGATAACAGTTAATAAGCTGAGCACTTTCAGGAGGATTCATACTACCATAATTCATAGCTACTAAAATATTGAGAACTATACAACTGTCAATGCAAATGTATGCAAATTAATGTAAAGGGGATACAGAGACAATTTTTGAGAAAGAGAAAAGCAGGCCTCCCTTCTATTGATTGATGTGGGATCACTTGCTATGTAGCGTGCTTCCCTGATTTTATGCTTGGTGTCATTTCTCTCAGAGCAGACAACACTGACAGTGGTTGGTGGGAAACTATAGCCAGTGACTCTTTCATGTTCAGCAAAAATTGAATTACCTTCAAACTTAGTTTTAGTCTTATTATAGAGATATCTATGCTGTGCTATTTTGGTTGAAATGTTGGTCCTGGTTTCTCCATAATATGATGCTTGACAATAGTGAAATATAAATTGTCACGTGTGAATGTGCTCATACTAGATATAACATACATGTCACTTAAGTACACTGGTTTAGGCAATTAAAAGGGAGAAAAAAACTGGCCTATAGATTTTTTATACAATATTAAATATTTTTTATGAAGGAGGTGTACTATTTAAAATTGAAAACAATAAAATTATAACTCATAGAAGGAAGAAAGAAAAAATAGATTTGATGTTCACAAGAATTTGAATTGCATAGTTTATACAAAAATATAAAGTATTTTATGACTATTTCTGATTTGCCTTCTGATCTGGAATTTAAATTCAATATAATAACACTTAAAGATCTATTGGCACAAGATTTTATTTAACTGTCCTAGTTATTCTGATGCAAATTTCAGCCAACTAGATATTTATTGCTTTATTTAATTTGGACAATATATAGCCCTGTGCATATTGTCTCTGGACAGATACTGATTCACTGAACAGACTAACTGTAACTACTAATATCTATTAATATAATATAACTGATCACAAGCCAGTTTTAAAACCCATTAATCTTACAAGCTTTATGATTTGCTAAAAACTCATTTATACAACTATACTAGTAAAAGAACTAGACTGGTAACAAAGTCCACTAGAGGAAGCCAGGGACTCCAGTTTACTCTGTTACTAGCTCCCTGCTTTAGTTACCTAAATTATATTTTATTAGAGATTTTTTTTTGTCTAAAAAGTTTCCAATTGACCAGAGTAACCTTTTAAGTTCCTTTGTTCACAAGAATTATGGCACCATCAGACAACAAGTAAGCATGATTAAAATTTCTCTTTGGAGCACTGTTAAAAATAACTGACAGCCATGTAAATTTCTAGAGATTTCTATTAAAAGAAATTTTCAGGGAATATTTTGATTCAAGGCAGCTTTGCTGACTGGGTGAGAGTGTCTGATTGTTGGGAGGACCCCTGAGGGCCTGAATCCTGGTTTTTATATGGGGCAGAGCTGGGAAAAAGGTGCTCTGGGATCGTTACCAGAATTGGAAAGCTCATTTATTTGTTAGCAATAGTAGCATTATTCATTTAGACTTTAATGCTTGCTTTTTAAACCTGAAATTTTACTTTTAAAGAAATAATTTTTCCACAATAGTAAATTGTTTCTCATTGTACCTGATCATTTATTTCAAGTGTTGCTTTATCTTTTATCCATGCATTTGATGCTGGTTCACTGACTATGTCTCCTAAAACGTTTTTACCAGATTTGGATGGCTCATTCATTTGTTAAAAATGACAACATTATTCATTGCAGTTTTGTGCTTGTATTTTAGACCTGAGATTTGACTTGTGAAAAAGATTTTTTTCTACTATAGTGAATTGTTTTAGATTGCATCTGATTCTACTATAGTGAATTGTTTTAGATTGCATCTGAACATTTGATTTCAATTGTTGCTTGATTATTCAACCTTAAATTCTATATTAAACTTTTTTTTTTCTATCTTGAATGCTGAACTGTACAAATCGATAATTTTAACATTTGACTGTATGAATTAGTGCTTCTGGTTTTTATAAGTTATCAGGGTGCTGAAACATGATGGACACTATTCAATATGCGATTTTAATGGATACATTACTCTATGTTCATCTTTTGATTGCTCTATAGATCTAGAATTATATTGTGGTATAACACATAATACAAGCATCTGGTTACCACATATACATTAAAGTTCTTGATTTTGGAAAGTAATGATGAATTTTTTATGCAAGGCATTGGAAATCATAGAGATTTGCACTATGATTTGAAATTTAGCAATTATTATGACAATGGATTGTTAACAGTTGTACCTCATCATATGGATTGTGCTTCTAGTTTTATCATTTGATTTTTACCAATAGTTAAGGACCTCATGGATTAAGGCTTCTAGTTTTTTATAAGTTGTCTGGAATCTGAAACATGATGGACAAAATTCAAGTTCCCAATGAGTTCAACTGTGATTTGAACATTGGATTGGGGCTGCTGTGTTACTCATCTTTGCAGTCTTGAGGATTGAGTCTGTTGCTTGGAGAGCTCCCAGGGCTTGCTTCCTGGTCTTGGAGGGGGGCTGGGATGTGGGTGTATTGGTTCTAGTATGGGCTTCAAATGAGAGAGTCTGGAACTTGGGAAGATTCCTGGAGCCTAAACTCTGGTTCTTATGGGGAGCTGGGATGTGAGTGCTATGGGGATTAGTATGGGTTTCATCTTTCTCATCTTAGGGGCAGTTGAGATGATGTGATGCACTGTGGTTTTAATCTCTTTGTTCTCTATGTGATTCATAGGTTGGTTATTAGACTGTAATAATCTGTAGATGGCATATGATGTAAGCATATGGGATTTACATTTTTGATTAGTGCTGCAGCATTGCTTGTCTTGGCTGTGAGGATGAGAGAATCTCATGCTTGGGTGACTCAGGCCAGAGAGTTCTACTATGATTTAAACTTCAAATTGGGACTGCTGTGTAACTCCTCTCTGTCATATGAATGGCAGGGTCTGGTGCTGGAAGGTCTCACAAGCCTGGGTTTGGAGGGGATCTGGGTGCTGTGTGGATTAGTAAGGGCATTGAATGAGAGAGTCTGAGCTTTGGAAATACCCCAAGGCCTGGTTCCTAGTCCTTAGAAGGGAGGTCTGGGACATGGGGGCTGCGGGGATTAGTATGGATTTTCACTTTCTCGTCTTCTGGATGGTGGGGATGATGTGATTCTTGGCAGCTGTGATCTACCTAGTTGCCATTAAGACCAGAGGTTACTTAGTAAACTATGAGAGAAGCTATGAATGGCAAGATATATGCATATACAATTCAAGGTTTTTCTGTTCACTTGGTAAATCAAGTTCTGCATTGTAAATCATAGTTTAAATCTTGTATATCACTACATATAACATGTAAATTTCAAAGATTAATATTATGTCAATAAATCATATTTTGAGAAAAAGAACTAGACTAACATAAATACTTTCAGGCCATAGTGTTGGGAAAATTAATACTAAGTGACTCGAATAAGGAAAACAAAATATCATGTGAGCCAGACACCCTTTAATGTGTGTTTTAATAATAATCAAATTCCCAGGCAAGAGCCATCTATTTACTTAGCATTAATAACTGAAACTTACAAACTAACTGGTAGGAAAATAATGATGATAATAATAATACAATAAGTTTAAGTGTCAGAAAAAAGCACATGCTTTCACACATGTTTATGAACAATCAAAGAATATATAAAAACATAAGATATGCAATAGGAATGCTTGTCTACCGAATATATACAGCTCAAACTAAGGCACCGAATACAAGCAGCAGGAAAACGCACCTGCCACACACTCATTTCTGGATAATAAAATTATATATATATAAAAAACACAGAAATAATAGTACATTAGCTCAAGAAAAAAATTTAATATACACAAATATCCTTTTCCTTGCTTGCCTATTTCATACTTGTATGGGTATTTTTCTTTAAACTAAACTTCTATAACCATGAAAACAATCTTTTTCAATTTATTGAAATCTGTCTAGGCAGCCTTTTATACCACCCAGATGTCATTTTAATCCACATTATTTATGTTAATGATCCCTCTTATCTTTATAAAGTTGAATCTCATGTTGTGATTTGTAGAGGTCTCTCTTGCTAAAATTAAGCACTCAAGGCGCATGTACTAAATTTTTAGCTTTATGTAAGTATTACGTGCTGACATTGCGCTTAATAAGAATTAATATTTATAAATTGTTATTGTAATTCTTAATACATTGAACGCTAGTAGAAATGTTCATTATTAACTTTTGTTTTAAAATAATTAACTACAATAATACTAAAGAAATCTTTAACGAATGATGAGGGTTTGCAATGATTGATTAGTTGTTTATTTTTCTTTTTACGTTAAACCGTCTGAACTGTGACGATTCTAATAAACTCTGATAATAAAATTAAGCAATACATTACCATTCTGATCTCTGAATATATATATATTATGTAAAATAAATCATAATTTATTCATTTTCAGTGGAAATGAAATATACATATTCTAACCCAGTTCATAAATTCTATTGTTATTATATCTTGCTATAATTTATTTTATTTCTTTTATTGATATAATTAATTATACTATCTTGCACTTGTGCCACTAATTTTCCTGGTTGTTGTTAAGGCAACCAACATATCTATTAATTTTCCAATATGATCTAAAATACTTTTCATGTATTATTATTATTATACAATTAGAAGTTTCAATCTCTTAAGCCATGCCACGCTTGTAATATTGATCATAATTGATCACTCCTTAATTTAAGAGCACTTATAATAATGACATTAATCTCAGGGTTCTCTGTTATATTTAAGAAAATGCTCGGCAGTATTGTGTTGTCGCCTATGACTGACATTCTGGTCGGCTATAGGAAACATTTACCTTATTTAAATTCCGGGTATCCTCATCCCCATATCAACTATTATAATATTTACAAAGATGATAACCAGATTCAATAACAACGCATAATTTTGAATAATACAGCCCTTTTTATCCAGAATCTCAGTCGGAATGATGAAAAGACAAGGGTGCTTTTGTGTCCTTCCATCATCCATGACAACACAATAATTTAACTAAGATTTATTACTTAGACACATCACTTAAATGTGTACGGAACAATGTGCAACCAAAGCTAGTAGTTTGGGAATAAAGTCATTTTTACACACACATAAAATAAAATGTCTTGGTCTGAAGTTTTCAATCCCATAAATAATTCTTATTAAACTAAAATATAATGAAATATTCCAATCTGCTTAAATTTATCTGTCTGGTGTATTGAGTTTTAGGAGTTTAATGATTTCGGACTCAAGGAAAGTATTGCAAGTATTATGCAAATACACTTTTATTTAGCACACAAGAAAAATGACTCTAAACAACGTGTAACAAGACTATAATTTATTATTAACTTTTAACAAGATTATAATTTATTATTACAGTTTAACTAGACTATCCTTTATTATTAACATAATAAACAAACATATATAATTTATTCGATCCCATATGGATAAAACAAAATAGACTAACATTACTTTGTCTATACTTTTAGACCTGGATTCGAACTACTTCTTCATCTTTTTACATTTATGCAATTTGAATACACAAAAAAAAATAATACATTTTATTATCGATACATCAACTCATCCATTTAATGTATCTTATATGAACGGCTGCTTAACTTTATTAACTAACTATTTGTTTTAAAATAAAAACAATCTGATTCTAGGCAATACGTACAAACGATTTTTATGATAATATATTTAATTAAACGATGGTTTGTATTTAGATAACTTATTATAATTTATGGGTTATTTATCAGAAGTTACACTTATTATTTTAATGTTTACCTTAATAACAACTGAAGTTGTTATACACACTGTATTCCTCAGTATAAGTTATATTGTGAGTGCTACTTAATCATTAACCCGAATTAAACCTAGTATTTGAATCCTCCATTGGCAAATAAAATTTCTAAATCACGCAATTTTAAACTTACTCTCTCCATTGACTTACGTGTGAATTACCAGCACTATTCCGCCGCACAATCCAGATATTGATCATAGATACTAGCACGCTATTTATACTAAATGGATCTTGAGGAATTAACCTCCAATATACCCGTTATCTTGCCATAACTTTCTAAACAAAACACAATAATCAACACCGTCCTTGGTGGAATTATCTCTATTCTCTCATGAGGAACATGGAATAACACTGAAGGTCTGTAGAGTTAACTACTACATTAAAATATTTTGGTGGTTCCTTGCCTCTTACTTGGGCATAATAGGAACACACACCAAATATAATCCTCTCCTGGGATTTTAACGAATGAAATACACTAAATACGATATAAATTCTTGATCGTCCTAACTCTGAGAAGCGATCACTTGGGCTATGAACATACCCGAATATTAGATTTATCTATTCCCCTCATGGAAAATAAAGCTTTTGGGGAGATCATTTTCCATCCCACAAAATAAATACATTACAATTATTACTTATGCGAATATTAAGCATATACCAATGCTATATCGGGGCAAGACAAGCAAATACACTAATTACACTAAATTTATGTTCCGGGGTATACTTAGATCAACGTCTGAAATCAATGGATATCACAGAATAAAACCATACTAATTTTCACCTTTGCCAAAGAAACATTCAACAAGTAATTGGTAGCATATTATCTTGAACTAAATAAAGTGAATGTGTTAATAAAGAATAATTGGGAATAAGTTCCTCAATTAATACAGTATAAATTCGTTTCAAGCTTTAGACAAGAAATATCTTGTATAGAAATTCTTTTTAATTACTTCTGATAATTTTTTTTTATTATTATTATTTACTTTACCTATTAAGTATCTAAATGTTTTTCTTTTACGCATCTAACATATAAAATGTATACCCATAATTGCATATAATAGTTAAAACACATTTTATAAAAAAAATTTTCCATGTCAAATATAAATTTAACCTAGAATAATTACCTGAAAACATACCTTTATGATTACAAGGTCATTTAAATATTACTTGACTATACAGCCTTTAACCTGTTGATATAAAAAAAATACACATCATTTTACAAATTAGTAAAAAAAATCATTACTTAACAAGTGCTTATTATCTCACTAGAAAAATGTTTTCCGTTGGGCAATTTATCCAGATGAAGAACTTGATCCAGTCGTAGTTCAAAAAGCAAATTTAAAATAAGAAACACATTTTATTATTTCATTTATATAAAAGTTGCCTCCATTCTGGTGCACTTAATAAATTAGGCAAAGAAAAACATAGCAGCGTTGGATGTTAACTCTTCCTTGAATTAAACTGCTATAATTTTGGGATCCAAGAAAACAATACATATTTTAACGTAGACGAATATTTTATTCTAAACGATAACACACACAATTCTTTTCCTTTTCTATTATTGATGATACGTACCATTTTTAGCTAGCTGGCTTATGAATAAAAAAGTAATGCGCGAATTTTCCAAGATACTATTATTATAATGCCTGCAACTGACTTACGTGGATATAAAGTTTTAATGACTCCAATTGATGTATAATATAACATATTATATTATGGTTATAATTAAGTCACTAATGTTTTTAGTTTTTGTTCCTACTCTGGGAATTGTAATTTTTCTTTAATAGGGAATTCTCCGTAAAACGCACACATACAAATTTTCCGATATTTGCCTTGAGAAAATTTATATATTTTTTTTTTTTACAATCTACAGGTGCATAAGTAAATATCATTTATCATTAATATTATTTCTAGATAATTTTCAGTGAATAAAACATATTTTAACGTGGGGAACTTACATTATTTTCAAAGGCAGACAATTTCTTTTAGAAAGAGCGCGAAATTTTTCTAGTTAACTTTCCTTGGCTTTTATAATATGTCTTTTAATTATAATTTTTCTTTTATACCATGAAAAGATCATTAAATAAGGTAAAGTTAACAAATAATTGATTATTTCCTGGAAATTACTTATATTACTTAATTTAAATATAATGACATTTTCCGTGATTGCTGTAGTTAATATGGTCATTTTGAACTTTAGCACAAGATAGTATATTTTTGCGTATAAAAAGCTTTAAATAGGTCGATAGCAAAAGAAGATCAGGATGTCCCACCAAAAAGGATTATCCACACATTATATTATTAAAATTTTACTTGACTTATATTTATTTCTGCAATTAAAAAATGAAAAAAAAATTTGTTACCGAATTTCAGCACTGCTCCTTCTTTGAAAAACTAATGTCAGACAATCTTTCTTCAAAAAAAAAAATTGGCGGTCTTGTTTTAGCGACCTCTTACAGAAAAATAATCATTTAATTATACCATAAATAAAAGAAAGAAAAAAAAACCCATTACAATCATATAGTTTTCGTATTCTTTAACCGGATTACAAAGTAATTTGACAATATAAAAAAAAAATTAATAAATACATTTAATTAATAATTAGTGATGTATATTTCTTTTAAATATGATTTTCTACAAAAATAAATTATCAGAAGTTATTGTGCTTTATGATAAGACACTCATCCATTCTCCCTCTCTACCCATCCCAAAATCAATTACTGTTTATGATATGTGCTTTTATACTATATTAAATTGCTCTTATTGTTAATATTTTAATTAAATTATTCATGCTCTTCTTCAAAATGACATTGAATTACTAAATTTATTAGTTATTTGCTTAAAACACGTTAAAGTGAGTAAATAGCATATTTTATTAATCACTTAATATTATTAGCATTGTTTTCCTGTGGAAATAATGCCAAATAAACCAAGTGTCAATAACACTAGGTTATAATATATAGGAGATTAAATATCTATATTAATAAAATAAAGTCATAATACTATATAATAAAATTTCATACAAAATACCCTTTCATCATTAATAGTTCATGTTCTGAATTCAGGTACATGTAGATTTTGTGTGAAACAATAGGTATAATATAGCTATGTTTGATCTCTAAAGTTTCTGTGAGATTGCTCTTGATGGCTGTAATAGTCTTCATTAAGACATATTTTTTATTTTATTCAATGGGCATGTGGTATTTCTATCACTATTCCAATGGTGGCTAGTCTCTTTTCCAAAGCTATAGACTTTTTTGAAGTTAGATGCCATATAGTTTGTGTATAATTTAGACAACAACAATCAATGTAATGGTTGTTCAGTACATTATGCCAACTTCTTTATTTCATAATAGAACTAAGCTCACACTCTGCCAGCTTGGATAGAGTGAGCAGACAGTGAGCTTCTCTAATCTGTCATAATATTTTAACACAGCCTCTGATGGTCAAGAAAGGATGAATGAACAAATAGTAATAAGGAATCAAAGTATAATCATTGATCTTCTGAGAGACCCCTATTTATAGTTCACTGAGTTGCCATATCTCATTTTCATCTTGGTTTGATTTTATAGATTCATCCATTGGTTGTAGATTAGTCCTAAACTTTACTGTTGTTTGTGGTGTATTGACCAATTACAGATTTTATAAAAATTAACTATGGAAATGGATTATAACAAAATAAAAAATGCTTTTAACTAAACAGCACATGATATTTATCTCCTAATTAGCTGATCTGTTTATCTAGAAATTAATTACTTGAATAAAAATGTCATTTGCATCCATCTAATTGTAAAATACTTTTACAGTTGTTAATTAATAAAATATATTGTTTTAAATTACTTAAAATCAATTTAGAATTAATAAGGCCTAATATATTTATCCATGCACATATTTTTATATATACTTTCCATCTAGTAAAAAATGTTGAAAATCTTTTTTAAAAATTCATAACAAATTTTTAAATTATATACATGAAGTGCATATATATTACTTTATATTTTCATCAAAAATATAATAATAATAAAAATACTTTACTTGGATAGTATAGTATATGATACACACACACAAAAAATTATTTGTAATGATATATATATATTTTAAAAAATCAATCTATACTATACAAATTCATAATCAAGTCACTCAAATGTCAATCTTAACTATCTCCTCCATAATCCCTGCCTGAATCCGGTTCTCTTGATATTGAAAATAATTGTCTCTGCAAAACACCATTTGGATCTTGGTTTTCAGTGTCATCATAGTCAACTAGTCTTCCTACCTTATTTGGGGGTTTATTTTATTCTATTTTAACTTGATGGCCTCTTATTAACACACTCAAACTTTTAACCACTACTGTAGTGTAAGATCTTTTTAAGAAGGCCTTGATAATTTCATGACAAATTATGTCCTCCTTACCTAACTGGGTAAAAGCAGTTTTATAAATTGATATCCATCAATGATATTTTTGAAAAGTTTGTGGTTTGATCATGTAGTATCACAAGTATGTTGCAGCTCCATACAGATTATTGCAGTCTATTGCTAGTTGTTGTTTTTCAAGAATTTGTTGAAAATAAAAAGCGCTTTCAAGTTTTTAAGATGCATTAGCAGACTCTCACTCCCCTAAATTTTTTTACCCAAATCATTTTCATTGCAGACTAGTACATTCCTCTTTTTCTTGTGCCTCACTCTTGACTGTTTCAGGATACATTTGTACTTGAGATCCTTTTATCTCAAGCTGCTTTTTTCATTTATCTTTGTTTATAATTGTAATCCTTAATTTTAGCTTTGACATGCTTGAGACTTTCACTGCAAAGCTGCTGTACTTCTTGTTTAATCTTTTCTTTATGTATTTCCTTGTTTCTTTATACAGGCTTTCTAATTTACTGATTCCTTCATATGTTTTGGTCTGGAATCTCTGGATATCTATTGATCAGCCTGCACTTCTTCCTTCATCTCTGCACTTCTTCCTTCATCTCAATCATCACTTTTTCCATTTCATGCTAGGCCATTTATGGATCTTTTACCTATTGGTCCTAACAATATTTATTATTATTCATTTGTTTAGCTTCTCTAACCTTGGCCTTTGACCATTTACCATCTGCTGATATCTGCAGATATTTTGTTAATACTTTTCTGTATCTGCATTAGCATCTGTTCAAATTTTTGATCTCCTTCTTCTCTTCTTTGTTTTTTCTTCTACTTTTCTCCTTTATTTTTCTCTTCTTGCTTACACAATCAGTTCTGTAGAATTTTCCATTATTCCTAATTCTTTTCATCTTGTATTCTGTTCTTTTTTTGCTTATTAATTACTTGTTGTTTGATGATTCATTCCAGTCTGCCATGGTTTACATGAGCCCTTGCTAGGTGACAACAAAGTTATTTCTTTGCCATCCACATTTGTCCTTTATTGATATTGTTTTATGCCTAATACTAAACTTTCTATAGTGTTGAGCCAATAAATAGAATGGTTTTGTGCATATATATATTATTATTTTCGGGATATTCCATGTAGTAAAATAGCTAAATAGCTGACATTTTGGTAATAACAAGTACCTTCCCCAAAGTATTCTCTTTCTCAAATCATAGTAATGTGTGTGATATTTAAAATCATTTTTATCTTTTTGTTTCTCCTCATACTTAAATTCTATTGGTTGAGAAGTTTTAAAATTTATTTTGTCTTCTAATAACTTCTTCCAAATGTTGTTAATCATCTTTAATTTACATCTTTCATTTATGCTCTTGGGCCTTTTAAAAATCTCTCTATTTTACTACATGGAATATCCCGATAATAATAATAATATGAAATCATTTATCCATGAAAATATTAGAATTAACTTATATATATATTATGTGATATTACATATAATATATCATTAACAAACAGTTAATATAGACAATCCTAATATCAATAACAATCAATAAATTCAAACTGTTGTCAAGGCAACTTTCTTTTAACAATATATATATATACTTAATTTGATTTATTTCTATATTGAGAATATGAAAATTCCCTATAACAATTAATAAAATATTTTATTGTAATGATATCACACATACTTTATCTTTCAGCCATATAGTGATGTATGTGATCTATGAATATACTTATTATCTCATTACCAACAATAATCTGTCAAACAAAACTTTTTTACTGACAAATATTTTTGCAATCAGTAATTCTAAATGAATTTAAAATCAACTTATATTACTTTTTTTTAACAGATAAAAAAAATCTCCCACTTCATCGCTTTAATATGTTAAATGAAAAACAAACCTATTTATCATTTTATAGCATTAAAATTTGTCAATCATTTTCCCATCAATATAAAAAGAGGTGCATGGTTATACAATAAGCCCCATATTGGGCACCAAATTTAAAAACAAATCTAACAGTTAAAAATGCACAGCCAACATGAAAATTTCCTAAGGTTAATTTGCATGCAACATTCACATCATTTTATGGCATTAAAATTTGTCAATCATTTTCCCATCAAAATACAAAGAGGTGCATGGTTATAGAATAAGCCCCATATTGGGCACCAAATTTAAAAACAAATCTAACAGTTAAAAATGCACAGCCAACATGAAAATTTCCTAAGGGTAATTTGCATGCAACATCCACATTCTGATATCACATGAACAAAAACATTTTTATATCCCATTAGACTCAGATGCATGATCCCATTTAATTACCATTATTTATTGCAATAAACAAAACATGCCATAATAATGAGAAATTAACATTTATTTACATATATATATATATAATCACCACACAAACAATATAATTGACAAAATTTTTCAGAAAACAATAGTCTATTGGTCTTTACACAGGGTTTGAATTCAGTATAAAACACTTAAAGATCTATTTTTATAGGATTTTATTCAACTGCCCTAGCTATTTTGATACATATTTTATCAAACTAGATATTATTCCCTAATTATGCATGGACAATATATGGCCTATGTATTTTCATCATCCATGGACAAATAGATTCACTACACCAACTAACAGTAGCTATTAATATCTATTAATATAACCAATCACAAGTCTGTTTTAAGTCATTAATTTTACAAGCTTTAGGATATGCTAAAAACTCATTTAGATAACTATACTATTAGGAGAACTAGACTAACATAAATACTTTTAAGTTATAGTGCTGGTAAAATTAATACTAAGTAACTCAAAAACAAAATACCATGTAAACCAATGCTCTTTAATGTGTATTTTAATAATAATCAAATAAATATCACCAAATGCCCAGGTAAGAATTGTGGAACTACCTGGAATTAGTGACTAAAACTTATTAACTGGTAGGAAAATAATGATGATAATAATACAATAAGTTTAAGTAGCAGGAAAAAGCAATGCTTTACACATGTTTATGAACATTCAAATAATATATACAAAACATAGGATAAGCAATAGGAATGGGCATCTACCAAATAAATATTACTCAAACTAAGTTACTGAATGAAAGCAGAAAGAAAATGCAGCTGCTTCACTCATTTCTTGACATTAAAATTATATATATTAAATATCCAGAAATAATAGTACATTAGTCCAAGAAAATTTAATATACACAAATATCCTTACACATGCTTGCCTATTCTAAACCTGTGAGAATTTTGCTTAAAGTTAAAATTTATAACTATGAAAAACAATCTTTCTTAATTTATTGAATCTGTCTATATAGTCTTTTATTCCATCCAGAGGTCATTAATCCACATTATTTATGTTAATGGTTATTAATTTTTGTTTTACAATAATTAACTAGTAATAATTAAAAGGTTGCTAGTCTTTCACATGTGCCATAGTTGTTTCTCAGACAGCCAATCACATGTGAAAGACTAGCAACCTTTCAATTATTACTAATTTAATAACAACATGCAATTGATAATTAACTACAATAATGCTAAAGAAACCTTTAGTAAATAGTGATTGTTTACAATAATTGGTTGTTTATTATCAGTATTTTCTTTTTATATTACACTGTCTATACTGTGGAAGATCTAATAAAGTCAGATAATAAAATTAAGTGATACATCATCATTCCGATCTCTGAACATAGACATTTTTTTACATAAAATAAATCATAATCTATACAACATTTTCAGTGGAAATAGAATATGCATATACACAGGAAATTACATTATCTAATGTTAGTGAAATAAAGTTATAATGGTATATAATCAAAGTTCATACCAATTACCCTTTTCATCAGTAATAATTCATGTTCAGAATTCAGGTACCTATAGTCCTTTTGCATAACAGTATGTATAACATAGCCATGTTTAGTGTTCTGCAAAGTTTCTGTGAGATTGCTCTTGATGATTGCAATGATATTCATTAATACATGTTTCTATTTTATTCAATGGGCAGTACTTGACAGTGTTTTTATCACTGAATGATGGCTAGTTTCTTCCCCAAAACTATAGATTCTTTTGAAATTAAGCAGCATACAGTTCACATATAATTTGGACACAACAATCAATGTAATGGTTGTTCAATACATTATGGCTACTTCTCTACTTCCTGATGGAACTAAGGTCACACATTCTGCCAGAATGGCTAGAGTGGAGCAGATGTCAGCTTCTTTATCCTATCATAATGTTTTAAAACCACTTCTGATGGTCAAGAAAGGATGAATGAATGAATAGTAATAAAGAATCAACGTATTGATCTTCTGAGAGATTCTTATTTATAATTCATTGAACTGCCTTATCTGTTTTCATTGTGTTTTAATTTCATAGATTCATCTATCAGTTGTGGATTGATCCTAAACTTAGCTGTGAACCTTGGTGTACTGAAAAATTGCAGACTTTACAAAAAATAGCTTTAGAAAGGGATTATAACAAAATAAAAGATATTTTTAACTAAGTAACATATGATATTATCTCCTAATTAGCCAGTATCTTTATCTAGAAATTAATTACCTGTATAAAAATAATATCATTTCCACCCATTTCATTATAAAATATTTTTACAATTGTTAATTAATAAAATATTTTGTTTTAATTACTTAAAATCAATTTAGAATTAATAAAGCCTAATATATTTATCCATGCACATTACTTATATATATACTTTCCATCTAGTAAAAAAATGTAAAATCTTTAATTTAAAAATTCCTAACCAATTTTTAAATTATATACATGAAACTCATATATATATATTGTAATGGTAAATATTCAATTGTAAACTGGTTTGAACCAAGCTATATAAATATTTATTAGTAAATCTTTGATTCCAAATAAATATTTATATGGTGAAAATGGAATGATTAATAAAAAAAAAATTTAAAAAATTAACTTCAAATATATATAATATTAACCAAATAATGATGATGATGATGAAATTCTACTAAAAGTATTTTATTTCTTTTGCAGTTTCAATAAAATAAAATGAAATTCTCAAGTGCCAAACCTTTTAACTAGAAAGTTTATGTTTGGAAAACTTGTTATTACCTGATCATCATTGTTTACAAATTATTACCACCATCTCTGCATGTCCCTCAATGCATTTCATGATTTCTCAGGGCTGTGGATATTACATACCTCTTGGATGTTAAAAGTGTTATGTTTGTAGTAAGTTTAAGAAGCAAACACAAACTAAATGGATTAATAAAAAAATAATTAAACCAATTTATTTGCAATACATAAATAAAAACTGTTGTATGTATAAAAAATATAATGGTAATAAAAAATATTTTTAATCTAAGTTTAAGGCCTTATAATATTTATAATAAGATCTAACCACATTAAATATTTAAAAAGTTTCAAACCATAGCTTTCTGCAGATAACCTTTTAATATATTTATGATTATCTTCATTAATTCCTCCAAAGATGGTAGTTCTCCTTGGTCACTGGATTGGAAATGTCAGAGAGGAAATACAGCAGAATTGGTGATATTAGATAGGGTATAGTCTCAATGTTTCTTGAGTAGTTCTTGTGGTACAGTCCATTTCTTTCTTCATGGCATTGTTAAAATAGACACTGATTGATTTTTAGCAAACTTCAGTGTTAGTTTCTAGATCCAACTGCATTTTTTAGTTATTTTAGCTGGTATGGTTTTTGTTGTATATCCATATATATTTTTGTTAGATAAAGTCATCATATATTCTGCAAGTGTTAATAATTGTTGTAAAAGAGTGAGAAAGATATGGCTATCCAGGTTATAATGGAAAACAATTTTAATCACATGATCACCATATCTTATACTAGCACATAATTGTTATTAAACAAGGCAAAATTCTCCATACAGTAGTGCCACCCTGTACCAACCAGAGTAATCAATGAATGCCAGAAGGCTTGTGCATAAAATCCCTATCTAGTGCCTACTCATCCAATATCCCAAGACTAGTTTCTGGCTTGTGGCCTTCATCAGTGAGGAGAGTTTTGCCTTGTTTAATAAAAAATATGTGCTAATATAAGAGATAGTGATCATATGATATTTAGTGGTTTAACACCAATCCTGCCTAATAGCATAGTGGTGGCTATGGTTGTTAAAGAGCCAAAGACACCAAAATGTATGGGTGCTGAACTGAGTTCAGACCCATATGACTATAAGCTATTGAGCTTAGATTGAAAATATTATTGTTTTTAATTTCATTCTCATAGTTTTGTAGTTAAGTAAAGATAAAAGGTGGCTGCTGGAGGGTTGCATTAGATCCTAAGATCTAGGTGTAGTGCTCTCAGATCCAAAGCTCTTCACTGATGAAGGCCACAAGCCAGAAACTAGTCTGGGGATATTGGATGAGTAGGCAATAGATAGGAATTTTATGCACAAACCTTTTGGCGTCCATTGATTATTTTGGTTGGCACAGGGTGGCATTACTGTATGGAGAGTTTTGCCTTGTTTAATAACAATTTTAATCAGTGGTTTCTCTCCTTTGGCATTCGATCACTTTAACATTGTTTCTTAAGTTAAGTTTTCAAATAAACTAAAGTAGACTGGACTGTGTGTTGTTCATCAATATATTTTTCAGACTGATTTGTCACCAATTAGTTACAAGATCTGACCTAATTACTTACATATTTTTTGTAAAACATTTTCTTTATTCTCTTCACAACATGTGGAAACAAATTTACAGATATTATTTATGACCTGAAACATAAACAAATTTTAAAAAAGTTATTTATTTATTTATTCATATAAATTAGTGTTAGGAAAAAGGGAAAAATTCTTATTAACATTTACATTTTAAATGATGTTTTAAAATATTATTAACTCCAAAATTTTAATATCATATGTAGTTTTGACATCAAATTTACAATAAAATTGTGAACATTTTATTTAAAATTCAATTAAAAAATATTAACCTAAAAAGAGTTCAAAATATGCTTCAGATTTTTATAAATTATGCAATTCAAAATGCTTCCACATACCAAACAATTTTTGTTCTTCCTTTAGGTTGCAATTTATCATTTTATTGTTTCTCCCTCATTACAAAGCAACTTTATAAAATATTTAATAATATTATTAAATGTATAATCTAACTTTTCTTTTAATTTTTTAGACAGTTATATATTTATTACTTAATTGCAGCAATGAGTTTTTTAATTAAACTTTTTTTTCCCTTCAGTTTTGTAATATAATTAATTCAAGCTGCTATCAGATTTGTTTTAGTTACAATATATATATATTGTAACCTAAATTAAAGTAGCTCAAAAGATCTATTGTAACATATTAAAGAGAAATTCAATTGTATATTAAAATATCATTGGATTTGTCAAAAAATCCAAATATTATTAAAATCTCAAATATTCAAGTATTCATTGTAACTTAATAAAGATGATCAAATGATCCAAATGTATTTAATAATTATGAAAAGATTCAAATATAAATCTTGTAACTAATAAACGAAAAGCATTGTAGCTTAAATTAAATTATGAGAAGAATACCTGAGTAGTGGCTGTTAAACAAAAAGGTCAGACTGAGTTATCAATCATATTAAAGGTCATTGGATTAAATGAAACATACTTCTATAATTAGATTCCTCAAGATATCACAATATCAATAATTATAAACAAATTATTAATAACAACTATTATAACTCAGGTATATGGAAATCACGTAAGGTGAGTACACTAGTAACTCAATAAAATATCTGCTCAGGTATACAGACAGTAGATTTTATCCACTTTCATTTCTTGGTTTGATGTTAAGTGCATATCCAAACAAATACCAAGTGAATATGGTCTAGCAGGGCGCTACTAGATTATTTGAATCTAGACACAGTTATATCTAATAACCTTTTTGCATGTACCGGGTTTGAATCCCTTTTTGGTACTTTATTTCTAATAAACATGGAATATTTTGCTTTTTAGAGCCATATCACTGTATGCACTAATATCTAAGTAAGCGTAAAACATCTTTAAACTAAAGTGGAATTCATTAGACACATCATTTCTCAGATCTTAGCATAATGAATGTGTTTCAATATTTTTTATAAGTTTTACTAGCTCAGATTACCACTAATTTAGGGTGGCAATTCACTCATCCTTGCATGAAATAGATGATGGAATGGTGGTTATAATATTACTAAGAAATCACTAAATATTACGAAATCAATATTTATTTATGGCCTTTGAACATTTAAACAGCTCATTAATTAAAACGTGATGATGACGATGATGATAATGATAACGATAATGACAATGGTTTCAACCACAGCTTTAGGACTAAGCCTAAACATAAAATTTAAATTCAGAAATTAATAATTATTGTTAATCTTAGCATATTTAATCATATCTTAAACCACTAATATTCAACCATTGATGATGAATGATCACACTTGATAAAGACTACTCTTAATGAAATATATACGCCTCATTTAATAACATGAACTAATATTTATTACTGCATTTCTAACATATACATAAAAATTTCTATATTTACATGAAAATTTATATTAACAATAACAACAATAATCATAATAGACTGTTTTAAAATCATAACATTAAATTTTAAATTCTTCCCCCTTTCCCGTAAATGTATTTCAAAAGTATATTGTATTAAATTGGGGTAACCGATTTGTTAAAATGTTCCATCCATAAGAAAAGTATTTCATAAAACAAAATCTCCACTCATTGGCACACATACTTTATAAATCTAACATGTAAGTAGAATGACAAAATAAATGTTAGTAAAATTGGAAAGAGCAAGTTTTAGAAACAAGTTTTAATTATTTTCTCCCCCTCTCTTCTACCTCTGAAATGCTATACTTTAACTTGAAACAAAATAATCTAATATTTTAATACTACTTATTACTTCACATTCACTCACAATTATACACATATAAAAATATTATTATGTATGTGCGTGTTTTATCCCATAATAACAAAATATTATTTAAAACCAAAATAATAATACAAAAATTATTTTACACATTAATATTTCATAACTGTAAATTAATAAACAAATAATTTTGATACATTCAAGATCATTTATGGAGCTCAAGGCTATTATTAGTAAGAAATTATTGTTTTAATCGATCTGAATTGTCTTTAAAAGTTCTTTAAATAAAATATACCACTTTATTGCTAAAATTTTATTAAGACTCTGCTATCATAAAGAAAATATATAAAAAAAATTTTTTTATACTACCAGTTCTTTGTAGCGACTTCTAATGAGTCAAATTTCTCTTGTTTAATGTCTGCTTTAGTGGACAATTTGGAAATCTTTATATTAATTTTTCTTCTCTTCCTGTCAAGCATGATTCTTTTAGTGGATGAAATACAGCAGTTGTTTTCACGTTTATAAATTTCCTGGGTTTTAAACTCAGTTGCTGGAACAATTAATTGGACTTGATGATTAATATTTATCAGTAGATTAATTCATCTTTCTGATCTTTGAATGCAGGTGAATGTTTTCTTTTTCCTATTTAAAAACATCTTATTTCTCTGGTCAGTTGAAAGGTGTAGAATATTATTTTTAGACAAGACATCTTTTCTTTCCTATATGATCTGCAGCTCCACGATGGTCAGGTCTTGATGGGACACATATATAATTTTTCTACCCCATCATTTCTTATATTTTCAACATTCAAAACTTCATAAAAAATGATTTAAAAAAAAACTATCTAGCAGAACTAAAATGTTTGTCTGCTTTAGTTTCAATAATTTTTAAAAAGTCTCTCTCACAATATATTATAATAACAATAATCTAATCTAATAGCTCAACTGATTTTCCAGACTGCTTTTATATCCGATTTTTGAGTCAACTCACCCAATTAGAGTGATAGTGTGAATTGCTATTTTTGACCAACCCAAAAAAAATCACACACTTTGTCTTAAAAAAAATAGACTTAATCCTTTTTCACATATATCTGTAATATCTAAAATTGGAGTTTCTTTTCTCTAATCTTAAGATAAGACAATTTCAAAATTAGAGTTTCCACCCAGCTTAAGCTCCCAAAGTGACAAACAAGATTTACAAAAACAAAATTGCTACAAAAATAGATATCTGATTCAACAGATTTCCTCTCTTAACATAAAATTGTAAAAAAAAATAATTTGACAGATTTAACCCTTTTTCCTTTCAATATATAATAAATCTAAATTTCTGTATGTAATGTACACACATACTTTATCATTCATAAACTATCATTACAATAATCTAATTGCCAGCTTAGTAATTATAACCCTATATTTGCAATTAAATCTTTAGCTTTTAAATCCCAATTACAATTATAGAAAAGCAAAATAGAAGTATAGAATAAGATATTAAAATTGATCAAGTATAGGTTAGTTTTAAAGAAAGTTAAAATGTTTAATATCTGAAATTTAATGATGGCTAACATAATGTAGCGTTTACCGTTTTACTAGACCACTATACGCCCAAGTGTATATTTGAGCGTGAGTTGATCAAGCTGTATCAAGGAAAAAAAAGAAAGTTGTATTTCTATTCTTAACACAGCTATTTTTCCTGATCAACTCCAGCCTATTAATTGTTACGAATTGGTGCTATTGACAAAAATCAACTTTTAATTTTATTTACTATGGGCGCCAGGACTCCTAAGAATCCGCTGAAATATGTCGCCAGCACCTCTCGCAAGTTGTAAGACAAAGAAAAATAAAAAGATTCTTTTATAATATTTTTTTTTCAAGGGACGGTAATTCTACCTTAATGAGAATTAATGATTTTTTTACGATTATTAGCCCTGGCGTATTGAAGCATATTGGCAAAGGTAACTTACGTTCAAATCTTATTTCACTAAAAACAAATTTAATAATAAAAAATAATAACAACTATTAATAACGCACAATAAAAAAAAAAGGTTGATAAAAGTATAATCTCTTTTATTCTAACAAACTAAAATATTTATCAGTTAAATAGCTATTTAATACTTTGGAGAGAACACATTTAATTCAGGTGGGAATTACCCGGAAAATATAAATATCGGTTAAAATAAACAAAAAAGTTCTTGGTTAAATAAGAGTCTCTCATATAGAAAAATTAAAGTCACTATCAGGATTCTTTATACGTATATTTTTACGAGTAGTTTTTTAACTAGTTAACTTTGTCACAATCAGGATAATTATTCTTACCGGTAAGTTTCATGAATTCATTAGTAGATAACTATGCATAGTTTTTTGGTAATAATGAGCTCGGCCTTTTGGTTCTTGCTTGTTCTTGTGGTCCATTTCCCCAGTCGGTCACGAAGGCTTTTCCTGGTGTACATCATTAGGTCCGATGTTTTCAGGAGCTCCGGTTCACTGCGACATGCCGAATTCCTTCAGCGACGAGCGATCTTGGATATATTAAATGTTATCCAAGACCAACTAGAGAAACAAAACGAACAAGCTGTTCCTTCCACCGGATCCCTCCTTTTTATATCCAGTTTTCAGGACTTCTGCGCATGCTCGTACCATGCCTTTTTAATCTTATCCAGTCTTTAAAAAATTTTATGTACTAAAGTCTTTATTTTCTTCAAGTTTTCGGCCATCTTTAATTAATTTGAGTATTTCTACTTTCAGCTTATCTTTTTTTCTTACTTTTGGAATTCTTTTGTTCTCTCCAATTACTGTTATTACTAATCACATAAAAAAAATACCGAAAGAATAATTTAACTTTCATTGTACGTTTTTAACAAAAATTATACTAATCAAAAAAAAATCTAAATTTACTTTTTTTAGCTTTTACCAAAATGCCAATATATTTGTAACGTATATAAATAAACGTCACAATAAATAGCTTTTATAACACACACTGCCTATACATATGCATTATAACATTGCTTTTTAACAGAAAAATTAAATATTGAATAATTTAAATGTGTGTATTACCTTTCTATCAACACACAAACAAATAAAGAATATAATCATTGACCCACTCTCTTTCTATCCAAAGCTTTTAGAATTGGACCTTGTAGGGTTTAAACTTGGATGCCCTACAACTTCCTTTTATATAAAAATGTAATGATGATTTTGTTTTACATTTTCTATATGCACATTACTATAAATTTAGCTAGTGACTAAATTGTAATGGCACAATATATATATATATATATATATATATATATATATATATATATATATATAGAGAGAGAGAGAGTGAGAGAGAGATTCAACTTGAAGTAGTTCAGCAAAATGTTTATTTCCCTCAGTATTTTCACCTATTAATTTTAAGTTAATATTAGATAAAATGAGAGGTTTCCACATAGCTGGAATATTGACTCTCTCATGGTTCTTAAATCATATCTTTCCAAATTAGCAAGTATTTTTGTATTGTCAAAATCAGATTTGTGACCAATTTCTAAAAAATGGGAAGTAAAAACTGATGTGCTAATTTTTTGATGAAAAGCATTTTTATGTTCTTCAATTCTGACATTTATTCATCTATTAGACCGACCCACATAGCTTCTTGAGCACTGAAAACATGGAATTTCATAAACTCCTTGGTGAACCAAAAATATTCTGTCTTTAGGTTTATATAAAAAATCACCCATTTTTTTGCCAATAGAAAAAGTAGTCTTTATATGAAAACAAGATAGTCTTCTATTGATTTTATCAGTAACCCCTTTAATATAAGGTGAAATTGCTCTATTAAAAGAGGAATTGTCAATTCTATCCTCTTTTTTCTTTTTAGTATTAATGTTATATAAAGCCTTACATATGATGTTTTTATTATAATTATTAGAAAGTAGAATACTTTTTGTAAGTTCTATTTCTTGAGAAAGATATTCTTTATCAGATAAATTATAAGCTCTAGTGAAAAGATTTTTTGCTACAGAAAAAATTTGTGCAGGATGATGATGAGAATTAAAATTAAGATAACTGTTTGTATGGGTGGATTTACTGTAAACTGATATTGATAATATTTCATCACATTTTCTTGCAATCAAAACATCTAGAAAAGAAAGTGATCTGTTATTGTAGATAATATATTATAAAATATATTCTACAACTGTATATAGACAGCTGTCAGCTATTGTGGTAATAATTCTTTGGTGCAAAACAGTATTTGTTATTTTGCTGAGCCAGGCTTTCGATACAATGTATCTTTATCAATGCATGATTATAATGAACATTAACAAATACTTTAGCATATATCAGACTAGTCACCAATTATCATAGAACAGCATATTTGCATGTGTATATTGGCCTAGTAATTGGCTAGGTCATTAGATTAAGTGATCAGTAGTTGTTAAGAGGAATGTTATTTGCTCTTATATTTATGGAGTGCTTAGAATTATGTTCTAAGTTTCTTTTACACTGCATTTTTTATTATTACTTTCTAAGCAAATTCTTTTTGCATCAGTAGGTTTAAAGGAATGACCAGATTTTTTCCCATGGTTTACAAACACCAAGCTATAGGTACTGTTGCATTTAGCTCTGTTACATAGATAAGTATGCTGAGAAATGATAGATTTTAAGTTTGCATGTATTCCTCCATGTACAATCCAGGGCATGCTCCTATTGAGCTTTATCATAATGTTTAATCTTATTTTTTGGAATTGTTATTAATCTATTTAGCAATAAGGGACATCTAAAACCAATGTTAAAGTCTTTGTGCATAATGTATATTATTTTTGCATGTTGAAACATTTAATATGACTACAAATTGAATCATGATCTTGTGTGGTATGTAGCTTAGCATTAGCTTTCTTTAAAGAGAGGTTATTCATCTCCTTTTAGATACTAATATAGAAATTATATATATTAGATATTTGAATGTTTTTGTTTGCACTCCCCCTAAGCTTATTCATAAAAAATTAAACAAATTGAAGGTTTTTTTTTGAAATTAAATGGGTAATGGAAGAGGAGGACCCTAACCAATTTATGGATTTGAAATTGATATGGTAGAATTATATTATTGATTATTTAACAATTGTAAAACCTCTTAATGTTAGAGGTTATCTGCATCCACAGTCAAAAATTCTATTTTAATATAAAATGGCAGGCTTTAAATCTTTTTGTTTATGAATTAGAGTATTTTTTAAATGTTTAATTAAAATTGGTTATTCTAGGATCATTCTTGACAAACAGATAAGAAAATTTAATATTAGACATAAATTTGATCGAATATCGAACTCTAAACCATGGATTGACATGCTTACATCCCTAATATACCTACAAAAATAATATTGATTATGCACAACAACTTCAATATTGGCTTTAGATGCCTCTTATTACTAAATAGACTTATTAACAATTCCAAAGATAAAATTAAAGATGATGATAAGCCTCAATTGGTATACATCCTGGATTGTGATTTTGCAATGTCAGATACTATGGGGAGACATGTGCAACTTAAAACTTAGAATTACTCAGCATTCAAATCTATGTAACAGAGCTAAATGCAGTTCTTACAGCTCAGAGTTTGTAGACAATGAAAAAAAAATCTGATCATTCCTTTAAACCTGCTGATGCTAAAATTATTTGCTTACAAATTAATAATAAAAAATGCAGAATAAAGAAAGCTTGGCATATAATTAATTCTAAGAATTCCATAAATATAAGAGCCAATAGCATTTCTCTTAACAAACATAAATCATTTAATCTAATGACATAGCCAATTGCAAAAATTCCCATCTTTAAGGGTCATTAATGCCATGCTTGAGCCGCTGTCAGTCTCCATATTAAAACATTTGCCTTCCTTTAATACTGGGAGCCTAAAGAGTTTTGCTTTGCTGCAATTAAGATTTTTGATTTTAAAATTGCCTTTGGTTTTTTTCTTTCTATTTAGATATATGACATACTGCCATTAGGTTGTTCTTCAGTTCATAATTCATACATTTTTCCTGATTATGTGAACAATTACAAGCTCTGTGGCCTGGTTTACCACAATAATAACAGGAAAATTTATTATCATTTACATTCAGCTACATTTGTATTTTATTCTTATTGTAACAATCTGGGTTTTCCATCAGAAGAGAGGGAATGCATTTCACTATGGTCAGACCTAAGGTCTTCTGGTAGGATGTCATGAGTGATGCAGTGAAGTACCTAACCTATGATCATAACTACCTCCAATGGACTAGTTCTAAGTTTACATATTAAATTTAGATACAATTTGGGCTAGTTCATCCATACCCCACCCCTCTTTCAGATTCCATTATGCCTCAGTATTCGAACTCAGGGAGAATTCTGCCTTCAGCTCACTTCAGGGGTAAATTTATACTATATAGAAATTACTGCACCTCTATACAGGTTCTCATTGTTTCAAAGATTTATCGAAACATATTACTATATTATTATATAAGAATGAAATGTGTGTGTGTATATATATCTGGTTATAACTTGATGAATGAATGTATAAATGATTTTGATAAAGTAGAGACCTATGTAATTTAAATCAAATTGACTTTTATTAATAACAAAACAAAAAATTCAAAACAAAACATGATAAAATTTTATAATTGTGTGTCAAGGATGTATTTCTACCATATCAATGCTTAAATGTGTTCACTATTCCAACTCTTACCTATTGTAGAGATACATAACAAAGTACTAATTAGTTACAAAGCAAATAAAAATACTAAAATATAAAAAAAGCATTATTACATCAAACACAAAGCTAACTAACTAATTTACAATATTATACAAGTGTATGTGTAATAGCCTCATCATCCAATTCCAGTTATTGATGTTCCATCTTCTTTGGGAACCCCCTACCTATGTACAGTTCCCTAAGGTTGATATGAAAGAACATCTGCACAAGAAGAATGATCATTCATACCAAGAAAATAAGTATAAAGAATTGTTTGTTTGAAATAAAATACAAACTCTGTCCTGTAGTAAGTGTATGTGCTTAATATGGAAATGGGCAGAAGACTTCTATCAAGAATTATATTAATAAAGAACAAGTATACCTCCTATATCTATTATATTTTTCAAAATGCCCAGAATTTTAAATGAAGAAGTGAGATATGCAATTAAATTTATGAAGAAAGGAAAGGCTCCACATAATGATGGAATTATAATTGATATATTAAAAGAAGCAGGTGAAGAAATAGAAAATTTTTAACAAAGTTATATACCAAATGTCTAAATGATAAAGATGTACCAGATGATTGGAAGAATGCAGTATTAATATTAATCTTTAAAAAAGGTGATAAAGAAGATATTAGAAATTACAGACCTATCAGCCTTTTATCAGTTTTATACAAAAAATTTACCAAGATAATTACAACTCATCTACATAGAACATTGCATTTTCACCAACCAAGAGAATAAGCTGGATTTGAAAGTGGTTTTAGTACAGTAGATCATATCCAGATAGTGAGAGAAGTTATAGAAAGGACAAATGAATATAAGTTTCCATTATGCTTTGGATTTGTCAATTATAAAAAGGCATTTGATTCCATAAACATTTCTTCAGTGATTAAAGCATTGGATTATCAAGGTATAGATTCAGGATATTGTCATATTTTAAATAATATTTATAAAAATGCAACAGCAACAATTAAATTACATAATGATATTAGAAAAGTCAACATTGAGAAGGGTGTAAGACAGGGTGATTCAATATCTCCAAAACTTTTTATGGCAGTGCTGAAAGAAGTATTTTATGGATTAAAATGGAATCTAAAGGAGTGAAAGTAAATGGAGATTATTTAAGTAATTTAGATTTTGCAGATAATGTAGTTGTTTTTGCAAATAATGCTTTAGAACTGCAGAAAATATAAATGTTAAAAAGACTAAAGTAATGTTCAATGGATTTTTTCAAATATGAAAATAAAGATTGATTATGATGAGTTAGAAGAAATTAACAGTTACAAATATCTTGGTTAGATTATTAATACAGATGGAAACATAATGGATGAAATTAATCATAGAATTAAACTTGGTTGGAGTGCTTTTGGTAGAAATAACTTGATACTAAAAGGAAATATGCCTATGTGTTTGAAAAGAAAAGTTTTTAATAAATGTGTTTTACTAGTTCTTACTTATGGATCTGAGACTTGGAAATTTAATAGAAGAGCAATACAGAGACTTTAAACCCTTCAAATAAGTATGGAGAGATGGATATTAGGAGTAACAAGAAGAGATTGAAAATGTAATACGTGGATAGAAAAGAAACAGGTGTTATTGACCTCATTGAAAAAATTCATTAAGACTGAAATGGAGTTGGGTTGGACATATTGCTAGAAGAGATGATAATAAATGGGCAGTTGAAATCTTGAATGGGATTCCAAGAGATTGTAAAAGACCACATGTGAGATGGATGGATGAAATAAGAAAGTGTGCAGGGGTGATGTGGAAAAGAGAAGCTAAAGATTGGAGATGGTTTGAACTTGGAGAGACCTTCATCCTGCAGTGGATTGGTAATGGTTAATGATGATGATGATGATGAATATCAGAAGTCACTATGGAGGGAAAGCTGACAAACTTTACTTAACATAAATTTTTTAATCTTGTGTCTGGAAAATTGAGTATTCATTTATATAATCTCTTTAAAGCGCATGTGCATTGGCTTAATCGCTAATACTATTACATAAATAAACATTCGCGCTATATAAAATAATATCTCATTTGATCTAACTTAATAATTTTCCCCTTTAATTTTGTTACTTTCATTTATAATGAACTCTTCCACTTGTAGACACATTTCAGCACCCAAGTGTGGAAATATATAAAATTAAAATTTTACCAACATATATATATATATATAATACATAATAAATCATATATATATATATATAATACATAATAAATCAAAACTTTCTTTAAGTCATCTTGGTTAATGTCCATGAATTTGGTAATAATGATTTTTATGGATACAGTCTATCTCTCTTCAGATCATTTTTCTTTGGTAAGAATTCCTCAGCAATGTACTTGAAACGATGTTGTTTCCATTTTCCACGATTTCTTTCCTTCTCATTCCATTTAGATCTTTATTGTAGGATGTTTGATGTTTCTTTAGGCATTATACAGGCAAGTAGATTAAGTCTTACACTCCCATGGCCAGAACAGTAGCACTCCAGTCCTATGGCAATGTTAATTTAGCCAGAATACATTGCACAGCAATTTATAACAGATTTATTTTTTCTTGATTTATTTGGCATTTAATGGCTTATATAAGATAAAAATACATCATTTATATAAATGCTGGCAATATTCTCTTTCTTTTTTCTCTGTGTTCAAATAATAGTGCAGTTTTTATTTTTAAATATCAATTTAAAATCAGTTCAGTTCTTTTGTTAAACCACATGAATTTATCAAACTTTTCTCTATTTAAACATCGGTTGGAATTTCTTTATAATTTTGCGTTATGAAAATTATACGGATATGGAATATTCGAACAAGTCATTCATCTTCTCTTGTATTTGAATATTTGATTTTAAGAGGTTAACTTTATACAGCTATTGCATCATTTGAAAAATAACAAAAGATGACAGAAATGAACTGGTTTGCTTAGTTTCCAGTGTTTAGTAAACTAGCTTTTCCATTGCTATGGCTGACTATTGCTGCATGTATTATATTGGTTATAATTTAAAAAAAAAAAATTACATAACAGAATTCTACTTTTATTTTTCACACTTGGTTGCCTAGAGATTGGCTTGACATTAGGTCATCACTATGTTTACTAAGTCTAAGTCTTTATTCATGATGGATAACATATTGATAATTAACTCATTATTGGTATATATATATATATGTTAATTCTAATATTTTCACGGATAAAAGATGTCATATTATTATTATTATTATTTGCGGGATATTCCATGTAGTGAAAAAGCTAAATGCTGACATTTCAGTGCAATATCAAGTACTTTCCTCAGAGCGTCCTCTTTCTCAAATCATAAGAATGTGTGTTAGATTTAAAATCGTTTTTATCATTTTCTTTCTCCTCATATTTAAATTCTATTGGTTGAGAAGTTTTAAAATTTATTTTCTCTTCCAATAGCTTCTTCCAAATGTTGTTAATCTTCTTTAATTCACACCTTTCATTTATGCTCTTGGGCCTTTTAAAAATCTCTATAGCTTCTCTTAGCAATCTCTGGTCATATTGTTCAATTTTTGCTAAAATATTTGTTTTTTCAAAATTGATATCATGATTAGTTAATTTTATATGAGAATAAATAGCTGATGAATTGGATTTTTCTCTGACTGCCAGAATGTGTTCTTCCTTTCTAATATTTATTCTATGATTAGTCTGTCCAATATATGTATGTGAACAGACCCTACATGGAATTTCATATACACCATGACACTCCAAAACAATTTATCTTTAGGAAGTGGAAATATTTCACTAATTTTTTTTATAAGTAGTGTAAATTGTGTGAATATTATTATTCTTTAAAATGTTACCAATTTTATCAGTTACTCCTTTTATGTATGGCAAAATTGTCTTAATTTCTGATGTATCAAAATCTTTTTTCTTTCTATATGTATAAGCCCTATTAATAATGTTGCAATTAAAACCATTACCAAGAAGCATTTTATTAGTAGCAGAAAGGTCCCGGTGAAAATGGCTATCATCAGAAAGTCTTTTTGTTCTATCCAATAATGTCTTTGCCACTGAAAATAGTTGTGCAGGATGGTGATGAGAAGAAAATTGCAGATACCTCCCAGTGGGTGTTGGTTTTTTTATATATACCATGGGATAAAGAACCATCTTCCCTTCTTTCAATCAAAACATCTAAAAATGGTTATTGATTATTATTTTCTATTTCCATAGTAAATTTAATATTGTTGTGAAAAGAGTTGTCTAATTTTGCTGTGGTTTTGATTGAACACTGCTTATTGAATACATTTTTTGTTTTTGATGGGCAGATGTATAAACAAACATCAGGTCCAGATATGGGTTCACCAATTTCTCCAGCATTAGCTTCTATTTTTATGGAGGATTTGGAAAATAAAATTTTGACTTTAGCAGCTAAAAAACCATCTATATGGCTGAGGTATGTTGATGATACCTTTGTTATTTGGCCTCATGGTAAGCATGCTCTTGATGACTTTTTAAATTTTTTAAACTATTTTCACAACAATATTAAATATACTATGGAAATAGAAAATAATAATCAATTACCTTTTTTAGATGTTTTGATTGAAAGAAGAGAAGATGGTTCTTTATCCCATGGTATATATAAAAAACCAACACACACTGGGAGGTATCTGCACTTTTCTTCTCATCACCATCCTGCACAACTACTTTCAGTGGCAAAGACATTATTGGGTAGAACAAAGAGACTTTCTTCTGATAGCCATTTTCATCGGGACTTTCTGCTCCTAATAAAATGCTTCTTGATAATGGTTTTAATTACAACATTAATAGGGCTTATACATATAAAAAGAAAAAAGATTTTGATACATCAGAAATTAAGATAATTTTGCCATACATAAAAGGAGTAACTGATAAAATTGGTAACATTTTAAAAAATAATAATATTCACACAGTTTACACTACTTATAAAAAAATTAGTGAAATGTTTCCACTTCCTAAAGATAAAATTGCTTTGGAGTGTCATGGTGTATATGAAATTCCATGTAGGGTAGGTTCACATACATATATTGGACAGACTAATCTTAGAATAAATATTAGAAAGGAAGAACACATTCTGGCAGTCAGAGAAAAATCCAATTCATCAGCTATTTATTCTCATATAAAATTAACTAATCACGATATCAATTTTGAAAAAACAAATATTTTAGCAAAAATTGAACAATATGACCAGAGATTGCTAAGAGAAGTTATAGAGATTTTTAAAAGGCCCAAGAGCATAAATGAAAGGTGTGAATTAAAGAAGATTAACAACATTTGGAAGAAGCTATTGGAAGAGAAAATAAAATTTAAAACTTCTCAACCAATAGAATTTAAATATGAGGAGAAAGAAAATGATAAAAACGATTTTAAATCTCACAAACATTCTTATGATTTGAGAAAGAGGATGCTCTGAGAAAGGTACTTGATATTGTACTGAAATGTCAGCATTTAGCCTTTTCACTACACGGAATATCCCGTAAATAATAATAATAATATGACATATATATGTGAAAGATTTCTTTAACTGTTTTTTTTTACTTTTCATTAAATAAGAGAAATTAATTCATTGAGATATTTGTTTAATTTGGTACTTAATAAAGCAAACATTTGTTATATATATATATATATGTTGATATGAAGATTTTCATGGATTGCATATATAAAAGCGACATATTTTGCGGGTTCCTCTGTGTTAAAAAATTTAAATATTAATATACTGATGTTTCGACTTGGTCGCCCAAGCCATCTACTGGGTGATAAAAGGTAAAAAGATGGTTGTAGAGGCGCTACAATCACTGATTTGAAAATTCCACCAATAGCAAAAATGTTAAATTAAGAATGTTTTTTAAAAAAATCTTTCCAAATAGGAGGAAGTTTGCATGTATCATCTCACTTACTGATACAATATGGCCTTTTAAGTATCTCAATGGCTTCTTTAATTTTGCACTGGTAGAGATTAACACATCTGGATATGATCCTGATATTAGAAAAATCAATTTTATGACCTGAATCTATAGTATGGAGTAAGAGTGCTGATGATGATGAGTGTTGTTTAACTGCATTTTCATGTTCATCTCTCTTAACACTGATACAACGATTATCAGTATTAGGAGAGATGAACATGCTAATGCAGTTAAACAACATTCATCATCATCAGCACTCTCACTTCATACTATAGATTCAGGTCATAAAATTGATTTTTCTAGTACCAGGATCATATCCCATTGTGATAATCTCTACCAGTACAAGGAGAAGCCATTGAGATATTTAAAAGGCCAGATTGTATCAATAAGCGAGATGATACATGCAATCTTCCTCCTATTTGGAAAGATTTTTTAAAAAACATTCTTAATTTAACATTTTTGCTATTGGTGGAAGTTTAACGTTTTTTTTTTTTCAAATCAAGTGATTATAGCACCTCTACAACCGTCTTTCTACCTTTTATCACCCAGTAGATGACTTGTGTGATCAAGTCAAAACATCGGTATATTAATATTTAAATTATTTAACACAGATGAACCTGCAAAATATGTCTTATATATATATGTTTAAAAAAAATGATAGGGTATATTCAACGACTTGTTAGCTAAGCTATGTTTTAAATGAGTTTGATATGGTGAGTGGTGGGTCATATGAAAGCCTGTGCTCATATAACCTATATATTACATATATTCATACATACATATATTCATACAGGTATATAATAAGCCTGTATTTTAATTATTACTTAGTAGAGATGTCTGCTCATCCCTTGTATATGTATTAAATTGATTATGTCCTGTACATGATGGGTCAGATTGACTTTAGGTCAACATGGGTGTGACTAGAATCTCGGCCTCAGGGTGGCCTTTGAGCGTTCCATCATCAGATTTTCAATTGGATGTACAGTTGAAGAGTTGGAGTGTGGAGTGGATTGAAGCCTGTCCATTAAAGTATGAAGATTGTCTATCTTAATATATATCTGAGCACTTATTGCATATATATGTAGAGATGATAATCTGCCCAACTGATGATTGCTGGTTTAGCATGAAATACATTTATTGGTGATTATTTATCTTTTCAACATATATGTGTTCAAGTGTATCAGTGATATAAGATAGAGTGGTTAGTGGTGGGTCATGTAAAAGTCTGTGTTAATACAGAATATTGGAAATGAAGCTATATCTACTCTATTTTCGTTTATATAAATTAATTCTAACTTGAGCAATAATACCCATTTTATTAAAATTACTGTAAATTTCCTTTTGCCAATTCTTTATCATTTTCTTTTGATTGTACTTTTTTTTTTTTAAAAAAAAAAAAAAAAATAATAATTATCTAATAATTTAAATGTCACTAGCAGATGTCATTTAAAGCTTTTTTCTTTTGATGTATTATTTCTTAAATATAAATGATTTACAAGAAGAAAAAATCTGCATTAATTTCCAAACATTTTAGTATTTTATTTCTCTCTCTTTTGCTTTGTCCATTTATTAATTTAAGAATAATCAAACAACTTGCTTCCTTTAATTTCAGATAATGTCAAAAATATTAAAGAAATAAATGTAATGTAATGCATTTTAGAATACATTTCTGAAATATATATAATTTTTAATATTATTAATAAGCACAAATTCTTTAGATTTATTTAAAAGAAACATTAGATTATTCTTTTGAATAGTTGCGTTTAAAAGCAAATTTATCGGATTATTTATTATAACTTGGGCAACAATATTTTTTTCATACGTATTTTTAATATTTGATTTTGCATAGAAAATGTGTGAATATGTATATATGGGTAGTAAAATATAAACAAATACAATTATCCTATATATGAAATTAAAGTATAGTAAAAAAAAATACATTTAGGAAACCCTTGCTTAACATCATTTAAATTAATATAATTATTCCAAAGGATTTAGGGAAAAGCTTTCATTTAACATTCAATTTGCATGATATGACTAGCATGCTTTCGACTACTTAATAGTCATCTTCATAGCACAGATTGTAAGAGGGACTTGTGATACTTATTAAAGAATAAACAAGGTGGGGAATGTATAGTTACATAAGCCATTTTTTTGATAGGGGGGTGCAGAATTATTTTTTGTTGATTGCATGTGTGTTCTTGGCAATAAGCCAGGCTTCTTTCACTTTATGCTTGGCATCATTATGTTCGGAACAGACAATTCTGGAAGATGTCAATTCAAAGTTGTGAAGTTTTGTTTCATGCTCAAAGAAAATGGATTTGGTTTCAGTGTGTTCTTTCACATGATTATATAAGTATCTGAGTTCCCAATTCAGGTGGATAAATTGGCACATGATTCTCCATAATAAAGTGCATGGCAGTTTGCATTGCAGCATAAAGTATATTAAAGTTTTGACATTGATATAATTATTGAACTTTTATATTTTATAAATTATTTCAAAGAAAATTGTTTTTAAAGGCAGCTGCAAATGTTAAAAATGTAGCTTCTTTAACCTTATAAATAAATATTTATTTTGATGACTTTTATTAAAATTTATAATCATTACCTTGAAATTTCCATATTATTTCGATTTTTGTGTTTTAAACATTTTATTCTTTCTGCAATGTCTGATTGAATATGTCTATATATAAAGTGATGTCAGAATTAAAATATTCTATGTAACAAATAGTCAGATCAGATATTGATTAAATTTAACAAAAAAATATATGCAAATATGCAGAGTATATAATATTGCATGCTAACTATGCAAATATCTACTTATTATGCAGATATATGCAAAGTATACTGCTGCAAATAAAAAAAGATATTGAAAATGACCAGAAGAGAAACGAACAGCAGTTTTCACTATGCATGTTGAGAAAAGAGAATGAGAGTAGAGCAGTTGAATTAAGCTATAGAGCTGATGATGAGTACCTACAGTGAGAACATTTATAATTATATTTGCAGGAGTGTTTAATATAAGAACAACATTCAAGCAAGCCACTTGTATAGAGGGAAATGTATACTTATTCGTTTACATAGAGTTAATAAACTCTGATTTGTTAAGTTTTATTCTCTAGGTTGTTTTTATTTTAGTTTGAATATTGGCACATACTCAATTGTTAATAATAACATTACACTCATATATAGAAGCTAGGCACAGTCTGACACTTAAAAAGAACTTGGTAAAGAAGATATAGTAGTGAGAAATTAATAATGAGAAATAAAATACACTGCAAAATAACTCTATGATTGACTTTGAGGTAATAATGCCATATTGTAGGATGACAAATCTGCCTTGTGCTTATTAATAACATAGATGATAATAAATTAAAGATAGACATTGATGTAGATGGCAGATATACAAAGAATTAAAAGAGAAATATGCATTTCAAGCTTACTGCAATTTAGAAATAGAAGACAAACAGCACATGAAAAGATACAGAAATATAATGTGGAATTACATATGCTTGCCTAAGACTGCCATTTCTGTGCTGAGTTGGATAATATGCTTCTCAACCAGTTAATGTGGGAGTTGAATGACCTGAAGCTCAGACAACTGTTGTTGAGCAAAACTGTATTAATTTATACCAATGCTATTGAAAAATATATAGTTTATGAAGCTGTGTTAGCTAATGCAATAGAATTTCAGAATAGTACAAGTGTAAAGAAATTGATAATGATTGTAATCAGAGTGAAATCAATAATGACTGTAAACAGAGTGCAAGCAGAGATTATGAATCAAAGTAGTATGGATAGCACCTGGACATGTTACTGCTGTTCTGGTAAAGCCATATAAAAAAGAAATGTAAATTTAAAAATGACTGATGCCATATTTGTGGTATGGTAGGACATTTGTTGTGAGTTTGTAATAATAAGCAGAGAAAGAATAAAATCAAGTTATTATCACATTGTAAATCAATGAATGGGGTTTGCAAAAAAAAAAAAAAAAAAACTAATGTTAAAAAAAATATAAATATCAACATTCACATTATATTGAATGAATATATCGGCAACATAAAGTTAGAGTGGAGATTGGAAGCAGAATAGGTGTTATTTTTATGTTGCAAAGAATTATTTAAAGACTAAAGTAATAAAATGGGGAAAAAATATTTATAATGGCCAGATTAAAATGTATATTTATTTTTGTTTATATTGTGTATTCAATTGTGTATATAAATATGTGGATAAGTGTATTAATTGTATAATTATATATTTGAATATTGGAGCTCTGATGATGACTGTAGGACAGTCGAAATTGTTAGTTTGATATAAATAAAAGTATTGATAAAGTGTTTAAGAAAGGTGTAAATGGTATGATATGTTGCAAAGAGATTTTTCAAATATTACAAGATAATGCAAGAAGATTATACCTATAGTTAAAAATGGATTTAGTAGTGACTGGTGTAAATGGAAAATTTGATAGATGTTCAAGGGATTGCAACAGTTCTAGTAAAAATAAATATGTGACTAAAAAATCTGCCTTTGTATAGTGTGAAGTGAGATTTAAGTGTGATTTGCAGCAGAAATTAGTTTTAGGCCATTAGGGATTAGAATAAAAATAATAAAAAGAGTACAGCTTGATTTGGAATTTTGTCAAAAGTATGTTCAATTATTTAAGTTGTGTCCTGCAGTATTAAATACACAACCAGTTGACCTAGAATTAATAAAGATGGCTCAGCCTGTTATTTTTCAGACTTCAGAAAGTTTTTTTCACTTTGAAAAAAAATGGAAGAAATGTTTAAGGACTTGGTAAGATGTATTATAAGACCTGTTGAGGAGTCAGTGTGGGCAACACACATTGTCATAATATTAGAACTGGATGGTACTGTTCATTTATGTGGTGATTATCAAATCCTGAATAAAATATATGAATGAGCATATCCCAGACCTAGTATTCTGAAAGTCTTAGCATCATCACAAAAAGAATCATAGTTTGCTAAGATCAGTCAACAGCTCATGTTTCACCAGGTTCCAATAACAAATAAGAACTCTTAACAAGTAATATTCATGAGGGATTATTTAAGTATAATAAGTTGTCATATGGTATAACTATCACTCCAAACATGTTTCAAGCCAAAATGGACCATTTGTTACAGGAGATGGAAGGAGTTATTTCTTACATAGATGAGGCTTTGATAAATCACAGGAATGGAGAGTGAATTAAGAGTATGCATAAACAAAGCATGTGAAAGTTTAAGAAGATCTGGTGTATGGATAAACACCATAAAATGTTTATGGTACACTACAGAAATTAAGTTTTTGAGACATGTTATTACCAACTAGAGTAAATACACAAATCCAGAAAAAGTGAGAGCTATTAAAAATGCACCTAAATGGAAAAAAAGTTAAGGACTTGCAAGCATTCTTATGATTGTTAAACTTTTTTGAGAGTTTCTTGAAAGGAAAATCTCAAATGACGATTCCACATTTTGATCTATTAATGAAAAGACAGTGATGAAAATGAGAAGTTGAACAGGATATAGCTTTTGTCAATGTTGAGTCAATTGCTAATACATTATAAAAATATTCAAGAAATAATCAGGATTACAGACACTTCAGAATATGGAATCAATGCGATTATTTTACATTTAATATATGGAGGTGATTATCTGATCACATATTCATTCAGATTATTTCATGTCAATAAATATATGATCACATGCGCACCCAATACTTTGACAATAATGGAAAAGAATTATAGTCAGCTTGACAAGAAAGAAAGTTCTATTAATCATATTTGATGTGATGTTTTTTTCCTAATATTTGGAAGGATGTACATTTAAGATTTATACAACCATAGATCTCTGCTGGGAATATTAGAAATTTAAATAAAACTCTGAATCATGACAATCAGCTGATGATTAGATTCCTATGACTTTAAACTTGCAAAATCCTGGAAAAGAAATTGGTTATGCTCACACTTTATATAGAATGCCAGATATGTATTAGTATCAATCATGGACCATAGACAGAAATTATATTGATCAGATGGAATCGAATAAATATCACAATTGTCTCCAAATGAACAAAACAAGATCCTGATTTTCAACTATCTAAAAAATGAATTAAAAAAGTATGGCTTCAAAGTTGATCAAACTATGTGATAGAACTAACCTGGAACATCTGTGAGAGATGTCCATGTGTAATGGATGCATCCTGATGACTGACCACATAATGATTACTATTGAAGTGAAGAAGTGAGTATTGGAAGTATTAATGAAGAACATTCTGGAATCATCAAAATAAAAGAACTAGTTAGATCATATATGTAGTAGCCTAGTTTGAATTGTAACATTGACCAAGTGATCAAGCTTGACAATTTACTGTTAAGCTATTCCCTAAGGAATTGGAATTATGGCTCCAGACAGGAAAATTATAGCAGATAATATATATGAACTATGCTGAATCTGTCAATGAATATATTTTGTTGTGTTGGTAGTTATCAACTCTTATACAAAATGAACAGAATGTAATGTAGTAAAAAATATGAGTGCATAGAAAACAAACAGAAAATTGTTCATATGTTACAGGTGGACAGAAATGATTATTTCAACAATGAAGCCAGATTTGTCTCACTGCTATAAAAGTCTTATTAGATAGTAAGGAGATTAGCCATATTGTAAAATCTCTCTATTAATCTGACTCTAACAGATTAGCGTTGCATCCTGATGACTGATGGTGTAACGATTCCTACTGAAGAGAAGAAGTGAGTATTTAAAGTATTTAATGAAGGACAGTCTGCCATTATCAGAACAAAAGAACTAGCTAGATAAGGTGAAACTTACAATTTTTTTAGCTAGAAGAAAACTTACAAGTAATCTCAGGATGTTTTTAAGTATCCAATTCATAATAAACTGTTTGTTAAATTATTTGTCTATTTTTAATTAAAGAGCAATACGAGAAAAAAAAAATTAAGCTAGTTTTTTTTTTTTTGCAATAGTAATTATATACATAGTTAGTATACATTTTCTAAAACTCTTTATTATGTATTAGCTATTTTTGTTTTGTTTTTTTACATAAATTGTGTTCCATTAACATATTTTATTTATTGTGGTTTTGTTTTGTTTTTTGTATCTTTTAGAAAGGATTTCACTTTATAAAATAAAAAACTTTGTATTTTTATTATTTCACTAAAAATAGAAAATAAATTTTTACTTACTTTAAAAAATGTAATTGATATCATAATTAAAATTGTAAAATATTACTTCTTGATGAATAAATAAAAAAATGCCATTGATTTTTCGTATTTTTTTTATCAACTCAAAATAGTATAAAAATCTACTATCAACTGCTAGTTTAAAATAAATATATCTTAGGCCATAATAAAATTTTGGTTAATTTAAAAATAAATAAATTATATAATCGATTAAGCATTAATGATGCGTTATTTTGTAGAGCACTATATTTTAGTTATTCTGTATAATTAAATACGTATATGCACACATAGTGTTTTGTTATATGTTGTATTTAATTTAATTATTGCTGATTGATTTTAAATATTTTTTCAATCACGAAAAAATGTGTACATAGTAATGCTTTTATAATTTATGTTTCAAAAAGAATTACATTTACTATAAGTCGCTCCACATGCATATGTTTACATTGCAACTGAAACGAAAAAATAAGTGTGCATACACAGAGGAACGGGGGGGGGGGTCCAGTGTTATGGTTGTTTTGAGGTTTTTTCAGAATGTTACGTGGTGGACCAAAAATGGAACTACAATATTCATTTGCTAATTTCCATTTGGATATGTTTTATATAATTACTTGATTAACTTGGGGTGCAGATACATGTGTATACATTACATGTTTTTTTTCAGTTTTTAAATGGCATTTAGTGTTCATTTTATTTGATAAATATTTGTATGTGATAGTTTATATAATTCCAGGTTTCAAACACCTTATATTATCACTGTTAGGTGGCAATCAGTAATATATTTGTTGTGTTGCTGATTTATGTATGCTCTTCGGTGTTTAAGTCTTCAGTGTGTGCTTGTGTTCCTTGATATCAATAGCATACAATAAGAAGAAAATTCTCTATAATTCAGTTGAAAAAACAGGCAAAACTCACTATACATATTGCCACACACAGCAAGCTAGATTAATCAATGGATGCCAAAAGGCTTGTGCATAAAATCCCCATCTAGTGCCTACTCATCCAATATCCCCAGACTAGTTTTTGGCTTGTGACCTTTATCAGTGAGGAGCCTTGGATCTGAGCAATACGTATAGTGAGTTTTGCCTGTTTTAAAACAGTTATCCATAAGCATAAGAAGTGGCGGTCATATGATGTTTATTGGCTTATAATTCAGTTGCTAGTTAATGGCACATCTTCTTGGGGAGACTCTTGTTGATGACATGAATTGGTGGGAGTATAGTGGCCTGTTAGAGGATTGATTGCTGTGTTACAAGTGATCAGGTGACTACAATGATGTCAGGATGTGCAACTTATCTCTGGCTCTTAATTTTTTCAATTTGTTATTAAATGTTGATGGATGGGACCTTTATTGTTTTCCAAAGGTAAAAGTTCAATGAGTGCACCAATATGCATAGAGCATGAAGGTGGCTATGTGGATTGATGGGCCAGAACCTTTGTGATATGTGAGAATGATTGTCTGGAGTGTTAGTGTTGGATTGTCCATAGGTTCTGGTCATGTTATAACAAATTTTGTTAGTGTTGAGTAATGATAGAATAGATGTTGCTATTTGTTCTGCCCTGTGACATAGGGAGCAAAAAGGACTAACATTTTTGTACAACTGCCAGTATTTTAAGAAATATGGTGGGCAGGGTGTGGATATTTAATCTTAATAAGTCAAAGTACTTGGCTCTAGAGACCATTTTCTGAATTTACAGAGTAATTGCTGATTCCAAGCATTGTGAGATTGGAATAAAGGTGTAGATTTGAATGGATCAATGAATAGATTTTCCAGTATAAACTTGTTCATAGTTTGAAGAGATATCTGTGATGATGTGGCTTTTATATAGCTGATTATGGATGGTAGTTGACCATGTGTGGAGGGTGACCTATCTGTTGATGTTAACATTGTAGCATTGGAAAGTGTTTAGGTGTGGCTATCATTAGATTTGAGGCCTTTTGCAGATGAAAAATATGAATGAAATAAAGGGCAAGTGAGAATATGTGTCTGCTAACCTGTTTGGCAGATATGGACACTGTCTTCCTCTGCCACAAAAGCTTGTTGCAGAGAGACGAGATCTTGTTTGTAAAACCTTTAGAAAAAGTAATTATGGGACAATAGTAGGTGATTTTGATGATGACGAGCTGCTTAAATAGCTGGATCTTGTAGTATATAGAGAGATATACTTTTGAGCAAGATAGTGATTTGCACTGTTTCTTCTTTGAGCTTTTCCTGGATCTTACACCTCATTGCATTTAAATTCACTTTTTTAATTTTTAAAATAACATCAATAATATCAGCTTAGGTTTGAACTCATTCACTTACTTTTCCATCCTTTCTTTCTATTTCCAAATATTCTTTATATCATTAAAATCTTTATTTCTTTTATAAACATATGCCAATCTGTCAATTCATATAGAATAAAAACATTTCTTTTTTAATTATAAATAAATTCTTTAAATATAAAATTAATCATATAAAATGCATTTCAAATTATTTTTATTCATGTATTTATTTTTCCCATTCTATATACTTTTAAAATGCCTTATATGTTTATATATCTTTCCAAATTTTATTCTAATATTCATAGGTAATACAAATTAATATAACATTATTTTAGTTTTAGTAAAATTTATTTTCAAGCTTATTTTCAAACTGTTTAATGGACCTTTTTTTCAAATGCAAGTTAGCATGTTTTTTTGCCAATTTTTCATAAATTCAATATTAGACAATCATTATATTATTTTTATATTTAGATTTTAGTAAATTTTACTTAAAATCATAAAATATAATTTTATAAAAGTTGAATCATGTTCTATTTTCAAATTTCTACTAATTTCATATTCTTTTGTAAATTTTCTTGACAGTTTCAGTATAATAAGTCTTGAAACTATATAGGTTTTTAATAATAAATAGTAATCATAGACAAAATTGTATTTAAAATTCATATTCATTATGTATATTTTTGGATTATTTCATTTTACTAATAGTAAATAATCCATAATATAAAAATGTATATCTAAATCTTGCTATCTCTTTAGAGAAAAAATCCACTTTTCTTTTAATATTTTATTATAAAAATTCAATTAAAAGTTTATAGACAATAAACAGTTTAATACCCTTTTATCTATCATCTTTGTAATTATAAATTTTATTAAACGCCCATTATTATATTAAGTAATAATTTACTAAGGCTGTAACCTTAGAAATAAGCGTCTGAAAAATTCGAAGGTAGGGATCTCTATAGGTCTTAAAACACAAGCTTACGCTATGAAGAAAAGAGAGAATCCCGAGAGAATCCTTCTTTACTTCAACCTACTTTTATATATAAATAGGTGAAGCTGAAGTGTTTTAATCTAAGAGTGTGAAGCTATTCAATACTTCACTAATTAAGTCCACAATTCTTATAATACATTAATACTCGCGAAATCTTACAATTTACTACGAGTCAATGAAAAGATCTTATAGTAAGAAATCTGTTATGATAATTTAAAGTTGTAATTATAAATTTTATTAAACGCCCATTCTTCACCTATTTATATATAAAAGTAGGTTGAAGTAAAGAAGGATTCTCCTGGGATTCTCTCTTTTCTTCATAGCGTAAGCTTGTGTTTTAAGACCTATAGAGGTCCCTACCTTCATATTTTTCAGACGCTTATTTCTAAGGTTACAGCCTTAGTAAATTATTACTTAATATAATAATGGGCATTTAATAAAATTTATAATTACAACTTTAAATTATCGTAACAGATTTCTTACTATCATCTTTGTGTATAATAACACAAATACACTATTCTTGTTGCTGAAAATTTCTTTCCTGCAAATAAATATATTGGAAAAAAAGTCACAGTGTCTTTATTAATTCAGAACTACCAACTGCAAACACCTCCAGATGATTTTTATTTCTAAAATGACATTTATTTTAGAAGATAATATGTCAAGTTTTATTTGGACCAACTTAATCAATTTTTTATTACTAACTTTGTCAAAAGGGCATCAAAGATGGAATAGCTTTTCAACTTCTTTACAATCTTTGTGAGCCTGCTCTACTTATTATCTTAAAGCCTATCTTTTGTTAATTTTTTCCATGGGTCTTTAGACTTAGGCTCTCAAACTAGAATGTGTAAGCCCTATAAAGTTGCATAAAAATTATGGGTGATATGGAGTGAGGCTGTTATAGAAGCATTTGTAAACCACGTGGTTTTAATTAAAAATGTATTTATTATGGTATTATAAAAGTTTTAATTCTATTTACAATTTTTTTAGTGAGTTTTTCATTATTATTATTGTGTTTGTAATTTATTTGTAATAGATTTATTTTCTTATTGTTTTTAATAAACTATATAAAACTTATAAATTATAAATATGTTTGCAATTATATTTTTTACTAAAACTCAATAATTGATAGCTAATGCAAATTTTTTCTTTACTGAGTTATTAATTTTATATTAAAGGTTAGCAGTATATATATTTCTAAATTTTAACTTTAAAGTCAGTATTTATTGTACCATACTTTTTTTACATTTGACAATTGAATTTGTTATTTTGTTTACAAATTTCCTGGGCCAATTGATAACTCTAATAATCTTGAAACTGTTTTTGCAACTAAAAACTGCCAAAATAAATAAGCACACCTATCAATTAAAAATAATCTGTTTAAATTCTTTTGGTATTTATTTGTATTTTTAATTGCTGTTAAATCTAAAGTCTAGTTATATACTTAAATGTCTGATGGTTTTATAACTGAGTGAAAAAATTGTACTTATTTTTATGTGATCAAAGAGTCACAAAAGATTATAGCTTGAAAAATCCTGATATATTTACAGCATATGGATTGCATTTCAAAAGCATATATAAAAAATAACACAAACTGTATGACATCAGGTTTCTCATTTAGTTAAGAGTTACATTTCTGAGCTCATTATTTGTATCTAGTATGCTATATCAATATTCAAAATTAATTTCACTACTATTTGCCAAGAAAGTTATGTCTTCTTCAAAACTTCTTGATTTTAATTTTTGTCAATAGATGGAAGCTACAATTTGAAAAAATTATACATGTGTTCTTGAAAAATAAATTTTCTCTCAGGATTTGTTAAACTGTGAGGATTATCAATTTATATGAACTTTTTTTGCTCCAACTTAATATAAGAAAATAAGAACATTTTTTTAAACATCAAAACATTCAATGTTTTTTTTTTTTTTTAAATATTTAGTATTATAATTTGTGACACAGATAACTTTTACATTATCTTTTACAATTTTTACTTTTATGTTAGGCAGAGATCTCTAAATATCAAAGATTTGCTGAGTGACTTATACAAAATCATTAACAATTTCCAATAAGCTAACCTGTTCGCATCAGTCTTATTAAGGCTGAGAGTTTTTACATTAAGATCAAAAAGCAAATGAAGAGATTGAAGTCAGAATTTCTGTATAATTAAAACATGTAAATGGTGGCTGCGTAAATATGTAATCCCATTGGCATATAGATAATTGCATGAAAAGCTCTTAATGACTATGACTTATACTGATTGAAAATAATATTAAAAAAAGAAAATAAAATTATTTGTCAGAAATAACATCGTTTTTAAAAAAACACATACTTTATTCTACAGGGTCTTCCTTTAGTTAAGTACTACAGTTATTCAAAATTTAATCAATATATGATAGTAATTTTTGATCAACCACTTCATTATTTGACATCTCTAGCATCTATAATGTAAGCAAGCAATAAAATCAATGGATACTAAATAGCATTAGAAGAAAAATTTCTACGAGTCTGACTACCTTAAATTTTACTGATAGAGATACAGCTACCATTCACTAGTTATTTTTTTTAATAATTAAATCAATATATTAAAAATTCAAGTGACTAATGTTTTGAATTAAAACCAACATAGATGCTATAACTATATAGATTTGGCACAAAATCAGCCAATATATATTTTAGTGGTCTCTGTTTTAAAGTATGTGCAGGCATTTTCCGATTCAATGGGTTAAAAAATGATGGAGATTATTACAATGCACACATTGTTTATATATATATAGAATGCATATTAATTAAAAAAGCAAGTCATATATAACATGACATTACTTTTATAAGCTTGTAATTACAAAAATGCAATACAGAGAGTGTACCAATAGCTCAAACAAGCTCTTAATTAATAAGTGCGGTATGAGAAAATATTTAAAATCTCTATCCAGAACACTCTCATCTTCAGACCAACTGGTTCCGAGCTTATAGCTCACATCAGTGGAGAGCTAGAATATTTGGACACTAGACCTAAAATATCAACTCAAAAAACCAGCACTTATTTCATACATTTATTTAAGTAGAAACTCTGAAATTTTCGGACATGAAAATGTCTTTAAATCCAGCTACCTACCTTAAATAGCTATATGGGACTAAACTAAATTCAGATCTACCATATTTTAATAGCCACAGCATAGCCAAAGCCTTAAAGGTAAAATTATAATAATTAAAAAAGCAAGTCATATATAACATGATATTACTTTTATAAGCTTGTAATTACAAAAATGCAATATGGAGAGCATACCAATAGCTCAAACAAGCTCTTAATTAATAAGTGCAGTATGAGAAAATATTTAAAATCTCTATCCAGAACACTCTCATCTCCAGACCAACTGGTTTCGAGCTTATAACTCACATCAGAGTGGAGAGCTAGAATATTCGGACACTAGACCTAAAATACCGTATGTGCCATCTCATACTTCTGACCCATCTGATCACATGCATGTTGAAAAGATAAATAATCACCAATAGAAGTATTTCATGCTAAACCAGCAATCATCAGTTGGTCTAGATTACTAATGATTGCTGGTTTGGCATGAAATACGTCTATTGGTGATTATTTATCTTTTCAACATGTGTGTGTTCAGGTGGGTCAGCAATATGAGATGGCACAGAGAGTAGTGGGTCATGTGAAAGTCTGAGTTCGAATCCCACATATATAAATGCAGGTTTAAGCCTGTACAATGTATTAGTTTTAAATTAAACAAAGTGAATAAAATTAATAGTTTTAAATTACAATTTATTTTTATTCTTCGATCATTAATCACTTAGATTCAGAAGAAAAAGCGAGGTTTATTACAACATATGGTACTCATTCCCAATATTGGCAAAGCAAGAAGAATAATGCTATTTAAATATGTAAGCTTGCATTTAAAAGGCAAATAATTTATAATATTAAGTAGGTACATGTTATGATGTGTATATATGTGTTTGTATATGTGCATAGAATATTCATCATTTTCTTTAAAAAAAAGTTATAAATTTCCATGAGTTAAAAAAAAAACTCATTAATTTAGAGGAAGATTTTTCTTTAGAAAAAAGAAATAAAATTAATTGGCAACAATAAACATATAATTAATTAGTCATATTTACAATAATAATAATTTCTAAAAAAAAAAAAAAGTATGTGGACAACCTATTGTATTTGTTCCATGTTAATTAATTTTGAAATGAAATAATTATATAAACAATGTAAAGAATGTATATAGAGTATAAAGAAAGATAATAAGTTATAAAAGCTAGATTAAGCTTAAAATACACAAGATTGATGATAGATGTATAGTTTTAAAATTTATCAGTTATTAACATTCCTTTCAAAAAAGTTATAGTATAGATTTGTCTGAATTAAAAAAAAATAGTTGGTATATGTTCTGCAATTGCAGTAAGCAGAAAACTGCTTCTTAACAAATCTAAAACAACCTTCCTTGGAAGTTCAAAGTACAATGGCAGGTTAGTCGGAGCTAAGATTTCCTTCTTTTGCTGAGAGCAAATTTATAATGGAATGTCTGTTTTGCTACTCTGATCTTGGAATGCCTAACACTTGATGGAAACTTACTACTATTTTGATCACATTATAATTATACAAAAAAAAGAATCACACCCTCAAAGCAACCTGCAAATCTTCTACCTGATTTTCTAAATAAAATAAAAAATTGAAAAGGAGCTCATGTCTAGATCAGATCAGAATCATTCATCAATATGTCATTTGCAAATTAAAAAAACAACAACTTTCATATGAAATATATTAAGATTATGATGAATTTGAATTTTTATTTTATCAATGTAATGTATGTATTTTAATATTATATATATGGTTTATGAAATTTATATAACTTTTGGGTATCAAATTAATATCTTTTATTTATAGGTATTTAAGAGGTCTCAAATGACATTTAAAGATTTGACTTGAGAAAGAATTCTTTACATATATTTATTCATGATTAAAATTACTATAAATAAATCACATATCTGTTAATGAAAAAGCTAGTACATTGACCATAAAATTTAAATCACCTTATTTTAAGGTATAATAATAATTTTATGTAAATTCATAATAGGATGAATGAATGAAAGTAGAGGTGAAGAGTTCAGATCATAGACAATAGGACTAACCTGAGTTTGCTCTTTAAATTCTGCCTTTATAATTGTTAAAATGATCAAATGCTTTGCTATAATTTTTATAAAATATGGGAATTTATTTGTTGTAATTTATATAGATATTTATATTATTTTTTGATGTGTTCAATATTATACACCAAGTATGAGTGCATTCAATTATTAAAGGCTTAAAATAAAGATTCTATTAATGATTAACATTAGTATGTTGAGATTCATATGCAGTTGTATTTCTGCAGAGATTTAGAAGTATTGATATATATGCACATTTACTTGCCTTATTAATATATTCTCTATATTACAGAAAAAGCCTAGCATATAATGCTTTGTTTGTTATGTATTTGTTATTGATATAATGATTTTTTTCTAGACAATTATGCACACATATGGATAGTGAATGAATTATGTGAATGTATTGATCACACACAGGTTGTTTTTATCTCCTTGTGGATGGCCAAATGTATTGGTGGACATTAACTCACCCCCCCCTTTTCTTTTGCCATTTTGTGTATGCACACCAGCAAAAGTTAAATGGTAATGTTGTCCTATCCAAACATTCCCATGTTAGTTTTTAGCTTATGGCTTTTATCAGTGAGTAATTTTTTTGATCTTTTTGGATCTAATGAATCTTTTTTCCACCAACCATTTTTCTTTTTATTATACTATTAAGCTATCAGTTCAAAAATTGAAAAACTTTTTAATTTTTTGATCTAAAACTGGTTGTTTCTATATATTATAGTGATCTTAGTTTCTTTATAATCTCTTATCTTTATTATTGGGAAAGAATTATTACAAAACCAATTAATATATCACATATCCAATAAACATCACATGTTCTTAGTTTAAAAATATTACTATTTATTAGCAAATTATTTTACTTTCCCTAGTCTTTTTCTATCTTGTGTAAGCTTTAATAATGAATAGATAGTAGAGTTTGGTAAATCTTTATCCAATACTGTCCTATCCAATATCCCCAAAGTTCTAGCTTAAGACTTTCATCATTGAAGAGCTTTTTTGGATTTTTTTAAAATGTAAACTTGAACTTTTGGATCTAATGCACCTTTCCTCCAGCAATCATTTTTTATTTTTTGCTATATTATCAAGCTACTAGCCAAAATTAAAAAAAAAAAAAATTAAAATTTTTCAATCCAAGCCTATTTGCTTAGATTTTATATTTAAATAACTATATAATCAAATAGGTGTGGATTGAAAATATTAAAAGTTTTTCATTTGATAGCTCCTCACTGATGCAATCCATAAGTTAAAAATTAGTCCAAAGATATTTAGATAGGACAATGGATAAAGATTTAATAAACTAAACCCATACCACATGACCAAAGCAAAATAAGAATTTTGCTAATGAATAGTAATATGTGCAAGCTAAGGTCATGTGATATATAAATTATTATTGTCATTGAAAAATATTTAATAGTGTTATACATAGCATCTGTAGTATTTTAAGATGCTTATATGCATGGTTTACAACTCTATGCAAAAAAATTTTTGATGTTATTCACTGTCTAGAGGTCTAATTCTTATTTGCATAAACTGGTTAATCAATCATGTGATATTGTGCACATTCACGTTTAAGATGAAATATTCAGAAATGACATTTGTGCGGACTAAGAAACTAATAAGAAATACTCTCATGTTTTATAAATTAGGCTCATCCTTGATAATGAAATGCATACTGACATAGAATATACAATTATTATAGTGAGATAAAGAAAGGTTAATTCATCTTAATATGATTTCTTTTTATATTCAAAAATAAAATTTACAATTATTTTGTTTTATAACATTCATTTTTAATTTGTCAGTTTATTTTATATATACGATTATTGAACTGTATCTTAAACTTTGTATTTATGGGATTATATTTTATATGATATATAATAATAAAATATTAATTTTGTTTGTTATTACAATTTGACAGTCTCTATGTGATGGAGTACTTGGAGGATATAATTTGATTTAAGGGAATTTAATGTTTCTCCCTGACTTAGTCAGCATTAAAATAGATATATCATAATGATGGAAGCTGATGTGATATGGCTACTCCTTTATCGAAGTCAGGAATCTCTCAGCCACTATGCCTAGAGAAACCTGTTAGTCACCTTATTTTTTCCATTCCCCACCTTAAGTTTTTCCCATATTTTTCTCTATCCTGCTTCATCCCAATTCCACCTCATCTTTTCCCACTCTATGGCCTTTATATTTAGAGCTCCCTTATCTTGTCCCTAACCAAGCATAAAAACCTAGAACCTACTTTCTGTACAATCACTTTATTTATATTTATTCTACCACAACTTCATTATATGTACCCTTCTTGCTATTAAGCATTTACATTCAATTATCAGATGCCTAATATTTTCCATATCTTCCTTACATAACTTGCAGAGGAAATCATCCACATTTCTCCATTTATGTGTATATTCACTTGTTGCTAGCAATCCTATTCAAGCCTTAAACAGTAAACTACTTTTCTTGTTATTATCGTAAATTAAATTAACACCCAATATCCTGTTTACTTCTTTATGTATTTAAACTCTGTTTACTCTCCATACTAGTTCTCCATCTCTCTAGCCCCCTATTTTTTATTAATGCATCTATTCTTCTATCTCAAGGTACTGTGGAGTACTACAACTAGAATATCTGTCAGAAAAATTTCATATGTAAATATCTAGGAATGTATTAGATATTTAAGGCATTTAAGGTTCAATGTATTAACCAGAGCTTTCTAGTGGGAAGTTGAAGAAACTTACAGTTACCTTATAAGCTGACCATTACAATACAGAAAGTATTTTGTAGATTAAAGTGAAAATCAGTAGGAAATAATAAAGATTATTTAAATCATTTAGATTTAGCAAATGATATGACAGTTGCTGCATATAATACTTCAAAGCGAGTTATCAGATAAATTCAAAAAAGGAACTAAAAATAAATGCTGAAAAAACTAAAGGAATTTTCAATATACTTCCAAAAAAAAAAAAATAATAAAGATTGACAAAGTAATGAATTAATAAAAATTAATAATTATAAATATCTTGATCTGATTATTATTAATATAGATGGAAATATAATGAAATTAATTATAGAATTAAATTTAAATTGAGTACTTTTGGAAATATAATTTCATATTAAAAGAAAACGTGGACATATTTAAAAAGGAATCTTTTTTAAATAAATATATTACATGCATGGCTCTAAGACTTAAACATTTAATAAAAAACCAAAATATAGATGAAGATGGGAAAGATACATGTTGGAAGTAACATGGAGAAATTGAAAATGAAATATGCATGAAGAGAATGAGCAGATATCTCTGAAAAATTAAAAGATTAGATCTGGACTGGATTTATTACTTGAAGAAATTGCAAAAGAATGTCAGTAAATATCTTCAAATGGATCTCAAAAAAAAAATAGATAATTTGATTAAGTGATATAGAGAAATTATAGATTGGATAAATTGAATGGATCAAAAATAAACGAAAATTATATATTGTACTGATGTAAGTTGTTACAAAATATTTGTAGTATTTACTGAGAGTGAATTTTATTGAAAGAAATTTTTAAGAAAATATTATTTTTAAAGTTAAAAAAAAAAAGAAATGATTTTCATGAAAGTTTGAGAAAAAGAAAAGAACAAATGAAAGGGGAGTGGAAAAAGATTTCTCTAATGAATAATAATTAAAGAAAAAAAAAGATTAACATTGTTATTTTAAATTAAAGTATAACATAAATATCTAGTTTTGTCTTATAATATGGAATGTTGTGTGTCTATAAATAAAATTTAAAAAGGAATAATTTTTTAAATGATAAAATTAAAAGCTAATGCAATGCAAATAAAAGAACTGAAAACTTAAAATCAAAACAAAGGAAATATAATTAGCAAACAAAGGGACTAAGGACTACTGTTTGATTAAAATGGAAAGACTATAACTAATCTTAAACTTTTAAATAAAAGGAATAAAAACCCAATAGGATTGCAGCAGATTGCTCAATCGATTTCCAGATAAGGAACACTGTTAAAACAGGCAAAACTCACTATACGTATTGCCACACACAGCAAGCTAGAGTAATCAATGGATACCAGAAGGCTTGTGCATAAAATCCCCACCTAGGGCCTACTCATCCAATATCCCCAGACTAGTTGCTAGGTACAGCGCTCTCAGATCCACAGTTCCTCACTGACTAAGGCCACAAGCCAGAAACTAGTTTCGGGATATTGGATGAGTAGGCACTAGATGGGGATTTTATGCACAAGCCTTCTGGCAACCATTGATTACTCTAGCTTGCTGTGTGTGGCAATACGTATAGAGTTTTGCCTGTTTTAACAACAGTTATACACAAGCATAAGAGGTGGTGGTCATGTGGTGTTTATAAGGAAAACTGTTTATATAAGAAAATTTCATATTGTTAATTCATTCATTCATTCATAAAAGGATCATTAATTAATAATTAATCAAAATTGCTCAAAATTTGATCCAAAAAATTTTGAAATAACTAAGAATGAATGTCCAATCATATAGAATGCATGTCTGAATCCATCAGATTATGCAGCCGGTTTGAACCTTTTCTGAAGTAACATCAGCAGTTAGTTCAAGGCAGAAATCATGTTCGTGTGAAAACTGGGAATCATCGGAATGTCCATGCCAAGATCCTCAAGTAAATTCATATGCATACCAACCAGTTGGAATCAGCAGAAGCTATGTCGTCCTATTTGCATAAATGAGAGAAAATCTTTTAAACATCTCAAGAACTATAAGTTAGATTTAATCAAGTATAGAACTATTAATTTCCATGATCTAACTACATGCATTAGCTTTCATAATGACTTTTTATTAATTATATGTGTGTGTTATAAGATTAAATATGTATTTATTTTGTTATTTAAATGTATATGTGTGTGATTTGAAACATATTAAAATGTATACTTTTTAATAGAATGTGCGTACGTGTATATTATAAGGCGAGAGCGAGCATTTAAAAAAAGTTGGATGTAAAATATTTAATTATCATGAGGTAGATAATTTGAGATGTTAAAAGTGAGGGAGGGATTTATGCAACAGAATTAATAACGCATAAGTATTCTATTGGTCAAATAGTTGTGATATAAATGTTGAAAAATAGATTCATAGTATAGGTGGAGAATTGGGAATAATTAAAGTCTGATGAGCTAGCTGGGGAGATCAGGTACTAAATTCGTAGCTGGTTGAGCAAGCACATTAGTTACATAGTAATTAACTGTCACCTAAAGGTTTTTCCTTAAAATAAATAAAGTGCTTGAATGACCAGTGTTATAATTTAGTAGCAGAGAGTTAGTATTATTGTAGTTTGCTACCAATATTATTATCTCTACTGAAGCCTTCAAAGATAGTGACTAAATGAAAGAGATAAATAAATCTAAAGAATAGATTTTCCTTTTTTTTTGTTTACAAAGAAAGAAGGCTGATGGTACAAATTGTGTAGCCAACGTGGGCCGTAACTGACACAGGTGACAGTTAGGGGGAAAGAACATGAGAAAGCCATCAGTTTAGGTTTGAAGAGTCCGCTAGTATTCAGTTTAACAGAACGTGTCAAATCAGTACAATAGACGGTTGAGATTTCATATGACAGCCTAAACATGGAGTCATAAATATCAAAAAAAGAGGACACTCCAGACGAATTATGATAGGATAAGAAGAACAAACAATAGAATTAAGAGGGTTGGTCATATATTCGTTTAAAATAAGATAAATGGAAGCAGCAATCAGAGTTATAAAAATAAAAACTTTTGCGGGAAACAGAGGGGAAGTACTGAATGGGCACTTAGAGAGCTTGGAATGATTTTTCTCATGCAATGCATTCAGCGGAATTGGTCAAGATTAGCATAGTTAGTAGTACATAAAGGATTATGCTCAAATTTGGTGGAAGTAAAACCGACAAACTTCGAGGGATACAAACAAGCACTGTAAATGAATTATTGGGGGTAGGGACTTCAAGAGAATGTTAAGCGTCAGGTAGCACAGGATAAATGGCGATCAGGGGAGTTGATATTTTTTTCGCAAACAAGCGGCAGAATTAAGAATGCTTACAACATACAAGCTATCTGAACAGATTCTGTGTATAGTAAGGAGGGGTTTCCCAGAAAACATTCAACAGATATAGTAATGGGGAAGGATATGGTAGAACAAACCACAGGGTACTTATGATACTAGACAGTGATAGACACCATGATGAAAGCCAGAATAAGGATGTGAATGCTGAGGATACTCGCATGCAAGTAGTAAACTTAGTACAGAATGAGGAAAGGGAGGTGCTGAGAATGGCATCTCAGTCCTGTCCTAAAATAAGGATTGAAGGAATAGTAGTTAACACACTGCTCGACTCATGTCGCAGAAAACCTTTAATGAGATAGATCAGTCCAATTTGGAAAATAAAAACCTTACCACTAAAGAATGTATACATAATGTTGGCGAATGGAAAAAGAGCCAAGCTGGCATCGGAACAAGCTTGGGTGAGTATGTATATAGCAGGAAAGAAATACAACCACATCATGTTAATCCTAGGGGGACTAATACACGATGCTAACCTGGGGTCAGATTTGATATGCAAGGCAGGCTGTGTGTTGGATTATGAACATCGACAGCTGAGGGTAAACAAGGCGGAGATCCCCATTTGAAGTTTGTGAGGCAAATGATGGTAATGCAGAATGCGATGCAGAAAGTGCAGGGACAGAAATAGAAAAGGGAAGATGGATGTGGGAGTAAGGAGCAAAAGGAATGGTTGAAGGAGTTGTTGGGCACATATGAGAGTGTGTTTTCAGAAGTCCCTGGAGTTATCGAGTGATATGAGCATAGGATTAGGTTTATAAAAGATCAACCATATCAAGCGAGAGCATATCCTATACCGCATCAATATAAAAGCGCAGTGAAGGAACAACTAGAGAATATGTTGAAATGGGGGATTATCTCTAAATACTTGTCTCCATACAATAACCTGATAGTGACAGTAAAAAAAAAGGACAAGTCTATTCAGTTATAGATGCACGGCAACCACCAATGAGTTATTAATGAAATGTCCAGAAAAAAAAAGATATTTTCGACTTTTAAAGTCAGCTACTGGCAGATCAGACTGCATATAACGGACATGCATATAGTTTCAACCAAATTCCCTTCGACTTTTAAAGTCAGCTACTGGCAGATCAGACTGCATATAACGGACATGCATATAGTTTCAACCAAATTCCCTTTGGTCTAAAAAACAGCAGGGCAGGACCTATACAGTGCCATGACCATGTATTGTCAAAGGAGATTAAGGGCCTGATTACTATGTACATAGGTGATATAATTCTAGCTTCAGAAAGCGTGGAAGAACACTTCAAGCATTTGAAACGATTTCTTTGCAAATATAAAAAGGGATTAAAATAAATTTGGGCAAAAACCACAGGTAAAATTTTTAGGACACGATATTAGTGAGCAAGAAATATCTCCAAATCCAAAGAAAATCCAAGCTATACAAGATTTTTCGAGGCCAACGAAGAAAAAGGACATTAAATCTTTCCTTGGATTATGCAATTTCTTCTATCGGTTTTATAAAATTTTTTTCTCAGATATGGAGCCTCTGTTAAAACTACTGAGAAAAGATAAAAAAATAGACATGGGAAGATCAACACGAGCACAGCTTTACAAATATAAAAAGGGGTTTTCTAAGGGAAGTTATGTTGTCATACCCACATTTTAGTAAGCCATTTGTTGTGCAGACAGACAGCAGCGAAATCAGATTGGGGGCTACACTGTCCTAGATACAGGACAATGGGTGGCATGGGGTGCTTTTCTTTGTGAGTCGCTTATTAAATCGACCAGAAAAGAATTATACAGTAACCGAGAGACTTTAGCGATCATGTGGACATTTAAGAAGTTTAGACAGTACTTAATAGGATCGCAGGTGATAGTGATACTGACCATAGGAGCCTTGAGTTCCTTAATCACAGTTTTCTCACAAATAGTAGGCTGATTCGGTGGAGTCTATTCTTGCAGGAGTTCAATTAGTGTACAATACTGCCAAGGCAGAGATAATATAGCAGCTGATGCTCTGACCCGCTATCCAATAGCACATAAGCAACAACACGTACATAATCTCAACAGCGGAAGTACATGGAGGCGAAGAGATAGAACATAGTTTACAAAGACTAAAGAAGTTGCAAGAGGATGCAGATTGTAAACAAATGATGTTATTTATGCCACCAACCTATAAATGGTTCATTATGGAAAGAGAGAAAACGGTATTGCTTAAAGGAAGGACTTTTGCAGCGCAAGATGAGAGAGGGCGAACTTATATGAATCATTCTTCCGATGGCTATATGGGAACAGGTGATTATGTACATACACGAAAAATATGGACATTACGATGCAAGCAAAACTGAAGGGTGGATAAACCATTGGTTTTATTGGCTAGGAATATATAAGTACCTTAAACGTCATTGGGGGATGTACTATATGCGCAAAGACCAAACCCCCCAACACGTCAGGTGCAGGGCCATTGAGGACCATATATGCATATCAGCCTAACAGTTTGTTGGCAAGATTTCTATGGACCCCTACCCCAGTTTAATAGAAAGAACTATCTCATTGTGGTTTATGATGTCTTTTCCAAATTCGCGGCTGTTTATCCGGTGACGCAGGCTAATGCTAGACAGACTATATGAATACTAGAACAGCAACATTTTCGAGGCGTGGGAATTCCAAATCAAATAATATCGGACCATGAAACACCTTTTCTGTTTGGAGAATGGAAAATAAGGTATGTCCTCTCTTCGATTCGCAATCCAATCCCTGCAAACGTATTATGAGAGTTGGAATGCTTATTTCGCATATACCTACATAATGATCATCGAAGATGGGTGAGGTAGGCAACAAGAGTCACCAGAATGATAAATTGGTCAAAGAACAACTCAACAGGGTTTGAACCCATCAGACTCCACCATGCAGAAAATATTCCATACCCATTTAAAACCATTTTACTGGTCGGAGCATAATGTTTTAACAAAAAAAAGATGCTGACAAAGCACAGCTTAGGCTCAGAAAGATGGATAATATAAGACAAAAGTGGCAAGGGAGAGTCAGGTATGTGTTTAAGTTGGGGGATAAAGTCATGGTGAGGGTAAACCCAGTAAGCCATCCTGAGAAGGGAATATATAAAAAGTTTCAACCAATATATGATGGGTCATATAAAATCATATGAGAATATGAAAGCAATGCATTTGAGATCGTTCAGGGGACAGAAAAAAGGGAATGTTCAATGCTCAATTGTTGCAATTACTAAAAGGAATAAAGTTAGCAAATAGACGTTATCATAATTATATGCCAGAATTTAGGAAAACGAATAACAATTATAATTTTAAGTATAATACAAAAAAAAAAAAATTTTATTTAGAGACAAAATGTGCAGAATGACATTTTACTCTCAAGGGGAGGGGGGAAGTGTAATATAAAAAAAAAAATATTTTTTTTATTTAGAGACAAAATGTGCAGAATGACATTTTATTCTCAAGGGGGGGGGGGACAGACAAGATGTACCGATGTAGGTCGTTACATAATATTTCTAATATTTATCGAGAGTGAATTTTATTGAAAGAAATTTTTAAGAAAATATTATTTTTAAAGTTTAAAAAAAAAAAAGATTTTCATGAAAGTTTGAGAAAAAGAAAAGGACAAAAGAAAGGGGAGTGAAAAAAGATTTCGGTAATGGATAATAATTAAAAAAAAAGAGAGATTAACATTGTTATTTTAAATTAAAGTATAACATAAATATCTCGTTTTGTCTTATAATGTGGAATGTGTGTGTCTATAAATAAAATTGAAAAAAGAATATTTTTTTAAATGATAAAATTGAAAGCTAATGCAATACAAATAAAAGAACTGAAAACTTAAAATCAAAACAAAGGAAATATAATTAAAAAACAAAGGGACTAAGTATTACTGTTTGATTAAAATAAAAAAACCAATGGAAAGGCTATAACTAATCTTAAATTCTTAAATAAAAGGAATAAAAACCCAATAGGATTGCAGCAGATTGCTTGATCGATCCTCAGATAAGAGAAATTTTGTATTGTTAATTCATTCATAAAATGATCATTAATTAATAATTAATCAGAATTGATCAAAATTTGATCCAAAATATTGAAATAACTAAGAATGAACGTCCTATCATATAGAATGCATTCATTGGATCATGCGGCCGGCCTAAACCTTCTCCGTAGTAACATCAGCAGTTAATTCGAGAGAGAAATCATGTTCATGTTAAAACTGGGAATCATCAGTGTCCATGCCAAGATCCACAAGTAAATTCGTATGCATATTAATCAGTTGGAATCAGGAGAATCAGTGGAAGCTATGTTGCCCTATTCGCGCATGAAAGTGTTCAAATCCTAGGTAAATCATTCATTTTTTGTCTTCAAATCTTAATTCCTAGCGGTAAATAAGTGAGAGAAAATCTTTTAAACATCTCAAGAACTATAAGTTAGATTTAATCAAGTATAAAATTATTAATTTCCATGATCTAACTACATGCATTAGCTTTCATAATAAGACTTTGAAATCAAATATCTCATTAATTATGTGTGTGCGTTGTACGATTAAATATGTGTTTAATTCATTATTTAAATGTATATGTGTGTGATTTGAAACATATCAAAATGTATACTTTAATAGAATGTGTGTATGTATGTAAGGCAAGAGCGAGTATTTAAAGAAAGAAAGTTGGACGTAAAATATTTTAATTATCGTGAGGTAGATAATTTGAGGTAATGTTAAAAGTGAGGGAGGGATTTATGCAATAGAGTTAATAATGCATAAGTATTCTATTGGTCAAATAGTTGTGACATAAATGTTGAGAAATAGATTCATAGTATAGGCGAAGAATTGGGAATAGTTAAAGTCCGATGAACTAGCTGGGAGGTCAGGTACTAAATTCGTAGCTGGTTGAGCAAGCATATTAGTTACATAATAATTAACTTGCGCCTAAAGGTTTTTCCTTAAAATAAATATAAAGTGCTTGGATGACCAGTGTTATAATTTAGTAGCAGAGAGTTGGTATTATTGGTAGCTTGCTACCAGTGATGATATTATCTCTACCTGAAAGATCGGAAGCCTTCAAAGATAGTGATAGAGACTAAATGAAAGAGATAGAATAAATAAATCTAAAGAATACATTTTCTATTTTTTTTTTTTTACAAAGAAAGAATGCAGACAGCACAATATATATATATGATGCATACAATGCTAACTTCAGTTTACTTACTTCTTTATAAAATATTATTTTTATATTCCTAAACTCCATTCTTGTTTAACAAGATTAAGATTTCATAATTGAATTAAACCACATTTCAAACACTTTTCCTTTTCAAATTTGATTTGTTTTTATTATTGAATCATTAATGTTTTTATTACTGAATCATTAAAAATACATATAACTTTACATCATATATTAATTGGTATCTGTTCATGTCACTTATTAAAAATGTCCATGGTATTTAAAAGATGAAGTAAAAGTAGGTAAAAAAAATTTTTGTAGGTTTTATATAATTAATAAATTTCTTAATTATTGGACCCTTGAGAATAACTAGGTAGTTAAAACATCAGATATAATGCTGCATTATGTACTTTTTTACAATTCAGTAACAAGAATAGTTTTGAAAAAAAATTATTCAAAAACATGATGTTTTATTCAATAATAATAATATTTATTAAATTTTAGAGATATAATATATTTATATAAAAGTTGTCTTTGTAAATTTTGTTAGTAATTTTAATTAATTAATTAATAATAAAAAATTAAGTTTTGATTAATGTTTGCTTTATTACAAGATTTCTAATCTATTATGAACTGCTATATTATTTTCAATCTTTGCAATTATAGCAAAGTTACTTAAACTTAATAATATCCAAACAGTATTACCTTACACAGATTTCACTAATGGAAAACAAAATCCTATTGATGGCAGTAGATCAAAATTCTGTTAATTGTACTAGTTGCTTTTGACATAGATATTTTTAATGAGGAAGACATCTTTGATATTTTTGTTAACAAATTATATATGCAACTTTAAAAATGTCACACAAGTTAGAAAATTACAACACAATTTACTTAATATAAGCTGAATTTAAATTAATTAAAAGAAAGATTATAATATAAAAATGAGTGCATGTTTAAGAAATTAACTTTAATAATTAAATTATATGTATATTATTAAAAGCAGTTATCTTTATTCTAGAGCTATGCTCATGGAAGAATATGAATAAACGTATAAGAAAGTCATTTAATATTGTTGATATGTATACTATCCATCACCTTTCTTTGTTAATATCTAACAAGTGCAAAATAACTTGAAAAATTAAAAAGTATTGAATTAAAATAGATAAGCTGTACTATTAAGTTTTTAAATTCTCATCAGGTAGCCATTTGAAACAAATATAGCCAATTCAATTCTAAAGAGAGAAAAAAAAACGCAAAACAAATAGTAATCATAACAGATGAGTTCTGCAATGACTATGCAAATCAATCTGTGAACCACAAATACAACCACATATAAAAGATGCTGTCTTAATTTTTGCAGAAAACGTTTCTTTCTTAAAGGCTACAATTCCATGTGTCATATCTGACCTTGCCTTCAGAAGTGGACTAATCCAAATTCCTTCCTTATCTAATCGGATTGAGCACTCATTGCTGCTAACCAATGTGTAAATATTTGGACAACCAAGGTATAAACATAGCCAAATGGTAAAACATAAAGTCAATGTGTAAACGTGTATAAAATCCTATCATTGGTTACTAGGCAATGATGCCCTCTGAATCTGATTGCTGCTATTAAAGTAGGTATCTGGCAATAAATAGTTGGCATTTTTGGAGGCAAGCCAGGAAGAGAGAGATCGTCTGTTTAATCTGAATGACTGAACATGCTCTCAATTGAAACCACTTCCGACAGCGAAGGTATTTCTACCAGTCATTACCGATATATCTACGCAGTGAAGCAAGTCCATGATAGGACTGGAAGCTGCTAAGACTACGGCCAACTTGAGGCAAGCTATCCAGTATAGCTGGAAGTCTTGACTAGAACTCATGAGGCAAACTGATATATACAGCTGGGAATACAGTCATTCGGGCACGACCAGCTCATTATTGACCGAGTTATATGTATGTATATTTGTTCTAATAAATTATACATATGAACTTTGAGAGTATTCATATTTTTTATTAGTTTCTGCATTCCAGACCAAACACTATGCCATGTCTAATTCTAGCTCTCTATGTATTGTTATTGATCATATATTCCCAATGAAGACAATCAATGTTGTATTTCTTTGGAATATCTTTTAGATAATTTTTAAAACATGAATGGGATCTACCTTTCATGAAAACCATGCTAAAGTTCACTATAAAATACTTTTTTAGAAATGATGAATAACATATGGAGATCTTGCCATAAAATCTACATGATATTGCCCTGTTCCATTTTAAAGTGATAAAATAGCAGTCTCCAAAAAAAAGTTCCTGGGATTTTCATTTGAGTAAAATAAAATTTTATTTTAGTCAATTAGATAGAACTATAACGCTCGATTGCTTTATGCTCACCAGCAACTAATCAAACGCTTACAACAAACAATTTATTTGTCCATAATGCACGTACATGTACGGTTTTTATAATTAACAATTGCTTAGGATCTAAAATAGTGCAAAAAAAATGTTTGAATCAATGATACTTAGGCGTTTTAAATATATATTTTAAAAAATTAGCCTAGTTAACAAACAAACAAAAAAAAAAACAACGAATTGTTACAAAATATTCATTAAAATATAATTCAAATTTTATTTTACTTCACATTTTCTTTAATATTTCATCTTCCTTTAATTGATTTTTTACAAACAAATTTTTCTCTGTGGCACGTGACTAAGAGCTCTCTCCCAGTTTCCAGAAAATTTACGTTCCATGAGAATTGCGAAAACTTGATTAACTGCTAATCGTTTACTCCCAGAACCCCATTTTAAATATTTATCAATTGGTAATTTAAAAGTTTTAAGTTTTTCCACTTTAGCTTTATTTAAAGTTACAGAATGAGCACCACTTAAATCAACTATGCCTCCAATAATATAAACTGCATCGTCATCAATAGTATCTAAATATTCGGGCGCATCCGGAGTTAGATAAACAATATTCTCATGGGGAAATAAGTCGATATAGCTTTTTTCGCTAACAGTTATCATACATGATGCACTTAAAAGAGTAGGAATGCACTTTATTAGAGCCTCTAAAGTAGGACTAGAAGATTTAACATTACAGAGATATAAAGCTGCAGACTCTTTGATAGTTTTATTAAAACCATGACATGTTCTTATCTGTTTGGCTAAACTATTTTTTTCTTTCTCATTCATAAGATGGTCAAAATCGAGATCAAATACAACTTTCTGACCAAACAGTATAGCATTCGCCAATCTCCAATTATAAAAATGGGTCTCCGAACTCTCCTTTATTTTAAGAAACATAGTATTATTATAACAGCCGTAAAATATATGATTGTTAGATTTCTGAGCTTCTCTTCTCCGTAACATTTCATTATGCACATGCTCTTTTTGTTTTTGCTTACTTTTCTTTGCAGATTCTAATTTAAAAAGATAATTATAAAAATTAGTTCGTTTAGTAAATGTTGGTAAACTTGTAATTTTTTGCCAATCATCGCGAGATAAGACACTAGGTACGTGATGTCCACTTTGCCGAAGATAGTTATATTCGTTTTTAAGAAAATTATCAAATTCCTCATCAGTTAATTTATCAGATTCATCATCACTCGTTTCTAATTCTTCTTCATATTCGTTTTTAAGAAAATTATTAAATTCCACATCAGTTAATTTATTAGATTCATCATCACTCGTTTCTAATTTTTCTTCAATAGTCGACTTAATATTAGAAATTTCGGTCATCCTCTAAAATTAAATTGGAAAAAAAAAAACTAATCTAAAAACAGACGGGTATTTAGGAAAAAGAAAAAACCAATAGAATAAGTGAACAAAAACTGCATTTATTTAAAACAGAGCAAAATTTATAATACAATAATCAAACAAAATCACTGACGGACGACATTGCTCCGTCGTAGTAAAATCACGAAGAAAAACTCTTCAAACGTGATTCGTCATGCGCATTTAAGCTTCTTCCGCCATGCTTGAATATTCTGTAAACAATTTTGTTTAGTCATCAATAACATTTTAAAAGAATTAAAGTAGACGTTTGTTATATAGCTTTAGAAAAAATAATGCCTGTTCCAGAACTTCCTGTAACAAAAGTTGTGGTTCATCCACTTGTTCTTTTGAGTGTAGTCGATCATTTTAATCGGATGGGAAAAGTTGGCAATCAAAAAAGAGTTGTAGGAGTTTTATTGGGATCTTGGCGATCTAAAGGTGTTTTAGACGTTTCAAATAGTTTTGCAGGTAATTTTTGTATTTTATTAATTTAAACAGAAAGTACTATATTTATATTTTTCGTATTGACCACATTTTTTTAAACTCTAAATTATTTATAAAATTCACTTATTGATAATAACTATATGAAATATAATGTACAATAATTTGTAATACGCCAATATGTTTATGTGGAAAAATATAAAAATATTATTGAGACAGTAATGTTAGATATCATTTTTGATTGTGCATTTGTATAAACATATATATATGTTGATATACTTAATATCAAATCTTGCTTGTTAATGGTGGAAGTTTGAATCACTTGAAGAATAAATAGATAGAATTCAAATTAATTTACGTTCATGAAAAGACATCGAATTTTACAATTGTTTGATAAAAAAAATTATCACTTCCAATATACTTTATGCAATTTCAATGAAAAATCTCTGATAGAAGTTATAGATTTTTTATTTTTGTGCATAATATCTGCAGAATTGGCTTTCTTAACTTATTGCAATATAAAATAGTCGTAATTATTTTCAAGATATATTCAAAATATATTTTTTTATAATATTTATGAAACTTTTTTTTATACCATAATTGCGACCAGTAATTATATGTTGGATTTTTTCATCATCAAATTTGTTAAATGTTTTCAGAAGAATTCAAATTTTATTTATGCTTCTGCACAAATACATTCAGTTAGTAGTAGCAACACACGGCTTATTATATAACACAACGTTTTTTTCCCTTTTTCAGTTATTGCTGGCCTGACCAGTGACTACTAGCCTGGAAATTGAATCAATTACTTTTTTACAGAATAGCCTTAAATTTAGTATTTATTAATCTAAAGATCAGAAGTTTGATTCTGTGATAGTATTATTACTGATCAGACTAACATCGGAAGAAGAGAAGAGAATAATATCTCTCAATTTATTATGTACTAACCAGTGTGTTATTACTAACAGGTGTTTACAAAAGTATAATTAAAATTGAATTCTTCTAAAAATATTCAAACTAGATAGTGGAAATGAATCAATGTTCAACATATAATTATGAGTAAAATGCTACCACAAACTTTGGACAAATAATAATTATAAATATATGTATAAGTGGCTTTGTTAAAAGATTGCTATTGCTATTATGTGTGTGAATTCAACCACTTTTCCCAACAGTCTTCATTTATTTTTTGATCTAAAATTTCTTTAACGTCTTATATTTTTAGTTTTTAAATTTTGTCCATTTTCTGTTTAATGTATTATCTTACTTGTTTTAAATATTCTTCTATCATAATATAAAAAGATAAGATGAAGTGCTCACTGCAAGGCAAAAGCTTTTTCAACAGCACTTCAAAGAAGAACATATTGCTCACAAAATGTGACAAATTTGACAATTTTTATGGTAAATAAACTATCTCTTTTTTATATTTGCTTTGTTGAAATAATATCAGTGTTTATTGTTAAACAAAAATAAAAGAAGTCTTTGAAAAAGACTGTTTAATTGAAACATTGATCTTATTTTAGAAAATTTAAACTTTGCAAAAATTAAGTGTAAAAAGTAGATAGTTTACCAAATATTTAAAAGTAATGTGCATCATTAACAGAAAAGAGAGATTTAATTGTTTTTTATTCCCTAGAAAAGAATAGCTTGATAAATCATTTATTGATAAATTTTGGATGTCTACTTATATTGGCTACCTGAAATAAAAATCTATGCCTGCTTGGAACCTGAGAAAATTTTCAAGTTTTATCTGGCTTCTTTGTGAACCTTAGGATAATGGGCATTGGATGTATTATGCCATAGAGACCTTTCATTTCAAATAATAATCTCTAAATATGAAGTCTGTAATAACTATTTCTGTTTCTTCATCTTTGCAGTGTATCTTTTGGGAATTTTTCGTTGTCAATGTAAAGTTTATTTCTGAGATAAAGTCATCAGATTTAGCAGAAATCTTTTAACAAATCTAATCTGAAATCTTGGTCCAAAAAATTATTACAATTTTTTGACAATCATTTTGTTAAAAATAGAATTTTTTTATTAGCTTATTAATGACTGGAACATTTTATATTATCATACATGCACACCTATATGCATGTATGTATGCATTATGTGAATCACTTATTTATATATCTGTAAATTTTATTACTTTGATTTTCAATGTGTTGAAATATTTCTTGATATTCATAAACAGTCAAAATCAGAATGATTTATTTACATTATAGAGTACTTATCAAACCTTTTTTATTGTTTTGAACTTCTTCTAGTAAAATTATTTAATACTAGAATATATATTTTCTTTTGTTTGGCAATTCCAGTTTTTGCGAACTAAAAAACTAGCTTCGAATTGATGAAATAATAGGTGTGTGTGTGTGTGTGCAGACATCTAAATGATTCCCTGTAGAATTATTTAGATGGTGCAAAAGTCATCTTTAAAGTTCACTTTTTTTAATTTATATGTTTTATCATGATAACAACTAATTTATTGATGGCCACTATACTCTGGTAATCTTTTGGTCTATAGCATTGATGATGATTAGCATTATTATAATAATCGCAGCATACTCTAATATAGAATTACTTTTATAGTTATTTTAGCACTAAGGTATGTACATGCAGCTGAAACATTTATGATTTTTCTTTTATAAAATATGACTCAAGTTTGACATTGGCTTAATGATGATTATTATTTGTTTCTAATGTTGATTTTTTTTTTATTCATTTGCTAATCATATTCATTTATTGATGTTTATTGGCATCAGTTCTCACATCCCTGCATATACAATATATATATATATTTATGCTTTTAGTTTTTGTTTATGTTTTCAGCAGCATGTGAATTCTTTTTAAGATTTAGGATTTTATATTGAAAGAAGAATTATTTTTAATCCAAATATCTAATCTGCAAAGATTTTGATAACAAATGTTCCAAATTAATAGTATTACATTTGGATAAATAATGATCTAGGGAAAAGCATCTACAAATCGAACATGGAGATTAAATGTGAAGTTGATAAACTAGGAAAATATGAACAGAATAATTGTTTGGGTTGGTTTGGAAGTCATCCTGAATAACAAAGTCTACATTTCTAATTTGACAATTAGATTTCATTATTCATCATAAATTTCAGAAGAGTGGGTATGTGTGATCACTTTATAAAATCTGGAATAACAAAATTTAATGAATAGCTGGGAAAATATTTCTACTCTTGAGAAATGTTGACCACAATCATTTATTTATTAAAAAATAATTTAACATTTGAAACTAGGATAGAGTTTACTTTAGGTCAAAAAAAAAAAAAAAGATGCATTGATACGGCATATGAAACTATCACTACAAAAATAATGTCAGATTAAAACAAGTTTTTTAACACCACAATAATGCAAGCACTATATAAGTTCCTGTAAACAAATAATGAGATAGAACAGAACAATTTTGCAGATCATGATTTATAAATAACATGTGAGAAGATTCGATAAATTAATGGAGGATGTATAATTTTTTTTTAGTACTTTAGAGTTTGCTTAAGAGTGTAATATGATAATTTGCAACACATTTTAACAATAGAATTACTGAAAATAATCATGCAAGTCAAATAGTAGAAAAAAAAAAAGCAAATGGTTAATAACATCATGAGATAGTCTGATTCAGATTGTATTTTAGTAATTGCAAAGATTAAATAACACTCTTTTTCATAAATGAAGAGATCTCATCAAGTGAATGGAGGAAAAAATAGTGGGGGAGAGTTGGAGATTTTGCTAAGATTTTGGATAATTCTATTATTGATATTATAATAGTATTATAAAAAAATTAAACAAGATAAAATTATTGCAGTAAATATTAAAACTAGTATAAGAAAAATAAATACTAAAAAATGTCTGAGTTTATGAATTGCATAATAATATATAGGGCAATATTTAATTAAAAAAAAAAGGGTATTAATGATAAACTAAAATAGCTGGGAGGATTTTTTTTAAAATTTTATATTAAAAATTTTTGGGTTTTTTAATTTTAAATAATATTTATAGGGAAATATTTAATTAAAAAAAAAAAAATAAATAAAAAAAAAAAAAAAATAGGGAGAATTTTTTTTAAAATTTTTTTTAAAAAAATTATTTGTTTTTAATAATATAATAATATATAGGGCAATATGTAATTAAAACAGAAAGGATATCAATGATAAACTAAAATAGCTGGAAGATTCTTGTTAAAATGTTATGTAAATACAACTTTAGATAAGTATATAAAATGATAAGCAACCTTAATAGGAATTAACTACCAAATCAAAAGACAATAAAAAATTACAAAAGATTTATATAGATTATTATAGCTGGATTTAGAAAAAATACAACTGATATTTTTTCTTATTGTAGGTAGAATCGGGAAAAAAAAAAAAGAATTTTAATTTTATGTTTTACTTATGAAATTTCAGATTCTTTTTGATAGCATCAATCAAGATACATAAATTAATATTTTAAAGAATATATATGTTAATTCAAAAATAGCTGTGAGAATATGCGGAGTAATTGGAAAAGGTACAAAAGAAGATTCATTTACATCAAATATATTTTTATAGCAATGATCAAAGGAGCATCGATGCATAGAGTGACTGAAAAATCAATAACTTAATATATGTAAGGGATTTTATGATCATCATCAACCATTATCAATCCATTGCAGGATGAAGATCTCTCCAATCCATCTCCGATCTTTAGCTTCTCTTCTCCACATCACCCCTGCGTACTTTCTTATTTCATCCATCCATCTCAAATGTGGTCTCTTTCTGGGTCTTTTGCAATTTTTTGGAATCCAGTTTAACATTTCAATTATCCACCTATTATCATCTCTTCTAGCAATATGTCCAGCCCAACTCCAACACAGTCTTTTAAATTTTTCAATGAGGTCAATAATACCTGTTTGTTCTTTTACCCATATATTGCGTTTTGAATCTCTTCTTGTTATTCCTAACATGCATGCATTTCTCCATAGTTCTTTGAGTGGTCTGAAGTTTCTGTATTGCTCTTCTATTAAGTGTCCAAGTCTCAGATCCATAAGTAAGAACATAAGCATATTTCCTTTTAGTATCAAGTTATTTCGACCAAAAGCACTCCAACCAAGTTTAATTCTATAATTAATTTCATCCATTATGTTTCCATCTGTGTTAATAATCTGACCAAGGTAATTGTAGCTGTTAACTTCTTCTAACTCATCATAATCAATCTTTATTTTCATATTTTGATAAAATCCATTGAACATCACTTTAGTCTTTTTAACAATTATCTTTAGTCCTACTTTCATCTTATAACTCCTGCAACTCTAAAGCATTATTTACAAAAACAAGTACATCATCTGCAAAATCTAATTGAATTAAATAATCTCCATTTACTTTCACTCTTTTAGCTTCCCATTTTAATCCACAAAATACTTCTTGCAGCACTACTGTAAAAAGTTTTGAAGATATGGAATCACCCTGTCTTACACCCTTCACAATGTTGACTTTCCTAGTATCATTTAATCTAATTGTTGCTGTTGCATTTTTATAAATATTTTTCAAAATATGACAATATCCTGGATCTATACCTTGATGATCCAATGCTTTAATCACTGAAGAAATGTTTATAGAATCAAATGATTTTTCATAATCTACAAATCCAAAGCATAATGGCAACTCATATTTATTTTTGCTTTTTATAACTTTTCTTAATACCTGGATATGATCTACTGTACTAAAACCACTTTTAAATCCAGCTTGTTCTCTTGGTTGGTAGAAATCCAATGTTCTCTATAGACGAGTTTTAATTATCTTGGTAAAAATTTTGTATAAAACTGACAAAAGGTTGATAGGTTTATAATTTCTAATATCTTCATTATCAGCTTTTTTAAATATTAATATTAATACTGCATTCTTCCAATCATCTGGTACATCTTTATCATTTAGACATTTGGTATATAACTTTGCTAAAAAATTTTCTATTTCTTCACCTGCTTCTTTTAATATATCAATTATAATTCCATTATTACCTGGAGCTTTTCCTTTCTTTATAAATTTAATTGCATGTCTCACTTCTTTATTTAAAATTCTGGGCAATTCGGAAAATATAATAGATATAGGAGGTACTTGTTCTTTATTATTATATAATTCTTGATAGAAGTCTTCTACCCATTTCATGATGTCATCTCTCTTTTTAGTAATAACTCCACCTTTTTTTTTTATTGCAGATATAAATTTCCTACCAATACCAAAATGTTGTTTTACATTCTTGAGACTTATTTTCTTCTACAACTTTCCTTGCTAATTTACAGTTATACTTTCTTATATCATTTTCAACTCTTTTCTGCACCATTTTACAAAATTCGAGGTATTCAATCCTTTTTAATGCATCATTTTTTTATATTCTTTCTTTTCTTCATAAATTCTCTAGTCTCAATAGAAATTTTATTTGGTCAATTGCTGCTACTTTTTACCAGCTATCTTCGTTGCAGTTTTTAAAAGTGTATCTGTTATTTTCTTATTAATTTCATTCAAATTTGAATTATGTTCAAAATCTACTAATACTTGAAACCGATTTGTAAGTTCTAATTTAAATTCATTACAATGTTTCTGAAGATTAGGAATATCAATTGTAAATATTGTTTTTCTTAATAATTTTTGTCTTTCTAGTTTAGCATTAACATGTATCTTACATTTTACTAATCGATGATCACTTCCTGTGTTAAATTTATTAGGAGCATTACAGTCTTGAAATATGTATTTTCTGTTAGTCAAAATATAATTCAATTCTGCTGTACCTTCATTTGGATGCTTCCATGTCCATTTCCTTTTAACATTTTTCTCAAATAAAGAATTCATAATATAAAGTTTTTCTTTTTCTGCAAACTCCACAAGTCTATGTTCTCTCTCATTTCTATTACCATAACCAGAATTACCTACAACACTCTCATCTTTCATTTGTTTACCATTTCTAGCATTAAAGTCTCCCATAACAATTTTAAAATGGTGTTTACTCTGATCAAAAGCCTTTTGTACATCCATATAAAAATCTTCTACTTTATTTTATTTTATGATCATAATTTAAAGTTGTAATTATAAATTTTATTAAACGCCCATTATTATATTAAGTAATAATTTACTAAAGCTGTAACCTTAGAAATAAGCGTCTGAAAAATACGAAGGTAGGGACCTCTATAGGTCTTAAAACACAAGCTTACGCTATGAAGAAAAGAGAGAGCGTAAGCTTGTGTTTTAAGACCTATAGAGGTCCTTACCTTCGTATTTTTCCGACGCTTATTTCTAAGGTTACAGCTTTAGTAAATTATTATTTATGATCATAAACAAGTTGAAGAAATGTTGAAAGCAGTTTTAGTGATACTAAACAAGAAAGCAAAAAATATATAGTTATAAACAAACATGACCAAATCTAAAATAATTACATTTGAGAAAGTATGATTTGTCTAGCAAAGAGAAATATAACTAATAATGGGCAGAATAAAAATTTGTTTATAGAGGATGGGCAAGATTTAGAAAAATAAAGAAATCAGATTACAAAACAAGATGTTATGAACATGTGTATGTTTACATATTCTGTTATATAGATATGAATTACAGATGATAATAAAATATTCTGTAATCATTGTATTTGAAAGATATTGTTGCAAAAATTACTGATAATTCCCTAAAAAGTATTTAATCATGATTTGTACCAAAATATGAATTAAAGAAAAAGTTAGTTAAGAAAAATTGTAGAATGGAAGCCATCATACCTATAGAGTTAATGATAAAAGTGGAAAACCCCATTAAATGTTGATGAATAACATTAAAGAATAGTGTAGAATTAGGTTCAGTGTTTGCTAGATTAAATAGAAAAATTATGCTCTTATGGTTCTTGATGATTATAGTCTCTGGATGGTATAGTAGTCAATGGACCTATCATTAAAGTATTTAACCAAAGATTCTTTATGAGGTATAGTCATAATTATTTAAAGTATTTTAAATCTCTTTTATATCACATTTATATAATATTATGCTGAAAATTATTCCTCATAGATTAGAGTCTTAGAACAAAGGAGACCATATTTGGATTTTAAAGCTGATTTCTGGAAAGATGAGGAATGACATTATTTATATTTAATGAATAATATAAAAGCTAAGGTTTTAATTTGTCATGCTAAATTATGAAGTTTCATAGGAAAATGAGTATACCAGAAGATATCATGCGATTTTTTTTTTCATAGAACTAAAATCTTTAATTAAAACAGACTAAGGAACTAATTGGTTTTTATATTGATAGAGTTTTGATATAGGTATATATGATCACTCTACTTAATCAACATGTATATTGAAAATGTAGAGAAGCCACACTGGAAGAAAAAAAGTGTAAAATTTGGAGAAATATCACCATTGTTAATTATGCTGGTGATTCCTCACCTATTGGAAGAGACTTGAAGTCAAAAGAGATATCTCAGTTTGAAAATGTGGAAATACAGTTAAATATGAAGAAGACAAAAATTATGGTAAAGGTTACAATAAATGTTCTTAAAATTGATTGGTGAAGGTATATAAAAAAATATTTTCATCAAAGGAAGAAAGTATCCTGCAATCAGTACAATTGCAGTCTGACATTGGAAATAATAATAGTAAAAAAAACCTTGAAAAAAAAAAAATCTTTAGATGTAGGACATATCTTTACAAATGGAAATCAGAATTTTATTCCTGTGGTGTTTACTATGAATATTGGAAAAAACAAAAAATATTAAATTCAAGTTTTCAAAATATGATGTTGACAAAGATTTTTTGTAATAGTAATATGGATGTTATTGAAAAAGAATTAATAAAATATTCAAATCAGATTATAAATAAAAAATTTTCTTGATGTACAAATGGCCAAGTTGAAATAATCTTATTATATCATATAGTTAGAAAATTCATTAAAAAATTGTAGTGTTTGAAAAGGTTAAAATGGAAAAGATTATTAGTTCTATATCATCAAATCTTTATAGTATAAGCTATATCTCGTAGCATTTAATTTTTAAGAAATTGACTGCAATTTGCTGACTGATTTTTCGCGTATAATTTTTTTGAGTGAGTAATTAAAAAATATTCTTATCTTGATGTGTATTAATACATTGTTAAATGTTAGATGATTAGAAAATAATCTATCTATGAAGATTTTGGCATGTGAATAGCAGAGAATAGCTAAATCATTTAAAAACCTGGAAGTGAAAAAGTTACAAACAATCAGAAGAATTAAGAACTCTCATAGAATTAGTTGAGTTCTCAAGTTCATTTTTAATAGTCAGTAAATGATCAGAAGATCAGATAAATTCCAGCTGCAAAAATGGCACCAGACTTCTACAATAATTTATCTGAACTTTATAAATGGTAGGATTAATAATTTTACTATAAGCAATAGCATACAAAACAATTTGTATGCTATTGAAAAAATATAGTTAACTTCAAAAAATAGAATTTGAATATTGTTAAAAGAAATACTTGTATAGGCTCGTAATTTGATAAAAATTTTATACATTAGTAACTAAAATGTTAAAGTCTAGAATTTACTGCATTTTTGTTCTTTATTGTTCTGATATTTAGTGCAGAAAATTAATAACTGAAACATTAAATATAATATAGAAGTACACTATTTTGTTTACTTAGGTAAATAACTTATTCATTGGAGGGCATTTTATATTTTGATGTAACAATTTTTATTCATTAGTTTACTATTTGATCACGAAAGTTCTTTTTTGGATGATCAGAAATTCAGAAATTATTGAAGGATAGTGCTGGGGAACAACTCTAATTCACATTGATTGATTATCAGATTAGTGTTGCGATTAATTGTACATGGAAGAGATTATTATATTCTTATCAAAAAAAATCTGATCTTTTCAAACAATAAATATAATTTATATCCAGCTTTCCTGAGTATTAGCTGAAAAGAAACAGTAAATAATTATATTGAATGAAAAATATTTGACACATTTTTCAGTGGATCAGTGAAATACAATATGTTCAATTCTGTTTTATTAAAAAAGCATAGAGATTTGCAATGTTTCAGAATTATGGTGATGGGTGTTTTATTTAATGCATTTTGATGAGTAATTAGTCTATTATTTTATTTTTATTGATTTCCAATAATTGAGAGAAATGACATCCAATTAGAAGTGTATTTCCTTTACATTTTAATTACTCATTAAACTTAATAATTACCTTACGAAAACAATTTTTGTCAAGAAAGGGTAGTGAGACCATATCTGCTTTGAATTGATTTATGTTTTATCATTTCACAATGGTTTTTGAGATGTTTTTCTACAGAAATGAAAGATGCATTATAGTAGAGTTAAATAAATGTTTGACTAGATATATAACTAAATCTGATGTGAATAGTTGGTGTTTATCTTGTTCATTAATACCTGTAATATGATAAATTATTAATGTACCAGAGACATTTCTTTCTGCAATTTCTGTTCGTCTTTGCTAAGAATATTTGTGATTGGTTTAACAATTTGGATATTTAAGTTTTATCTAGTACATTACAGGCTACTACATCAGGTGTGACTCTGATATTGAATGGAAACATCTTATTGGAAACTAATCCTTTTGGTCATTAATCATAGCTAAATAATTTTTTTATTTATTTTGGAATTAACTTTCATGTTGACTAATATAAAATCCGATTTCTATTATCTAAATATCTATTGAGCTTTTTTTTTATTTCAAACATTTTGAATAGTTGATTTTTTTTATTTCTCTAATGATTGAATTCTTGGCAATTCCTAATGTATAATAATTTGATTCATTCCAAATTATTCTTTCAATCAATGTTATTTTTAAAAATTTTTGCAGTGATTTTTTTTTATTTTTTATGATTTGCAAAGCAAATGAATTATTCAATTTTTTCCACACAATAATGTCATTTAGTATAAACTCTTGTAATAAATAGTTTCTAGGGGGTATGGGCATCATAATTGTCCTATCCAGTGCCTTCCCATCCAATATTCCCAGGTTGGTTTCTAGTTTATGGCTTTCATCAGTGAGGTGTTGGATCTAGAAACAATGTAGTATCTGGGACACGCCTCCAGCACCCATTTTTTATCTCTTTGGTTAACACTAAAGCTATCAATCAAAAACTGAAACATGGTAATTGGATTTAATACCAATCTTAGCTGAAGAATGTGAGATAACTGGCTATTAAAAAAAATATCAAAATGTATAGATGCCGAACTGGATTCAGATCTATATGATTATAGTTTGGATTGTAAGTATTGTGATTTTGGTTTGGATTGATGGCTTTATAGTTGATCAAAAAAGATAAAAGATGAGTGCTAGAGAGGTGCATTAGTCCCAAAGATCCAGGTGCACAGTTCCCAGATCCAAGACTCCTCACTGATGAAAGTCATAAGCTAGAAACTAATAAACATCACATGACCACTAGTTTTCCTGAAAGTTTGTGATGGTGGTATTCTAGTTGTATTTTTATATTGCACTATTTCCATCATCTAATATGCATATTGAATGTCTTTAGAAAAATTTAACTTTATTTAAATATTCCAAATACCTTCAACTGTTAATAATAGCACATCAAACAGATTAGTATATATACCAATGTTTTGAGAGGTATTATTTTTCCCTCTTCTTCAGGTGTTGCTGGCCTGACCAGTGACAGTACTAGCATGGGATTCGAACCTGGACCCTTAGATTCTTGAGCATTGAATTTTAAGGTAACGCTCTAACCAACTGAGCTAACCTGTCAAAGGCAACAGTCTGTAGAAATTTCATATACTTATCTTTGAGGTTCCTCCTGATTTCTCTACTTTTTTCCTAAGGATAAAGTTGATTAGCGGTTTCCTTACATTATGTATAGTCACACTAGGTTGGCTTTTGGGATTTTTTGCCATTGACATGCGAGCAGCTTCTTTAAATTTTCTTCTTTGTACCTTTTCTTCTCTATCCAATATTTTTGTATTTTCTGCTACCTTAGACACATCTGTTTTCTCTCTTCTAATCATTAGTTTGTGTTCTTGCAAGCACTTTTCTATGAGACTACTGCTCTCACCAATATGTTCTTCCATATTCATATGATATTTCATAGATGCAGTTTTTTTCTTTTTAGCATTTCAAGTTTAGGCTTTGTAAATGTTAGAATTCCTCATAGTATGGTTTAGCTCTGGAAAGCTGTTCTTATATACTGATTGCAGATTTTCCTTAATTTGTGTGCTATTTTTGGAATGTATGGGTGCACTACAAAAAACAATAATCGTCTTTTCTCTTGATGGTTGTTTTTGTTGTCTATTTAACATTTTCTTAATAACAACTGATGGATTACCATTTTTCATAAGAGCTTGTTCTATATAAATCTTTTCTTATTTCCAAATTGCTGCTTTCTGAACAAACTTCTTTTGCTCTTTTCCTCAGTATAACTCCATGTTTTGTGTTTCTGATATGATTGGATGTATAAGCTAAGTATTTTCCTGTATGTGTAGGTTTTCGGTAAACTATAGTTTTGATTTTGCCATGAGGGAATCTTATAAAGTCAAATTTTTCTAAAGATATTCAATATGCATATTAGATGATCGAAATAGTCCAATCTAGTTTGGCTATATTTGATGGGACGGGGATAGATAAGGTCTATGATGCTCATACAATCTGGCATCTATTGATTACTAGAACTTACACTAGGGGGCACTATTGTATGGAGACAATTTTTGCTACTTTTACAGTTTTTGTGAGCATAAAGAAAAGATGATCATGTGATGTTTTTAGATAGAAGAATATTTTGTATATTGCATAAAATGATTTTCATTTTAGTGACATTAAAAATGTAAAAAAACAACAACTCAGATTTAATGAAAGATAATGGAATTTTTATACTTTTATGCATGAAGTTTTTTAATTTTTCCACAGCTATTGACATGAGCTTTATTTACAATGGTAATGATAATTTCACTTATAAAATTGTTTGCCCATGAATGGTCACTAAATACAGTAGGAATTATGTACTTTTTTAAGACATTATTTTTTTGAAATATTTTTATTTTTATATATATATGTTAGCCAAGCACTAATAATGCATCTTCATTAATTACATTGTTTTAATATTAATTTTATTATAATAATCAATAAAGCAAGTCATATATACCATGACATTGCTTTTATGAGCTTGTATTTACAAATATGTAATATAGAGAGCGTACCAATAGCTCAAACAAGCTTTTAATTGATAAGTGCAGTAAGAGAAAATATTTAAAATCTTTATCTGGAATATTCCTATTCCCAGACCAATTGGTTTCAAGCTTATGGCTCGCCTCAGTGAGGAGTTAGAACATTCAGACACTCATCTCCAAAAATTTCACTTTCTACTTAAATATTACATATTAAATAAGTGCTAGTTCTTGAGTTGATATTTTAGATCTAGTGTCTGAATGTTCTATTAAGGTGAGCCATACACCTGAAAACACTTGGTCTGGGGATAGGAATATTCCAGATAGAGATTTTAAATATTTTCTCTTACCACATTTATCAGTTAAGAGCTTGTTTGAGCTATTGGTACACTCTCTATATTATTCATTTTATTATAATTTTAAATATAATATGTTTTTCAAATAAAAATATGGTATTTTCATGAATTTGTTTGGTTTTTAAATTTATCTATTTGCATGGCAGTGATATAATATAGTTTATTACATGCAAGGAATAGAAATATTAAAAAATAATTTTCATATAATCTATTTAAAATATCTGTTAATTTCTGTTTTATTTTCCTCTATCAGTCTACTGAGTTTTTTTTTTTAATCTATTCCTTTTGAATTTTTTTTTATATTTACTTCATTAATTTCAATATGAATTTATACTATAGTAATCAATGATAATAATAGGTGTGTGTATGCATATTGCAAATATTATCTAATCATCATTATCATTTTTAACCATTATTGATTCACTTTAAGATAAAGGTTTTTCTAGGTTTCGTCTAGTTTTTTTGATTGGTAGCTGTTCCATATTACTCTATCAAATTTACGTATTTATCTATGATCTCTTTACAGTCTCTTGGAATCTGGTTTTACATTTTAATCATCTATCTATTGTTATCTCTTCTAACAATGTGTCCAACCCAGCTCCAGTTTAGACAATTTTTTAAGTATGTCAATAATAAGTTATTTATTCTTTCCATCATATTATTTCACTTTCAATACATTCATTCTACTCCCAACACCTATCTCCTTATATATGTGGTCTGAAATCTTTATATTCTATTTCTGTTAAGTGTCTAAATCTAAGATCCATGTATAAGAAAAGATAAAAATTTCCTTTTCAAATACATATACATTTTCTTTTTAATATATCAGAATTAATTCATCCAGGTTTAATTTTATGATTAATTTTATTTATTATGTTTCTATCTGCATTAATAAACTAAAATATTTGTAGCAGTCAACTTCTTATTTATTTTGATCAATTTTTGTTCCCCTTTTTTGAAAAGCTATTAAACACATATTTTTTTAGCTCTACTTTCTTTCTTTCTTTCATCTCATAACTCTGGAGCATTATTGGCAAAAAAAAAAAAAAAGCATCATTTAATGTTTGCAATTATTATGTTGAATCATTATTAAGGATTAAATATGTTTTAAGATAATAATCAAATTTAAATATATATATAATGTATAATTTCATGTAAATGGTGTTTGTATTCTTTTCTTGTATATTAAACTGAATTAATCTTTCAGAAACAAATGCATGATGTAATATACTTGAAACTGTATCACATGTATTATTTAATTGGCTACTTAAAATACAATGCATAAAAAGATTTAAAATTTTCTTTTTAGTAAGTAAAGGATTATACTTTATACAGAGCATATTTAAAGCATTAATATTCAGCTTTATATTTTCCATGCAACATTTTAAATTATCTTTTTTATTTATGTTTTGACAGGAAATATTTTTTTTAATCCTGTGTATTTTCAAATTAATTCAGGGAATTTAATACAATGGGAATCTTTAAAATTTACATTTTCCTTCCTTGAACAAAATTAAATGCAAATTTTATAACAATTGTAATTCAAATTGAATTTTTTTTTTTGTTAATATGAAAATTATTTTATATAGTATGAATACTTTTTATAGTTTTAAATACATATGTATTTTTAAGTCTTATAGCTAATTTATGTTTGAAATAGTTACACTATATATCAGTGGTTTTTAATTTTTTTTAAATTGGGATAACTCCAAAGGAAAATATATACACACAAGGCAAAAAAATAATAATAATAAAAATATAGATAATTATACATTTTATTCAAAATTTCAAATTATGGAATATATAGTAGCAAAAAAAATAAATTAAAAATCATTATTATATTTGTAAAAATTAAAATAATTTTTGTAAAAAAATAAAAATTAATTTTACATGATATTTGTGTTTAATATTTGTCCGCAATATCATATCTAAAAACTTTACGTAGAATCACATTATTGTTAGTAAATTTATAAATTTTGTATTACTGTAATAATAAATAATTATTTCTAATATAATAAATTTTAACTGATAATCAAAACATTCAATAAAAATTGAAAATAATTTTTACACAGATATTTCAAATACTGGTATGTATGATATAATTTAATAATTTATACATATTAAATCATCAATAAAAGTAATTAAAAAAAATTAAAACAATGCTTTTATGCAAAAGACAGTATACTAATGAATTGAGAGAGCATGTTTATGTATATATGTGCTGAAATCAGTACTTTGATATTATTCCTGCTATGTCCAGTAATATTTATGCTAAGTTTCCATTTATGATGTCATGGCAACCAAGAATTCTGGAAGAACTAATCTATGTCAAATAAACTGACCCTTTCGATTTTAGTCAGTGACCTTTTCCCTCCCCACAATATAATACATCTCGCATCATTTATAACTAATACAGTTTTATATTTAAAAATTCATTTATAACTAAAAGTTTACATATTTGTGTTTTTTTTTAAATAAAAAAAATTTAAATATAACATTATAATACATCTGTTGCAACATTTGTAAGTAATACAGTTTTATGTTTAAAAATACATTTACAACTAAAACTTTATATATTTGTGTTTTCTTTTGTTTTTTTGCTAAACTTTATATGTGTTTTTTTTTTTTAAAAAAAATTTAAATATAATATTAAACTTACAGCTAAAATTTTGTTATAGCTCGCCATTTAAAAAACATTTCAGGTTCTTTTTCATATGTCTCCTTTTTCCATAATGAATATATCTCTATCATTGGAAATAAGATATATATTTTTTTAGATTTGAAATTTGGTATTACTCATGCTGGATCTTTCTGACAGTGAAAGTGATATAGTATGCTGGGAGGGGGAAGCACGGCTTTGATGATATAAAGTGTCATCAAGTGCCTGTTTTATTTAGTATTGTAATGTCTTTTTTCCTTTTTCCATAATAAATATATGTCTCTTTTTTCCTTTTTCCATAATAAATATATGTCTCCATTTTTTTTTTTTAGATTTGAACTTTCATATTATATGTGGTATGAGTATTACTTCCAGTGATGTATTATTCTAAGTTTGCAATATGTTTAAAATAATGTTTCCACGGAATCTCTGGATATTTTATCAAATAAGTTTGTTCCGCAAATTCATTGGAGGTGTTATTTTAAACATATCACAAATTTAGAATAATATATCAAAGCAGGAATAATATCAAAGTACCCTGCATTCTTAAGAGTATTTATGTGAATATATTCTCTCAATCATTCACAATAAAATTTATCATTTTACTTAATTCTTTTTTTTGATGAAATCAATGCATGTTGAAATTCAGAAAACACATTGCTTACCTTATATTTTTAATATCAAGCTGAACATTCCCTCATTATATTCAATTTTAACATGTTTAAATTGGATTATTTAAATTCAATGTTTTAATTGGCCACAAATCTTATTCTATGTAGAAATATTAGATATTATTATTAAAATGTTACTTAATTTTATACTTTTTTAGTTATAATTATACATAAACAATGCTCTTTAATTATTAGATTTTAAATACACAGGAGTAAAATATATTTTCTTATTGCAATTTAAAACTTCTACAGTTAAAATTATTATATAATTATTATAATATATAAGTAGCTATACATATATATATATATTTAAGCCAAGGTTTTTACAGGCAAATGTATAATAATTCTTTGTAATTTTCAGGGTCATGCATATAAAACATTCAAATACTACAGATTTATTTATATTTTGACAAAATAATATTTGTCTTTAATTGGATAAAGATGTAATTTTGTGGTCATTGCAGAGATACAGATTATTCCTTATCCCATTGATAGTAAAAGATTAATTAAATTAATAATAGTTGAATTAAACAAAATATATTAAGGAAAGATAATTTTCCATATGTCTGCGTTTGTATAATGAATTTAATTTGAAAATGAAAGCTATTGATATATATTGTAATGGTTTATTCCGGCGTAAACACGTATATATGTGGTATACGTTTATTACGTATTTTAAACCTAAGTTTTGCTCTTTTTATTTAACAAAAATTATAATGTGAACACATATATATGTAGTTGGTTCTGCAATGTACTCTAATTGCTCGCCCAGCATATTTATAAGCATCAATGATGATCTCAAGCGCCAATCTTACCTATGAATAAATAAGAATTATGCTGGGAGTGGATGAGTATCTATTTCTTGTGATTAGAGCTTATACCTCTGGCTAGCTCATTCAGGGGTAGTAGTCGTTGACCGTGGGAAAGAGGAGGAGGGAACATATAAAAATGCGCATGTAGCGCATGAACGATTCGTTTGCTTTCCTACTTTTTTGCTTTTTAATACTATTCTAAGAAATTAACACTGACACACACAATTAAATTTATAACACTACTTAATATTTATTAATACAAAACAAATAATAAAAACCCCATAGAACCCCGTAATTGGATATTGGTTTGTGCCCGAATAATTAAATAACCCGCATGTAAATACACTCGCATAAGTTCATAAATGCAATACACAAAAATACAGATCATAGCTTGAAAACACTTTCAATCAGGCATTGTCTATTAAGGTGTATCTTTATACAGGGTATTATTTCAACTTTCTCTTCATTTACTTTTAACCCTTTTACGCATTATTTAATAGGATGTGCTTTCATTCAAAATAGTTACTATCATTTACGAAAATGTTTGGTTTACCTTGTTTATCTCACCCGGGTGTAGATTATTAGCAATTTTCCACTGGCTTCGTGCTGCACTGTACGATTAAAGGATTTCTTTCTTTGGTAAGATTCCATAAGGCAATCAATGGCGTCCGGTGAATGCTGTTCTTTTCATAGCTTTAGGAAGGGCTTCGCTCCTACATTGACAGTGACGGTAGTATCTCCGCAGGATGGATGGCATAGCCTGGCCCGTTCTGTTCTTCTACCCCAGCCTGTTCATGATTTTTCGATTATAAACTTTTTTCTTTTTACTAATTTTTCCTACGATCCTGCTCGTGGCAGTCACAGCTCTAGAAGTCCTCTAAGTTCAGCTTTCTCGACTCTAATTAATTATACTATTGTTCTTTCTTCTTTCATTAAACCACGTGGTTTGCGAAATGAAAATCTTTTCAATAACTTTTCTTTTCTTTGTTTCTTTTATCTATGCTTAGGAATTTCCAATTTACCTTGCGATCTACACTCGACCATTCATTGTCTCTTATTTTTAACATTTTATTTTATTAATTAAAATGTCTTTGTCTCAAGATAGCGATCTGCAACTTTTCGGGTCCTTTCTTTGCAATTAATTTATTTTTTTATAATTTGTAACATTCTTCCTTTAGTCGACCATCTTGGAATATTTCTTTTTAAATTAAAATAACTTTATTCCTTTTTACGAAATTATTACATTTACTCACTCATGCAGCAATATAAACATGCATATAAATAAATATCAGAGCACAAACCATATAATCCCCCGTCCCTCTTATATTTCAATCTGTTTTTTATTTACTTACTTAAATATATATATATGCGCCCGCATACAAGACCACAACGAAAAAGAAAAATAACAATTTACTTAATATTACACTTGATTTAATTAGATATGTATGCTCGGTAGTATTACCCTCTGACTTAGAACAGGGTTTGAACTCAGCCCTGTTATAATACCCCCCTTCGAAAGCCTTTAAATACCGTTTTAGTATTTAAATGGCTCACTCCTAAAACCCCAAATAATTCTAGTTATTACTCTGATGGTACGGGTTTGAGTGACCGAGCATTATATGATCCCTTTATTTCCTGTCCAGTGTCTACCCAAAATGCGTGATTTCCCCGACATCTCACAATGGTGAATGGACCCTCATACAAATTACAGAATTTTTTACATATGAACTTCCCTGGCTCACTTACATGTGGTGTCTTTATCAACACCCGGTCACCCACCTTGAACCTATGGTATCTCATTGGCATTCTATTCCGCTTCTGGCTTTTTCTTATGAGGTTGCGATATGCCTGTCTTTGATCACTTTCAGTATCTACTGAGTTTTCCTCACTTCTTGACAGATTATCCGGTATTAATTGAGGAGCATCACGGCCGCAGTGCAACCGTATAGGAGAGAATCCCATTGATTCATTTACTGCCCAATTAATATAGTTGAGTATCTCACTAATTTTTTTGACCCAACCTCTATGGTTGGTGGGGATGTAAGTTCTGAACAATCTACCCAGCTCGCAGGGATGTAACTTCTGAACAATCTACCCAGCTCGTGCATCACTCGTTCACATGGGTTTGATTGGGGGTTCCGGATGGACGTCAGTATATGTCGGATCCCTGATCTCTGTACCCATCTTCCCCATTCTCCAGATGTAAATGGAGTCCCATGATCAGAGAGGATAATCTGGGGTTTCCCCACTAATGGAAAATGTTCCTTTTCTAATATGCATATCGTGTTCCTTGTATTTGCTTGAGCTATTGGGTATGCAGCCACGAATTTGGAAAACAAATCGTATACCACCAACAAATACTTCTTTTTATTGTACGCTGGCAATGGACCATAATAGTCCACTGCTACCATCTCCCATGGTTTCTTTGGTATTATGGATGTCATTGGGGCTGCATAATTTCTGTTTGCTGGTTTGGCTCTCTGACAAATTTCACATTGGCCAATGACAGCAACTGTTTTAGCATGCATGCCGGGCCAATAAAACCATTTCCTGAGCCAATGTTTGGTCTTCCACACCCCATAGTGTCCATATGCTTGGTGGACATGAGTCACCACTGCCTCTGTCATCTGTCTAGGTATGATTGGCCTCCATTCTTCCGGGTCATTCATGACTTTATATTGAAGTATGGATCCCTCTAATTTACAACGTCCAATCCTATGTTCATACCAACCTACAACCTTGGTCTCCCCATCCTCCATGTACTCAATTACCTGTTTCAATTGGGCGTCTTCTCTCTGGTGTTGAGCCAGCTGTTTAAGGTCATTTTCAATGCCATCTATTTCCGAGCTCACCCCAGCAATATATAAATTTTCTGTCTGCAAATGTTGAGATTTAAAGGTATAGGGTTTCTGCTGAGAATATCCGCCACTATATTCTCCGAAACCTTGCAATACCTCACTGTATAGTTATATTCTTGGAGGTATAGACTCCAGCGTACTAACCGACTATTGGTTAAGTAACTATGGTTGATGAATTCCAAGCTTTTTTGGTCAGTGACCACGATGACTTCGGATCCTAACAAGAGTGTATGAAGTTTTTGGAAAGCCCAAACAATTGCTAGAGCTTCCTTTTCAGTTGCCATATAATGGAGTTCAGGTCCCTTGATCAATCCGCTCAGGAAATACAACACCCCTATCTGACCATCCGCTTGCACTTGTGACACTGTTACTCCCAAACCATACCCACTACTATCCGTCTGCACCACGAACGGCCTCTCAAAATCGGGAAATGCCAACACTACATGTTCAATAAATCCTGCCTTCACCCTTTCGAAGGCTTGTTCTTGTTCCTCTTTCCACTCCCACCTTACATCTTTCCTCAATAGCCTCACCAAGGGTTCCATTTGTTCTGCAAATCGTTCCTGAAACCGGTTGTAAAAGTTGCACAAGCCAAGGAAGGACCTTACTTGTTTCCTGGATTTGGGTGCTGGAAAGTCTCTAATGGCTGAGACCTTATCAGGGTGGGGGCCTAATACCTTGTTCTCCTACCATATGACCTAGGAACGTAACTTCTTCCTGAAGCAATGTACTTTTTTTAAGTTTATTTTAATCCCCTTTTCCTTGCACTCCTTTAAAAACATTGTTATATGCCCTATATGCTCTTCTATGGTGTCTGATGCCACTAACACATCATCCACATACATTGTGATCATCTCTTTTACTTCAGGGGATAACACCTGATCCAAACATCATAGCAATCCGGCCCCACTTTTAATTAAGCCAAACGGCATTCGGTTGAACTGATATGAATAACCCTCATATCGAAACATGGTATATTTACAGTCATCTGGGTGTAGCTTGATCTGCCAATAACTAGCAGTCAAGTCAAACGTTGAAAATATTCTTGTTCCCTTGAATCTTCCCAGAAGTTCTTGTATGGGTGACGGAACATTGCAATCGGGAACGGTTATTTTGTTCAGTTGTCTCGCATCGAGGCACAGCCTGATTGTACCATCTCTCTTCCTCATGACCACCAATGGGTTGCAGTAAGCTGATGAGCATTTTGAAACAATGCCCCATTCCACCATCTGGTCTATTTGCTTTTTCACTTCGGTTCGATATTTATAAGGAACAGGGTATGACCTGGCTTTAAATGGTTGGTTTTCATTTACTCTAATCCTTTGTTCAAAACCCGGTATTATTCCCGGTTTGTCAGAGAAAACTTGATGGTATTCTTGCAATGTTTGCATCAATGTGCTTTCCCAACTTCCCGTGGCCATCTTTGCCTCTCGTACCCTTTCCATAATGATGTCATTTGTACGGTCTTCCACCGTGCACAATGCCCCAACTGACCTATATAAACCCTCACTCAGAAATTCAACTACCTTTCCTTTACACGTGGCTTGCCTGCCTTCATAATCTAAAGTGCATTTATATTTATGCAAAAAATCTGACCCTAACAAAATGTCGCATATCAAGTCTTTCATTATCAAAAAGACGTGCGGACAGCTTTCTCCATCAATTTTAATATCTAGCCATATTTGTTTGGACTCAATCTTGGCTTTTCGGTTATTGGCCACTGTTACATGAGCTGATTTCAATGGTAGGGTAGGTATATCCAATTGTTCTTTCCCAATTCTGTGGTATTGTCTTTCTGCTATCACCGAAACCTGACTACCCGAATCAAAAGAGCCTCCATCTCGATTTGATTCACTGTTGTGTGAATTTTGGGGCATGTCTGACATGCATAACCTGGGACTCTGTCTTCCCATGAACACACTAAATTTCCTATTTCCCTTTTTTCTTGTCCATATCCTTTCCTTATTCCATGAAGTCCTGTCTGCTCTCCCGACCTCAATCCTTGCTCATAAATTTGCCTCATCTGTTTACTTACCTCCATCTGACTCAATAGTCTATCTACCGCTTTCACTGTTTTCTCCCTCGTTATTTCTATTATCCAGCTGATTTCCTCCGGTAGATTTCTGCACACTATTCTTAGAATCTGTTTTTCAGACAGTCTGCATGCTTCTAGTGTTTTTAGCGCGGCCACCTGTCTCCTGAAAAAATGTACATATTCTTCTCCATTATTTTCTTGAAACTTCTCCTTCATTAACTGTACTCTAATGTGCTCCTGCAGCTCTTTCCTCCAGAAGGCCTTCTTCAAACCCTTCTTATAATCTGGGAATGTCTGTGGCTGGTGTAAAAGTGAATTCCACCAAGCCTCAGCATATCCTTCAAGGTGGTGGCATGCTATTATTACTTTATCTTTCTCTGGTATTCCATGGGTATCAAAATATCTTTGTAGGCTTTTAATATGCTCTATTGGCCACTCCTCTTTTTTCCCTCTGTACGTTTTTATTTTCACCCCTTCCATCTGACTCCCTTTTTAGATATTATATTACTATTTCTATATCAGACCACCAGACCTGCTCTCCATCCCCGAAGTACTGTGTCCTGTGTCTAATTTTTCTATCTAGCCCTTTTCAACCCTATTCCTTAATCTCTTTCTTTCTATTTTTCACTGAGACGATTAGTATTTCTTTGTTACTTTGCCTATCAAACCAAAATATTAACTTGTTCAAAATGAATCCATAGATTTCTAGCACTAGCAGTATTTTATAATATGCCCTTTTATGGGTAAAACTGTTCCACAAATATCAATCTCCTAATCGCATACACATATATGAAACGGATCCAAAAAAAAAATTTGTATGTATTGTTTAGATGTATATATATATATATACGAGTTCATATAGAACGTAGTCAATATACTGCTTTCTAAAATTAATCACTCTTAATTATATCAAATAAAAATTACGAAAGTTTTATTTATTCACTTTTGTACATGTCAAAGCAGTTAAACATTTAACACAATAAGAAAACTCTTAAGCGGAAAATAAAACTTGCATATATAATATTATTTCTCTTCGAATCAAACAACAAAATTTCCATGGACTGTTCAATACATACATATATATACTAAAATATTAATTCGAATGCGATTTTAACCTAATTAATTTCAATACAGACAAAGTCAAACTGCCAGCAATAATTCATCTACACAAGCTATATTTTATAGCTCTTATACTGTATTTCTTTTCCTTTTTTTTAATATAAAAAAACATATAAAGCAAAATTCCATAGTAAACTGTCTTATCTAACTTATATTCTACCCCCCTTCCCTACTTTCCGCTCTTTGAAAGCTCCTTTGTTGGTGCGCCATTGTAACGGTTTATTCCGGCGAAAACGCGTATATATGTGGTATACATTTATTACGTATTTTAAACCTAAGTTTTTGCTCTTTTTATTTAACAAAAAATTATAATGTGAACACATATATATGTAGTTGGTTCTGCAATGTACTCTAATTACTCGCCCAGCATATTTATGAGCATCAATGATGATCTCAAGCGCCAATCTTACCTATGAATAAATAAGAATTATGCTGGGAGAGGATGAGTATCTATTTCTGGTGATTAGAGCTTGTACCTCTGGCTAGCTCACTCAGGGGTAGTAGTCGTTGACCGTGGGAAAGAGGAGGAGGGAACATATAAAAATGCGCATGTAGCGCATGAACGATTCGTTTGCTTTCCTACTTTTTGCTTTTTAATACTATTCTAAGAAATTAACACGGACACACACAATTAAATTTATAACACTACTTATATTTTTATTAATACAAAACAAATAATAAAAACCCCATAGAACCCCGTAATTGGATATTGGTTTGTGCCCGAATAATTAAATAACCCGCATGTAAATACACTCGCATAAGTTCATAAATGCAATACACAAAAATACAGATCATAGCTTGAAAACACTTTCAATCAGGCATTGTCTATTAAGGCATATCTTTATACAGGGTATTATTTCAACTTTCTCTTCATTTACTTTTAACCCTTTTACGCATTATTTAATAGGATGTGCTTTCATTCAAAATAGTTACTATCATTTACGAAAATGTTTGGTTTATCTCGTTTATCTCACCTGGGTGTAGATTATTAGCAATTTTCCACTGGCTTCGTGCTGCACTGTACGATTAAAGGACTGCTTTCTTTGGTAAGATTCCATAAGGCAATCAATGGCGTAGTGAATGCTGTTCTTTTCATAGCTTTAGGAAGGGCTTCGCTCCTACATTGATAGTAATGCTAGTATCTCCGCAGGATGGATGGCATAGCCCGGTCTGTTCTGTTCTGTTCTACCCCAGCCTGTTCATGATTTTTTCGATTAAAACTTTTTTCCTTTTTACTAATTTTTCCTACGATCCTGCTCGTGGCAGTCACAGCTCTAGAAGTCCTCTAAGTTCAGCTTTCTCGACTCTAATTAATTATACTATTGTTCTTTCTTCTTTCATTAAACCACGTGGTTTGCGAAACGAAAATCTTTTCAATAACTTTTCTTTTCTTTGTTTCTTTTATCTATGCTTAGGAATTTCCAATTTACCTTGCGATCTACACTCGACCGTTCATTGTCTCTTATTTTTAACATTTTATTTTATTAATTAAAATGTCTTTGTCTCAAGATAGCGATCTGCAACTTTTCGGGTCCTTTCTTTGCAATTAATTTATTTTTTTTATAATTTGTAACATTCTTCCTTTAGTCGACCATCTTGGAATATTTCTTTTTAAATTAAAATAACTTTATTCCTTTTTACGAAATTATTACATTTACTCACTCATGCAGCAATATAAACATGCGTATAAATAAATATCAGAGCACAAACCATATAATCCCCCATCCCTTTTATATTTCAATGTTTTTTATTTACTTACTTATATATATATGCGCCCGCATACAAGACCACAATGAAAAAGAAAAATAACAATTTACTTAATATTACACTTGATTTAATTAGATGTGTATGCTCGATAGTATTACCCTCTGACTTAGAACAGGGTTTGAACTCAGCCCTGTTGTAATATGAAGAAGTCATGTAGTCTTTTTTATGTAAAATGTCTGTATATATTTAGTATTTTAATATTTAGACAGATAATCCCAAAAATTGTAATGAATTATTCTATATGCCTCTATTTTATTTTATTTTTTTAAAATTGTATATTATACCCTTGCTTAAGATAAATCTGATGTAAAGATTCTCTGGTTAACTATCGATAAATATAATAATCTATAATTAAGTTAAACAATAACTATTAAAGATAAGTACTATTATAACTAGCTCAAAATGCATTGTTAATGTATAATATTTAACACAATTAATATTTCATAATAACCAAGTTAAAATGTAATAATAACAATAATAAATAATCATGGTTCCAATTAAATACTCAGTTCATCTATTATATTAACACTGTAAATTACAACTAGCTCATTAATTACAATTAAAATATGGTTCAATTAAAATACTAAAGAAAAGTATGAAAAATTCTTGACGTGAGACATCCAGCAAGGTACAGTGGTTCAACATTGAGGATATATCTCCTGAAATATATACTCCCAATGGCATAAGAGTATTACCCCTACTTAATTTATAAAACAAAAATTATCTCATAATACTCTCTTGTCGTATTAACACACACAGAATACTCCTAATTTAATAACTTATGAAATTTATTATGAAAACAATAAATCAATTACTATTCTTTCATAAAAATAACATTACAATATAATATTAACTAAATTTCTATCCATCATCATTTCACACAACTCTATAATCATTTAACATCTCAGGTTCACCTCCCAATAATAATAATAATAAACAAATTAATATCATGTAGTTAAATATAATGAGGAATTTTACATATATTTAACTATCTTCACAAAACAACAACAAACAATTAGAATATCTTAACAGTCCTTAAAATCATACATCTATTTGACTATTAATATTCTTCAGTAAATGTAAACAAAATCATAAATTCTTACAAAATATCATATAATCTTTTATTTGTTATGTGGCATTCATAAAATATATTCTTAGTATAATATATTATAATATTTAATATTGGTATTGGATAATTTTCATAATCACCAATAATTATATCTTTTATAATCATAAGAATTATTTTTTTAATCATGTGCAATATCAATATTCCAAATATTCATGTGTGTGGATATGAAGAATCAAAGAAAAACATAACTCAGACAAATCAAACTCTCAGACAATACAAGTTAAAAAAAACATTAACAAATTTTATTATAATTTAACAATACTGTGTTCATAACACTAAATTTATAAACTTAAAATATTTACAATATAAAATAACATAAGAAAATGAATGAAATTAAAATATTTACATAAGAAAACGTTGAAATAAACAAACATAAAATAGCCTTCATTTCGACCATTTACTGTGGAAAAATAAAATTATAACAGTACATTATAATAGTAATCTATTATTTTTATTATTAAAACAACAACATTCTATTATCACTATGATAATAAGACAATGATAATAAATAAATATGACTTATTAAATTGATATTAAACTTCATGTTGTTTTAAAATAATTATAATTAGGTAATGCTTATTACTATAAAATTTAATTCAAGTTATTGCTTATCTAAAACTTAGCATATACTATAATATTAAAAGAAATTATTAGGCATTTCTTTTACATTCCAATAAAGCATTTCTCTTTACCTTTCAAATATGTTCTAGCATTTCACTACAAAATTTATATTAAAAAAAATATAGTTATTACATCACTTTGTAAAATTATTACCTTTAAAACATTTAAAAATATAATCCTATAACTTTTATCTGTTTTATGAGTTCACTCTTCTTAGAGCAAATTTAAATTATATTAAAGAATTATAATGATATTTATTTATTCAATCATAATTTATATCCATCATAGCATTCACATATCAGGCTTTTATTACTCTTTCTCACAATCCAACCAAAATAGGTATTAATATTTGAGTTTTATGATCTCTAACATTCAAACATTTATAGGAATATCAAATCATTCCGTCTCTATATTTATTATAAATAGTAAATGATTCAACATCATTTGTGATAGAATCTTTCCTCTTGCATTCACAAAATTTCCAACTTTCAACAGTCTAATTATTATTCTAATCATTTTTAAAAACTCATTTACGATGTAATACCAGTAGTGATTGATAATAATTTTAGTAAGGGATAATAATAATTCAAACGAATATGAAACATCATGGTTACATTGCTTAAGGTCACATATTTATCATGTACCTTAAATTCAAGTCATGGCATCTACTTGAGCTTTTACTGAACTGCAGAAAGAATGCAACTGTCCATGGAATAACTATACAGTCCTTTGTTACCTGTATTTAGATTAACTTATAATAATATGGTTCACATATAATCTCCTTTAATATACCTAGCATCTAGGATTTCATTTAATATTTACTTTTCCCGATCACTATCTTTTATCTTCCACATGCTTAATAATTCTGCTAACATCGCAAAGAAATACTAACCATGCTATAAAAATAATCTCCAAACCCACTTTTCTAAAACAAATATCCAGTTTTATGCACAAATGATTTTGATAAAATATTCATCATTATCATACACCTATTCATTTATGTTATAGTATTATATAATTTAGAGATCAACATTTTCACATTACCCTATCTCGACAGGTACCATCCATAACAATATTAACAACTCATAACCATGTTATAAAAATATATGCATATTCAAGCATTTATAAAAAAAAATATTTAAAATACCTTTAGATAACTCACAAGGCATTCTCATACATTTACCTTACATTCATAAAATAATTAATATATTCATAATCTTATAAATATAATTCATCTAACTTCAAAATTCAAGCAATATGATAATAAAAAAAATACATTATTTAAAATATGACATAAGATACATAATAAGTTACCTATAATTTTAACAATTATTAGAATTATATATGGTGATCCACTTCACTTCTTGATTATCCAATATCAAGTAAGCTATAAGTATTTTATTTAGCTTTCAGAAAGCTAATTTCTTAAACCTATCCTTTTCTTTATTTATTAAAAAGGAAATAAATTATGTCAATAATTAAAACTAAAAATATTTTTCTAACGAAGTTGTCAATTAAACATTTTTAAAGATAATGATAATAAAAATATTAACACTAAAAACTATGATACTAAGAAAAAATTCAAAGTTACTAAAGTCTTTTTTGTTTTTTCATTCTTCTAGCATTTTGCTTCCTCCCCTATTGCTAAGATACTAAAAAAAGTTTGAAAGAAAACTTCACTCTCCTCCGGCATTGCAAAACAAAACTCATAAATCACAAAATTAAATCTTGATTAATCTAGGTGAAATATTGTTCACCCATATTAGATAAATATACCATTCAGTCCGTCTTTTCAATATTTATCAAGAGAACTAATATTTCAGTGCAAAAACATTTGGAATCCATTTTCATATTAAACAATATATCTTTTACATACATATCTTTATCATGGTGGTCCAGATTTTTTTTTTATAGCAAAAACATAGTGATATTAATATTTTCATTAGTATGAATTTATCAAGCATTTTATAAAATAAGATTTATTCATTTGTTAATTTTTTAGTAGACAACTTTCATCCTTATTTTCTTCAAACAAAACATATACATTCACATTTATTAAAGTTAAATACTTTTTAAAAATTCAAATTTTTTTTCTTTTAAATACGCACATTTCAATCAATAACTTTTTGTATAAAATTATACAACTTCTCCATCCAGGCAATATTATATAATAATAATAATAATAATAATTTTCAAAATCATGTTATAATCCATTTTATTTTAAACAAAAGAAGTCATTTAAAACGTATATAGTTCATCCATCAGTTTTTTTTTTTATAAGTAAATCTTTTTCTAAAATATAAAGTTCAAGAGTCGTTTTCTCTTAATTTTACTAAGCATCATTTTCAGATATATAATCTATTCAAATTGCTTTTTAAAGATATAATAGTAATAAAATATTTCATCCACATTCATAAATAATAAAATATGCTCACATTTCATAATATTCTTTCATACAGGTTTCAGTTCGAATGCGTAATATTAATTTGTCTTTTCTTTTCTTTCTTTTAAAATTCATTAAACTGTTTGAATAATTTTTAACAAATATCCTTCTCATACTTATAAGGTTAAACTTGCTTGACAGTTTATAATTATTAGAGTTTATCAAAGTTATTAGAGATAAATGTTCTTTTATTTCAAACATAGTAAACATATTAAATTCAAAGTTCTTACACATCTTTAAATCTCTGGTCATATGGTTTAACTTCTCATAGCTTTTGATACACATTTGATGATCACTATTAGCTTCCATAAAATTATCATAGTTTTTTGTCAAGTTTTGAATGAAATTTTGCTGATAGGAAATAACTAGCTTATTCAAACATTATTTTAAAATAGTTATTTAAAATTATACTTTAAACTTTTAACTAAAAATAATTTATTAAAAAAATTACAACTTTAATCAAGATCCAATTAGACAAACAAAACAAGATTAAATAAAAATATTATTAGTTTTCACACTGTCTAGACTGATCAAACAGCTCTGTTTATACTTATTCTATCTAATAATCTCATTGGTTAATCCAACTTCTTAACACATACTAATTTACATATAAATTAAATTTTGTCATTGCAAAATAATTATTTAAATTATATCTCATCATTTTAAATATATTAAAATTATTTAACATTCCTATGCTATTAAATACTTTAATTAAACAACTTAAATCTATTTTTTATTAACTTAAAATATTAATTTTAAAGCAAAAATATTATTTAAACAATACAATAACTTTAATTGTTACTTTTAAATAAAGTTTGTAAATATTAATTTGCAACATTCAATGTTTCTAATTTTATTAACAAGACTAGAAATCAATATTTTTGTCTAAAACATGAACACTCACATACTAACACATATACCGTTAAGACATGTGTTACTTTCAGAACATTCTAAAATAATATTTAATTACTTATTATTTAAATAATAACTTAAACAAATAATTATATTTAAAACACATTAAATACATTATCTAATATTTAATACTAGAATTAGACTATTACAATATTATTGTATCGGTTAAATATAATAAATATTACTTAATTTTATCTTTTAAATGATGTATTATATTACTTTTATTATTTAAATTACATTAAAACTTTAAAATATTTAAAATCTCTTTATAAACTTCCTATAGTTTAAATCTATTCTACTTATAAAATCACTATAAAATAGTATAAAACATTATAAATTAATTTTTTTAAAAAAAACTAGCTATATTTTAGGCTCTACTTAAGATGACTATGACAAATACATGGGTATAATATATATATAAAAAAATCAAATTATTTTATCATTCTCATTAAAATAATAATAATAATAATGTTTTAATTTTCTAGTTGTTATTCTATTTATCTTTTTTATTTTTAATTATAATTTAATTACTATTATAGTGGAGCCGCGCTATGCTGTATCTTTAGCTACACAATTTCAATTTTACACTATTCAAAGTAAAATATAAACAAAAATGTAACTAAATCAACAAGAAAAACATTAAAATTCACAAATTTTAATATTCGACAGTCGTTTTTTAGCCGAATGCATACAAATTATTTTACATAAAATATCTTCAGTTTATATTGAAAGCATAAATATTTTAATTTTCCTTTATTATCCTTTTTGAATTTGATATATAGTATTTTGCTTAATAAAATATTTTCTAAAAATAAATTTTACAAGATTTCAAAACATTCATTAACCATTAACATAATTGGGGAGATAGTAATTACTTCAGTAGATGCATGAGTAGAAACACATTCTGTAAAATAAAATAAATATCCCCTCCATTTATTATTAACAATTATTATTTTTTTAAAATTTGGTTTATACTTTAAGTTTGATTTCTATGTACATATAAAAAATATCTATGTTATATATGTGTGTTTGAAAAGTACTATACACTTGCAGTTCAATAGCAATACATATTCTATTATAATCATTGTTTATCAAATAAAAGATGAGCTATTATACATTATTTCCTTTGAATGTGAAAGGGTGTGGAACAAAGTATGACGGAGTTCATGGATTCGCTGGATTTATAGTATTACAAAGAATTAATATATAAATGTATTGAATAACTTCCACACTATGACCCATTTTTTTTGGAAACATATAAATAAAGACACAGTAAAATCTAGTTTAATGGATGGTTACTGACAATCATTATTGTACTTATTTAGAGTGGATTGTGTCAAAGTTGTGGGTGAAGTAAGTTTGATTCTTGTAAATCAAAATGTAAGAAGCACTTTACTATAAAAATTTTAAATCCATGTTCTGTATTTAAACTTTTTAAATCTTTTTAATTAGTATTGTTTCTTTTATTTTTCTTTCCCATTTTCAATAAAATTTGTTATTACAATACTATTTTTTAAAATATGCACTATTTTTTTTTTTTTATATAAATAATATTAATTGTGATTTTTTAAATATATCTATACCATTTAAATCTTGTTAGTATAGAATTTTTAGTTATTCCCAATTGTTAATTTTTTTTTTTTTTAATATTATTCACATCTTATTTCATAAATACCATTTTTAATGTTAACATTTGCAGTATATTTATTAAATAAAATTTCTATAATATATATATTTTATTAGTAATTTTAAAATTTATAACTATATTTGTCTTATTTATTTTGATGATAATTTTATTAGATATATTTTGATTATTTTTATGACTATGTAATCATTTTTTTAAAGAATATTTTATTATTTTTATACATATTTTCTATTTTTATATATATTGTATTTAATAGACTTTATTGGTTAATTATTTAATTTGTATTCTATAATATTTAATTAATTGCTGTTTATTCAAATTCTAAGACCATTAATTTTTTATATACTACTTATACTTAATTATACTTATATTTTGGACTATTTCTTATTGTCTCACATTAAATATTGAATATCTTTAGAAAATTTTTTAACTTTATTAAATTTTCCATTTACATTCAACTGTTAGTAATAGCAAACAGATTAGTATATACAGAATATTCTGAAAATGCCATCATCACAAACCTTCAGGAAAACACTATTTATATTGGAATTTCATTGCTATATTTTTTTTATATATAGTATATATATATATTTCTACTTTTAATTTTAAATTATTATTTATTTCTTTTTCTATTGAAATATAATTTTATTGCAAGTAGATTATCATTAAACTGAAATTTGTGTGAATTTAGATTCAGAACATTTTCAAAAAAGAAGATCATACAAATCATCATCATTATCATATGTTATTGATACATTGCAGGATGAAAATCTCTCCAATTTTAAATAGTTTCTCTGATACATAGACTCTTCTCCATATCATACTAATAAATTTCATCCATCCATTTTACATATAGTCTCTTTCTAAATCTTTTAGTCTCTTGAGATCCAATTTAAAATCTCAAATATCCATCTTATTTTTTAGCAGTATGCCCAGCCTTATCTCTGAACTTCATTGAGTTGTCTGAAGTCTCTGCATTGCTTTTCTGTTAAGTGGCCAAGTCTCAGATCTTAAACAAAGCATTGGTAAAACATATATTAAAAACCTTTTTTAAAAACACATATTTTCTTCTTGTACCAAGTAATTTCTATCAAAAACATTCCAACTAAATTTTATCCATTACATTTCCATCAATATTAATAATCTAATCAAGATAATTATAGTTACTAACTTGTAATTCATGATTATCAGTTTCTATTTTTTCTGAAAAAAATCTATTGAACATTACTTCAGTCATTTTATCTCTTTTGATCCTATTTTCTTACTTTCATCTGATAGCCCTTGCAACATTTCCTGAAGCTCTGAAATATTATTAGAAAAACAGTCCTCATCTACAGTCTAAATGATTTAAATAATCTTCATTTACTTTTATTCCCTTAACTTCTCATTTAATTTATAAATACTTTTTATAAAACTGCTATAATATGTTTTGGAGATGTGGAATCAGTTTCTCATACACTCTTCTCAATGTTAATTTTCTTAGTATCCCTATGAAATCTAATCACTGCTGATATATTTTATAACTATTCTTTAGAATATGATAATATCCTGGATCTATATCTCAATGTTTTAAAGGTTTAATTATGTTAGAAATGCTTATAGAATCAAATATCTTTTCATAATCTATAAATCCAAAGTATAATAATAACTCACATTCATTAGTCCTTTCTATAATTTCTCTCAGTACTTGGAAGTGATTATTTTGATAAACATTAAATTTTAAATTGATAGACTTACACTTTCTTCTTTATTACCTTTATTAAATATTAATATTATTACTGCATTTTTCCAGTCATCTAGTACAAGTTTATAATTTAAACATTTGGTAAATAACTTTGCTTTCAATTAGTTTCACCTACTTTTTTTGAAATATCAATAATAATTCTATCATTTCGTTGAGTTTTTTTCTTCTTCATAGACTTGATTGCACATGACCTCTCTTCAGTTTTAATACTTAACAATTCTGAAGATATATTGTAGGAAATACCTTGTTTTCTTGTTCTTTATTATTATATAATTTTTTTTATGAAACTCTCTAACATACATTTTCTTGTGTTATCTTTCTTTTTAGTAATAATTTCATCTTTTCTTCTTATTGCTGAAACACATTTCCTTCCAATAGCAAGATGTTTTACACGTTTGTGATGTTTTTGTTTTTTTTATAGCTTTTTTTGTCAATTCACAATTATATATTTTTAAATCATTATTAACTCTTTTTTGTGCCATTCTACAAAACTAGATATTTAATTTTTCTTAATTGATCATTTTTAAAAATTTTATTTACCTTTTTTTTTTTCATACATTATCTCATGTTAGTTGAAAATTTTTGGGCAAATTGCTGCTTTTTTGTACCAGTTATCTTTCTTGAAGTTCTTAGATTATCATTATGTTCTTAATGATTTCAATCAAGTCTCAACTATTTTCAAAGTCTTAATATTTTAAAGTGATTTGCAAGTTTTAATTTCATTGGAATGTTTTGGAAAGTTAGCAGTATCAAGTATTAGTAATGTCTTCATAGTTTTTTTCTGGTTTTGCATTAATATCTTATATCTCTCTATTCGATAATCACTTCTTATGGTGAATCTATTAAGAACATAATCCTGAAATGCATAATTTTATTCTACTATATCCTCATTTGTTTGCTTCACTATCCATTTTCATATAAAAAATTGTTTGGAGAAAGAATTCATAATATATTGGGGTTTTTTTTCTGCAAACTCTGCAAATCTGGGTCTTCTCTCATTTTTGTTGCCATAAACAAATTTACTGACAGCCCTTTTATTCTTTCGATTGCCTACCAATTCTGTCATTAAAGTCTTTTATAATAATTTTAAAATGTTCTTTGGTCGATTAAAAGCATTTTGTAAATCCATATAAAAATCCTCTACTTCTTCATCACAAAGAGAACTTGTTGAGGCATAAATCTGAAATATCTCCATTTTGTATTTTTCATAATAACTAATCTTGCCATTCTGATATATTTTCAGTCTCCACAATGTTTATCCTCCTTTTATTTAGAATGAATCTCACTCCACTTGTGTTTTTCTATCTTGGTGCCTTTATAGTAAAGTATATATAGACTTTTTAAATCATTTCACCTTTTCTTTTAACTTAAATTAGCAAAATGAAAAATGCTTAAAAATTAAGTACAATAGCATAATTTATATTTAACTCTACTAGTGAATAAATTATTCATTTAAAAATAATAATAAATAGATAAATTTAAATTCATTATTTAGATTTACTTTATTACAAAAAGTTTTTGCATTGGTAATTGGTAGAAATTCCAGTATTGTAAGTAAAGTGATAGTAAAAAGAGAAATGTTTAAAGAGTTTAATTTACAATATTAATAAATACCTGTATTGTTTTAAAAAAATAATTAAGTAAAAAAAAAAACACATTTAAATCCATTACTTATTCACATTTATTGTACTTGAAATTTTGCATTGTTAAGTAATAAAAAATTCATAATAAAAGGTTAAGTTTTTTTTGTATAATGGAATGTAAATATATCTATTTCATAAATTCTTTTTCTGTTTAGATTTTTATTTAATGTAGAAATTTGAACATTTTTTGGTTTTATGTTTTGCACAGCATTGAGAATAAATAATGAATAAATTGACATACTTTTTAACAATTTAGCTTTTTTATAAAAAGGAAATATATTTTGAAAACATTTTTATATCCAATTAAAGCTACATGATTCTATAGAAAAATTAAAAATGTCAACTTTTTTTTAAAATTTTTAATATACAAATGCAAATGTTTTGATTTTTGTTGAGACAATTGTGAATAAACACATATTTATACATTTAGAGATCAATTAAAATTCATTATGGCAGTGGCTGATGTAATATTGTGCAGATATTAAAATTGTAAATATATTTTGGCATTTTTTTTTTTTTTTTTGCTTTTAAAAATTAGCTTAGAAAATTGAGATGTAAATTTAATTCCTTTATAAAAATGTGTTATGGATATTAATCCGATCTTTTTTTTTTTTTAATCTTGGCTCATGCAGTAATTTTTCAGTTTTATTTGATATTGATTAATCATATTTTTGCTATTTTGGAAATACAGTATAAAAATCTGATTTTCACTTAGTTTAAGGGTAAATATAACTTTTAAAAGAATTTGTTGTGAATATTAAATTAAATGCTAACAACATGTTTCTTCTTTTAACATTGGTTGATGCAATAGTTTAACACTTCAATGTTAAAAAGTATTATCTTGTAAAATTCAAGTTTCATTTGTTAATGAAAATAAACTTTAGTTTTAGAATTATAATTTATTTATTATATAAAATGTATAACTTAAGAATTGGTTTAATTTCTTTACAAAAATTTGTTAAAAACCTGACCACTTAATTGTCTTTCTTTTTTTTTTTATGTCTATTAAAGGAATAGGGTCAAATCAAAAGTTTGCTGTTGCATTTTATTTTTATTTGTTATTAAAAATTAACTTTTAATTTAATCTTGGTATTTTATTGATATGGACCTGGCAACAAGATGGAAAATTTGTATGTCACATGCCCTCCTCCCATGTCATTAAAAAAAATAGTGATTAGACAATAGAAACTTTTTTTAAAAAAATAATTGTTTGTTTTTATATGTTATGCCAATTAAAAATATGTAATACACATATTATTCATTTTGCATTCACATTTTAGCTGATTTATTCAACTTTTTCATTAATGAATGTGTAGCTAAAATTGTAGTTTGTATATATTTTTGTGGTGCATGACCAAAAAATATTTGAAAAAAGGAAAGATTTGGGAATTCATTAAACTGATACTGTATTTAAATCTTATTCTGTTGTAAATTTTATCTTTTCATCTATTTTATTTAAATTATCTATAAATTTTTTAATTTGTTTATTAGTTTTATTAAATATTAGTAAATAATTGTCTTTGTATTATTTATAAAATATTGGTTTATTAATAATATTTTTATATTTTTTTCAAATCTATTTATGAAAATATTATTTAAGTACTACTTAATGCTTCACTATAATTTATTATTGATTTTATATTTTTATATTTTATTATTAAATTGAAAAGTAACATTTTTACCATACAATTTGGTTAATTCTATTTAATAGATTGAGATTTTTATCATATATGTTTATTAATAGCTATTTTTATTATTCTATATACATTTGTATATATAGATACAATATTTTTAACAAATCTTTATATTCATTTCTCATTTATTTCTAATACTAATTTTTATTATCTATAAGATTTTTTATTTTTATATTTGTCATATATGATTTTTGTTAAGCATTTTGCTATCATATTAAAATAATTGTTAATTATTACTATTTTTAAAGATTCTAATATTAGAATGATAAATTTTACAAAAAAAGAAAAAAGAATTAAAAGAAGTGATAAGATAATAATTAAAAAGATTAAATGATATTTAGATACAAAAAATAAATTAAATTTTTTTGTAATAATTTAATATTTTGTAATAAAACAAAGATTGTAAATATTAATAATTAATATAATTAAAAATAAAGAACATAAAAGTATTAAAACAGTATTAATATAATTTTCATAAAAAAATTATGAAATAATTTATTTAATATAGGTTTTATATATGTGTATACATATCTAATTTTTAAAAAAAAGTAAATTAGAATTAGTATATATACTAAATGTAATTTAAAAAAAAAAATAGAACTATGTAGAAAACAGTTTTTCTTTTTAGTGGAAACAAATAATTATTTGTTTAATGTATATTATAGCTCCAAAATTATAAATTTAAAATTGAGATAATAGTAATGCTATAAATTTTAGTATAACATGAATAAATGACTTAATACATAAATATTAAAGATAGAATTCTGTAGAGGTTTAATAACTATCTTTATTTATAATTATTTATATTATAATCCAATATATAATTTCAATACAATAATTGTCAATCCAAATAAACATCGTTACTTATAAATTCAGTTTTAATTTATTTTTATTATAATGTTTCTTTAAAAACTAAATATACAAAATTGTAATAAATAAAAGAAGGAATAATTAGAGATTACAAAATAATAATTTATTTTAAAATTATCATAATCATAATATATTTTAAGTATAAATATTATTAAACTTTGTATTTAAATTTAATTAATAATATCATATATTAAAGATATAATTATATTTTATACTTTAGTTTTAAAGAAATTATTTAAATTAATTTCATTTGTAAAATATTTATTTAATAATTATAATAGTTGACTTGGGAAATTGACCAATGAGATTTAAGTAAGTAGTTTTCTGACATCACTTTATCCCAGGGTTTTTAAGAGAAAGAGAGGAGCAGTGATCAAGATAGAGATTCATGAAAAAAATAAATCAGGGAGCTATTTTCAATTTCATTTTCTTGGTAAAAAATTATAAAAGTTTTAAAAACCTTTAAAGTTTTAAATGTCAAAAATAGTATTTAAAAGCTGTTTAAGGAGTGCATTCCTGATCATCTACTTATAACTAAAATATCTAAAAGAAGTCAAAGAGAAAAGCTAAAGTTATTGTTTTTATTTGGGATAATCATGAAAAAGAAAAAATTACATTTTTTTAAAGAAAGATATATCTGCATTCATGTAAGAAAGCATTCATTTATACCAAATTAAATATTTTTATTAGTCATATACTAAAAACAAGTCTAAAATCTTTAGAAATAAATTTTTAAAACTTGTAAAAGTATTTTATCGGACTTTAAAAATAATGATTTAATTCAGAGTGATAAGTCTAATTAAAATTAATATTCTGTTTGAATTGAACAATTGATGTATGATAAATAGCTTGAAAAATTTTGAAGAAGAAACTGTTTAGCATATATTTAATAATGGATTAAAAAAAGAGGGCAGATAAAAGATGAATTAATATTTCTCATTTTAATAGAAGGTGAAATCTTATATTATTATAAGAAAGGAACAGTGAAAATGGAAAAGATAACCAAAAAGTCTGTTTAACTTTTAATAATAGATGACAGTCACAAAGATGATACATTATAATGCAGAAAGTTAAATGAATTTATTTATATGTATTTAAATTTTACGAGATTACTAAGTAAGAGTAAAGTGAAGATAAGTTGAAAATAAACCTATTGATAAATTAATTAAACATATTTTAAAGTTTTGTAACATGGGAAAATAATGTGAAGATTTATTAAACTCTTTCATTAGTGTATTTTTCAAGAGCATGATTATGTGCACATAACTTTAAACTAGTCGAGAAGGAAAGATGCTTCCAATTCAGAACTTTGGTCCAGTTAGTATTGTGTTTATTTGTCAAATAGTCAACATCTATTGGGTTACCATAGTAGTATTAAACTATGAATTGTTTTTTTAAAAAAAAAAACAAAGGAAAGTGAGGTTGTTTTACAATAGCGTGTTGAAACTGTCGGAGGGCAGGCTTTGTTTGTAAACAAAGATAAATATAATGTTTACGGGGCCGCCGCCGGGTTTGTTTATTATCACATTTCATAGTAAAGTAATATCAAATAAATTTTGGAATACGCAACAACAAAAAAAATAAAAAAAATATGCAGAAATCAAAAAATTGAATTTAAAAAAGTACTTAATTTTTTTTTGTTGTTGTTATTCTTTTCATTATTTATATTGGGGGGGGGGGGCAGGAATTCTTTTTTTTTTTATATGTATGTTTTTGATTTTGTTGATCACATTTAACCAAAACTACTATCTATCAAATAAAATTTTTTGAACGAAAACAACAACAAAAAAAAGGGTACATCGATCGAAATAAATTTTAAAAAGTAGTTACTTTTTATTCTTTCTCATTACTTACATTTTTTTAATGGCGGCAGTCAGGTATTCTACGACAAAATCAGCTTCTTTCCTTTTTTATATTTTTGTTGTTTTATAATAAATTACAAATACCAAATCGATTTCCATTTAACAGTACCAAACATTTACAACCAAAAGGTCCAACTTTGGGAAAGGTGGTGGGTGGCTACAATTCCTAAGTGAACATAATGCTCCAACTCGAAGGTTGACCAACTTTTTACCATAATTACCAAAAACCACATAAATATATTTACAGCAATTAAAGGCAACTTTTAGGGCTGTTCAGGAACAGCACACATGCAGCTTCAAAGCTTTTTTGTTTGATAACCCATTTCCAGCAGCAGCAGTCAGAGAATCCTTGACATTCACAGCAAGTTTTCCGATTTCAGCCATTCAATGAAGCTCGCCATTGTTCTCGCAGAAGCGGGACTTATCCGAATCATGCTGGAACCTACACTTGCCGAATTTTTTGAGCAGGAAATGGGGGCTAGGGAAACATGAGACTCTGCTGATAATTGTTAGTAGACATTCCTAAAAGATGGCAGTTAGAGGGGGAGGTGGTCTTAATGAATATTAAAATAGTTTTGACAATCGAAATTCCAGACACTCTCACCCGATACTGTAGCCAAAAGTGAAATGTGATCGCACATCGAAAATGCTTAGCACAAATCTGAGCTGTAAGCTGACACGATAGCTTCTGTGGCAGATTGAATGTCATGTTTCTGTGCATTAGCATAGAAATAGACACTAAGCAGCCACCCTGTACCGAACGGACTATTTCTAGGCTTACGCATTAGAAATAGAACGCTCGCTAGCGGTGGTAAGCCACCTAAATGGCATATTTCTGTGCACTATCACAGAAATAACACCCTCCGGTGGTTTCAACATGCTATTGTAAAACAACCGAAAATGATTTTAATTTTAAATTTATTATTAATACTTTTTGGGTTTGATATGAAATATAAATGCTAGGTATTATAGTTAGCAATAATTAAAATAATTTTTATATGCAATCTATTATATAAGTTTAAACGTTTTTAACCTTTTTATTATTCATTATTGTAAAAAAAAAAAAAAAGAATGAAGAGTATACTTAAAGATATGAAGAAAGTAGACAGAGTTATAACATGAAAGTGTGTGTGTGATATAAACAATGAGCATTGCCAATTGCTCAACAAGCTTTGTGATAAATGCTTAGCCAGAGAAAGCATTTAAAATATCTCTGTCAGGACCCCCCCCCAAACCTTTGACCATGGTTTTAGGCTTTGGCACTCCTCGGAGAGGCCCTAGGGTAGCTTCAGACACTAGATCTAAAAATACCAGACCAAAGCCAGCATTTATATAAAAGCTCTCTATTGAGTGGAAAATCTGAAATTTTCAGACACCTACATATCTTCAAACCCAGTTATCCACCTCAAATAGCAATATGTGTGTGTGATATATTTAAACTTTATATTTTATCCGGTATATATTTTTAAAAATTGAGTATGGTAAAATATATTGCAGGGGTATTTCAAATTTTTTATCGTAAAGTATATTTGACAAAGGGAAATGAACTAGTGGTGATAAATAAAAAATTATAGGATTCTATGAAAATAATAATAAATATATTATAAAATGTAATGTTATTTATTTATGAGAGTAAGAAAAGAGTGAATATTAATGTAAAAAAAATAATCATGGTCTCATTTGTTATATATATAAAAAAACAAAAGTATCATATTGATGATGATAAAGATAGACTATTTGTTTTGAAACATGATTTAAAATGTGGATAGAAAAATATTTAATGGGAAGATTGGATTATATTATTGGTCCAGAGATAGTATAATAATAGATGCTGAAGATACAGTAGGGAAAGATGAGTTGAAATTCCAGTATAGAATATAAAAATATCATCCTGAAGAACTGATTGAATAGTTGGATGGAATTAGTTTTTGCGATACCCATATAGTTTATTAGAAAGAGATGGGAGGATTTTTTGCATAGGCATGAGTGTTGTATGTACTGAAAGTGCTTGCTGTATAAGCCAGGGTAAAATTGGGATAAGATCATTAGGAAAATGATTACCTGCCAAAATATGACATCTCATAAATAAAGGAAACCTCCATCCCTCTATTATGATATAGTATTTTTGATAAAATTAGTTTCTTATCTGTGAAGTTTTCAGATAAATAAGAATATAGTAGGCATCGAAAGTTGACTAAATATGTTAAAAATTTTATAGTTTTTCTTCCTATGTTTTGACAGATTAGCTTAAAAGTAATAAGACCATATATTGAACAAATATTTTATATTTGAATAAAATCTGAATAAATTATTATGTGAATAATGATACCTGAGATCAAAGTCAGATAGAAAATATAAATGAGAGATAGAGAATGAATGTATAAAATGAATTACATTATATGAAAAATAATCCTTAATTTCACTATTCATTTTGAATACATTATAATTATTGTTTTTATTTTGTTTTTATAACATTTTTTTGTTGATACGATTATAGTGCAATATTTTTATACAAATTTTGAATATCAGGTATAATTTAAATATTATAATTTTATTAAAATATCTGGTTACAAAATATAATGTAAATAGGGAAAGATGACTAAGAAAATAACCATCAGATAACTCATGAATTGTAAAACTGTATAATAATAGTATGAAAGCATACATGATGGTAAGAAGAATTAACTTATTTTAAAGAATTAGATACTGAATATGGGGTAAAGGGTTATTCCTTTGAAAACCAGGCGGCCATTGTTAATTTTTAGAAAAATTTACCCTAACTCTAATAACTTAGATATTTTGTGTTTGAATGTAATAAATATAAAAAAAACATGCATTAAAAGAAAGGTCATATATGAAAGAATGTAATGAAGCTGTTAAAATAATCATTTCATAAAGAAAAAGTTAAAAAAAAGAATATTTTTAATAGTTTTAAGAATATTTATTTTTACACTGATTCACAAATCCTAAATTTTGAAATTCAAATGATAAAATGACAATTTCATAAACAGCTTCATCACATCTTTCACAAAATTTCCAAAAAAATGATGTATTGGAAGTCTTACCTGAGGTAATTTTTCACTGAGAAAATTACTAAAACAGCGGCCTTGCTGTGGTCCATTTTTATTCTACAGCCAGATGTGTCCATTTGTTCAAAAGTACCTATAACAATATGAATGGTTTTTAGTGGAGAAAAAAGTAACAGAACAGTGTATTCAAAAATAAATAAATAAACTCATAAAAAATAAAATGAATAAAAATAAATCAATAAAGATAATTTTTTATTATTATTAACAATGATTACATGTGTGGAAGAAAGGCTGAGTTCAAATACATGGCACTATAACACAGAGTGGATGGATTGATGAAGCCAGAAACTGTGTATAAAATATCCTATATTACATGAAATTCCAGTTGTGTAGCATGAACTTGTATATAAATATATTTATTATTTTGCATAAAAGATATGAAGAAAGGCCGAGTTCAAATACATGGCATTATAACACAGAATGGATGGATTGATGAAGCCAGAAAGTGTGTATAAAATATCCTATATTACATGAAATTCCAGTTGTGTAGCATGAACTTGTATATAAATATATTTATTATTTTGCATAAAAGATATGAAGAAAGGCCGAGTTCAAATACATGGCACTATAACACAGAGTGGATGGATTGATGAAGCCAGAAAGTGTGTATAAAATATCCTATATTACATGAAATTCCAGTTGTGTAGCATGAACTTGTATATAAATATATTTATTATTTTGCATAAAAGATATGAAGAAAGGCCGATTTCAAATACATGGCACTGTAACAATAAGTGGATGGATTGAGGAAGCCAGAAAATCTATATAATATCCTATATTACTTGCCTAAAATTGACACAAATCAATTGTGGGTCATAACTTTAGCACTGATGCAATAATTCGCCCATAAATTCAAACTTGGTCATGCGTAATACACTATTCATATTTATAATCATGCCAAAAAAAATGCATCAGCTCATGCAGTGACAGATTACCTCAGTCCCCAACTTTTTTTCATTCTACAGCATATTTATTTGAAAATATTATAATTTATTATTCTATAGCATATTTATTTGTTTGAGTACATCAAAAATATTATAATTTATTATTCTATAGCATATTTATTTGTTTCAGTAAATAGAAAATATTATAATTTATAAAAAAATATATATATATAAAAAAAGTAATTACATACCCTTGAATGTTATCCAAAAACGTAACTTGAGAATAGGGCCCAGAATCGCGGACAACTTCAATGAAAAATCAGAATAAAATCTTCGGTAATTGATCCAACCATTGTGGAATAACTTTTTTATGATAAATAAACTGATAAAAATAAAAATAAAAAAATTTTTTTAGGTACCCTTCGCTAAAAATATTCATAAAAAATCTAAAAATTGTCGTACAGAAAATTTTTTTACATTTTCACGTAGATAGCAAAATGGTGCAAAGAATGACGTATGGCGCGTATGTGTGACGTTTACCATTTACTCGTAAACTCAGCTCAAAATAGAAATTTTTAGAAAAGTCGTACTGGGGGTCAAAGGGTTCTGTATAGAATAATTATTATGTCTATATGTGATGAATGTAAATAATTTTATTGTAAGTTTCTAAACAGTTAAATGATTATTTTGTTAGTGAATTATTTAATGAACCTAAGGTGTATAGCTGTTTGTTGTTCATTATTATTGTTGTAAATAAATGAATATTTTAATTTAAATGTTGTATTAGTAATTTCATTGCATTTGAGTCATATCTATCACAAGGTCACATCAGTAAAGCGCATTATCCACATAGAATTATACATAGCATATATTGATTACATGCTTTATCTGAAGAGTTATATTTAAGAATTTATAAGTGACACATTAATTATCAATTGCTTTTAAATTATAACTATATTAAAGGGAGTTTGTAGTTCTTCATATTTTATTAGATATAAAAGAATTTTGAAGATTTATTTGAAAAGTAATATTAAGTATTACAAAATGGAGAGCATATAATAGAAATTAATAGTATATTTTAAGAGTCACATTCTAATTTTGAAATGTATTCTATATCATAAATTTAGAAATATTATATTATTTCAGAGTACAAGTTACTGACCAAATATATTTTAAGATTTATAATTCTGAAGGATCGAATTACAATGGGTGAATGCTAAGTAATTAAGAAATGTATTTAATTGAGTTAGACTTTGTAGATTATAATTGCATAATAAAGCTTTTGATTATAATAAAATGAGTATTCTATAGTGATTGTTATTAATATAAGTATGAGAATAAATCTTAGCAAAGTAAATTAAATTAATTAAGAGAAGGTAATGAGTAGATAGTGATCATTAATTTTTATGTCATTATTATAATTAGATTAATTTTCAAATAGGTTAATCAAGGTTTATAATAGTGTGATTTTATTTAAATGGTTGGATCCCAATAAAATCCCTCTTGCTATTCAATTATTTAATTATCAATTTAATTGTTATATTATATTTTAGAATAGAATACTTATGATCCCTGAGATAGCCATAGGATAGCATTGATTCTTTTAATTTAATGTAATTTTTGTTTTAAAGTTATTATTTTGAGATTTGTATATTATAGAAGAGTAGTTAAAGCATTATTTAAATGAAATATTATGTTAATCATTGTTTGTTGTGGGGATTTTCCTAATGATTATAATATGATGGTAGTAGGAGAATTTTTACAATAGCAATGCCATTATGGAGTGTATTTTATATACTTCTCAATGTTAAAACATCTAGATTGTAATCATCCCTCAAATCTATCTTATGTTTTGATGTATCACAAGTTTTAAGCCCCATTGAGATTCTTATACTTTATTGTTGTTGTACTTGATTGTTTATTATTGAGCTAGTATCATAGAGAGTAAAGGAGGTATGATAGAGGTGTTGAAGAACCCAGAAAGGAAAATTACAATATATATAATAAACAAAACATTGAAATTAACTACAATTTTTACAATACCAATATATAAATAAATGAAAGCTATAGCCAACATATGGCATGTAAAATGCTATCCAAAAGACAATCATGCTGTAGGCTGGCTATAGCTTTTATTTATTTACAAGTTTAGTATAAAATATTCAGTGAATTGAATGATCATCAGTGATTCTTTATAACCGTCATGGTGAACCTATGACACGCATACCAGAGATGGTACTACAAACTTATGATTGATACACAAACTATTTGCAGATCATAATTTTTTAGATTTTAAAATAATTTTTTTTTTTGAAGTTGCTAAAATCTGTACTAATAAAAATTGACTGTAAACTAAAGTAAAGATGAAATAAATAAATATAATATCAATTTAAAATTGAATTCTGAATAGGAACAATAAATTACAAAATTTGAAAAAAATAATTGTTACGTATACATATGTCTGTGGAAATGATATATGATTAGAAGTAAATCAAAGTATTATCAAATTCTATAAAACTGTCAAATGATTCCAATAAAACTATGAAATGAACTAGTAAAATATTTTTTGACTCTTTGAAATAAATCTTGTCATATTGTAAAATATTACATATAGAAGTGCAGGTATGAAAAAGCCTGTACTGTAGAAAAAATTCATATTTCAACATATCGTAAAGTAAAAGCAGTAAATGTTTTTCAGTTATAATCCTTTTTGGTTTAAACATAGTTAACATCAATCATTTTTTAAAATAATCACGATCGCAAAATACTGAAATGTATGATCAATGTCATCAAAAATAATTTAAATACCAACATATAAAGATAATAAGTATAATTTAACATATAATAAATCTTAGATTTATAAAATTATTAAAGTTCATTTAATTTTACTTTTAAATAAATTTGTTATTATTTTATTAGTATGACTAGTAAATATAAATAATAAAAATTATCAAGCATTAGAGAATTCCAGTATTGGTGGACTGATGAGTATGTGTTTTATGCTTTGGAACAGTCATATTGAGAATGTTATCAGTAAAATCGCATTATGAGCCAATCATAAATCACTGATGAACAAAAGGAATATATTGCCAGGTACTTAAAAAACATAAATATTCAATCAACATCTTTAGTGAAATTTATCAAAAATCATTCAAATATAACTGCCGTTAGTTTTTTTTGTCTCATATGTAATTACCAAACACGGAAAACTTTTTAATATGAGGAATATATGAAAGAAGTGTGGGTGATATGTGCACCAGTTCTTTTTGAAGATTTTGAAAACAAAAAATTAGTTAAAGAATAAAATATTTAACATTGATAAGAAATATGATTGAAGATAGAATTCTGCAAATGGACAACAACATAACTTATCAACAAAAAAGATATATAAAACCTTCTAGTTTAATTTCTCCCTGCCTTAATAAAAGTAAAGACATAAATTGATCAGCTAGTTTGGCTATTTTTAGTCACTGTTGTGTTGGGAATAATTCAATGAAGAATTGATCAGTTTAATCTCATTAGTTAATAACAATAAAAAGGATAGATATATGCAATGAAACAGATGTTGGCAAAATTGTATCAAAAACTACAGATGATGTTCAAAGAATGACTGGAAAAGAAAATTATTTTCTTTGTTTATTTAACAACTGTATTTGGGTTTTTATTGCATTTATGCATGAAGGACAGTTTTAAGCCACTAGATGATCTTATGAATGCTGTGACTAAATTAGTCAATTTTATATGTGCATATATTCTAAATAATGGAAATTTTTAAAACTTATTGAGTGATGTGAAGTCAGTATACAATGGTATACTTAGATACAACAACTTCTGATGGTTATATCTGGCTAAGTCGAGAAAAAGTTCTTCAAAGATTCATTGAGTGTTTACACGAAATTAGACTTTTTTTACATAATGAGAAAATCATTGAAAAATATAATCAATTAATGGATGCTAGATGGCTTTCAAAATTAATGTTTTTTACTGATATGTGTCCATATTTAAATGAATTAAATGTGAAACTGCAAGGGTTATAATAAGTCAATTATCATGTTTGATTTTATAAAGCATTTGAAGGTAAATTACTAATTTTCAACTGTGATGTTATTTTTACCCCTTCAAATATTTTTCAAATATAAAAAATTTCTTAACTGATTTAGAATCTCATGAAAAACCAGATCAAGTAAAATTGACACAAAAGTTTTGTACTGTTATTCAATCGATAATTGATGAATTTTCTTCATGATTTACAAAGTTCAGATAATTTACAGAAACATCAAAATTTATATTATGCTCAGATATGATATCAATGGATAGTCTCAATTTAGAAATTTTTGATGGCTTAATTTGGAAAATATGGAAATACAATTAGTCGATTTTCAATCCATTTCTATATGAAAACAATAATTGTCAATTTGAGAAATGAGTTAGAAATAATTGATAATCTATTATTGGACACGCTGAAGAGGAATTATTAATAGCCTGGAATGTTAGTCCTGAGATATTTATTAATTGTTTAAAAAAATTAGCCACCACTATATTATCAATTTGCTCCTCTACATATGCACGTGAGTCACTGTTTTCTGAAATGAATTTAATTAAAGACAGTTCAAGAAATAGAATGACAAATGATTCTAGTTTGGTATGTACATTATTAAAAGTGATAAAATATAAATCAGATTTAAAATATTTTGTATCCAATGTAGACCAGCAAAAATCTCATTAAATAATATTAATTTATGTTGATTTTATACATTTATTTCAAAATTTTATTTTTATTACTATTAATTTTTTGCTATTAAATGTCATTGACTCTTGCTCTTCTAAATAAATATCATTCACTTGTATTTGGCTTATTTAAAAATTTTAATTATTATTATTAAAATTTTTATAAAGCTAGGAAATTTGGAAATAAGTGAATTATTATTGTTATTATTATTTTATTTTATAAAAATTTGCAATAATTAAGTTGTTTATACCGTATTTTGGTTTAATACCTGTATTGCATGCCAATCACTCATATATTTTTTGGAAATTTTTGGTATGCACACACATAAAGATTCACTTAAAAAGATTTGCCTCCACTGCTCTATAACATCTCCGGTGATTACCTCTGGGTGACATGATGATGGTTTTTATTTACTGATGTGATGGATCAATCCCCTTCTATATCCGATATTACCCATAACGCTAAATATTATTTCGCTAACTATTATTAATGCTAACTATTATTAATTAATGTATATCCAATTAATGGATAAAAATCACCCACTAAATTTTAGATATAGTTTGATTACTCCATAGAATAAAAAAGATATATTTAAAGTCATTAAATTTTAATAAAATGAATAATTTAATAAGTTAAAAAGAAAATTAATATGAAAGTTTTAATATCAAATAACAAGCATTTTTCTTTAAAAGTATGCATATTATCAATGTATATATAAAATCAATAATCCAAAAAAGAAAAATATAAATAATCAAATAAAGAAAAGAATGCTTTAAATACAACTAGATATATTTTATCACTATCATAATAGAAATCAAGTCTGTGTTTTCATTGGTTGTATCTTCTTTTCTTTAGTAGAGTATCTTCAACAATTTTTCTATAGGTTACCTGCATCTTCTTCACTTTAACTGAATTCTGTTATGTTGCTTTTTCAAATTTTAGTTTTTATTTGTTAAACTTCATTTTTTCTCTTCTTTATATATTTAGATTTCAAATAAAATATTAAAATGAACACTTCAATCTAGTTAAAATCACTGAGTTGGGTAAAAAAAGTATTTTCTTAGAGAGTTGGATTTCTCTTTCTTTAGCAGACTTTTTTTTAAAAACAGCTTCATCTTAAACAGACTTTACAAGTGGATATTCTAGGTGGATCATACAGTAGGTTTATATCTCAAGGCAGGACCAGGCTATTACTGGCCCTTTACAAGGATTTAGTCATCATCCTTAGAGTTACTGTGCTAAAAATAAATACTTTTCATATTTTTATATGATATTATTGCTTCTTCGTTATACAAATCCTCCTCCCCCTATGGTCAATAGCCCTTTACTAGTAGTTTGAAAATTGACTTTTTGTGAATACGAAATATAGTTCTAGATGAAATACACAGGCTTATATATACCTGCGTCTATATATGTAATAGACAGGATACAAGCACAGACTTTCACATGACCCACCACTCTCCACACTATCTCATAGTACTGAAATATAGTTCTAAAAGTGACATATGTAGATTTTGTTCAGAAACTACTCTCTCATTATTGCCAATCTCTCTTGAGCAAACCCCCCCCCCCCCAAAAAAAAAAAAAATGAAACTTTTTATACCTATTGAATCAAAAAAAAAATTAATTATTATTATATATTTTTTCCTTTTTAAAAAAATTATGGTTATGTCCTCATAGCTATTTAAAACTTAATCTCTTGCATTTAATGTGCATGGATTAAAATCTCATTTTAAAAAAGAGAGAATTTTAAGTAATCATATTTAAATATATATTTTTATATTCACAAAACAGGAAATTAAAAATAAAAAATAAATGTAACAAAAAATAAGAACTTCTATAAAACATGTTTTACAAATATGAAGACTGTCTTCTATTTTAAACATTTCCCTTTTTACTGTAATTCTTATTTAATTACAAATCTTTACCATGTAAATCTTAACATTTTATTATATTAATTTCATATAGTAAAGTTTAATCCAGGACTTTGACAAAGCAACTGTCATATATTTTCTTTGGCTTTTAAGTATACAAATTTAAAAAAAAAAGTTATCATTTGAGAAATATCCTCCCTTACATTAGGTTTAGTTGCCAACATTATACATAATATCTATTTAGCTTGCTTTACCAACCATTATATAAATATATTCAGTAATACTTTCTATTAAGAAAATGCATATTTATTTTAGGGGGTGAAGAATATTGTCTTTAAACCTAGGTACTGATATCATAGTGTGACATTATCTCCACCAAATTAAAAATGGTCAAGAGGGTCTAACATATTATGGATCATTATTTAATTTTTTATTCATCACTCAAGCAATTTGATGATTATCAATTTGTGCATTTTCTCATATAATATTTATCTGTTAATTTGGCTTCCAGTTAGTAGACACTAACTATTTATTTACATATGTCACCCTCTTCGTGTTTTTTGCATATAATTATTACATTCCTATTTCATCTCTCTTTACTTTTAGATCACTTCTGTAAAATTAAATAGTCTTTCTACCCCTTACATCTTTTTGTTTTATATATCTATTGATTTGATGCAAATAACTTGCAAAGAGATTAAAGTAGCACAGGTCTATCTTAACTTCCAGAATCAATATCAAACTCTCGACTGAACTATGCAGATGTTTATCCCCCCAGCTACCTGAAAATGCTTCTATAGCAAGAGTCAAATATCATAGAATAATCGTGTTAATATATGGATGCAAATCAGGTTCATCTACTATTAGAAAACCATAAAAATAAGTTAGGAATTGTTCACTTGACCAATTATATATGCAACCTTAGATCTCATCTGGTGCTTTTTAAACTCCCAAAATATCTTTAAAAAAATCATGTTTATCTGAACATACCATTGGATATCTAAAAAGTTTACACCAACACATCACAATCTTAAGTTTTCTAATAATCAACCATACTTCCTATTCTCTGCTTAACCTTTTTAGTCTATCATTATGACTGTTTGGTCACATTCAAGTGGCCTTAAAATCTGAACATTATATGACCCTTTAATGAATTTGCTTTATCTTTGTTGCTGAATCATGTTGACATCATCCTCTTATTAGTCATTGGAGATCCCGGTGATGACTGAGCCGGACTATTTGGTCATTTTGGGCTCAGGTAGTTTTTTGCTCATCTTACTATTTCTTAAATCCATATGCCCTATATTGGCCTCTTTTCTAAATTTATTAAAAGGCTTATTTTTTTTTTCCTATCACTGTCTTCCTGGCCTTGCATGCTTATGATAATGGCATTGATAAATTGTTTTTCTGTTTGTACTTAAAATCATTTATTTGACGTTTAATCTATGAGTGTTCTGCACTTTGCCACATAAACATCTAAAAAATTGGATGTAACTTTTACCACTGTGATCTTGAAATTTCTTCTGCACATGATATTGAATATCTTCTTGATATTCCTCATTCCAAAAATTAAGGAAGGGGTTTTGTTATTAAGGAATTTTCACGACTTTTTGAGTGGAGGTGATTATATGCCACAGCTACTACTTGTTCTCTTTCAATATGTTTAACTGAAAATAGCTACTTAGTCTATCAATGTGCTGCTCAATTGGTGTTTCACCAGTATTGCTTCTAAAAACTAGTTTCTCCCACTGTACATGTCTAAATTTCTTATCTGAATGAATTCTGTGGCATCATTTATACCCAACTTCTTTTGGTACTATCTCCAATACTCTTTTGATTTTTTCATTCCATGTTTTAAATAAGTTCTGAGTTTCTTCTTTCATTTTTGTGTATATTTTTCATTTCATTCGTTATGTTAACCTTCTCTATTTGGGTCTCCCTCGTTCTCTTCTCCAACATTTGCTTTTCTGATTCTGTTTTTAATTCTTTGAGTTAGCTTCCCCTTCTTTCTACAATACTATGTATAGTTTCTTGTGGTGTATTTGGCCATTAGCAATTCTTTTATTGATTTGCTCCAAGTCAACAGATATTCTTTTCTCTATAGTGTCCGTTTCCTGCTGTACTTGGACTTACTTCTCTAATTCATTTTACAGCATTTTTAAAATAATTATTTGACTTTTCATTTTCTAACAACTTTGTTTGAATTGCCTCCAGATTTTCCTCAGTTTTTTTTCATCATCTCTTGTGTTGGTCTTTGGCTTTCTTCAATATCTGTGCCACATTCCTTCAAATTTTAAATCACTTTTCTACTGCAAATCTTCAAAATTTTGATGTTTCACTTTACACAGAGAGAAGCTAAGCTCTCCATACATAGCGCTACTCAGTTCAAGCTAGAGTAATCAATGGATGCAGGAAGGTTTGAGCATAAAATTCCTATCTAATGCCTACTCATCCAATATCTCCAGACTAGTTTCTAGCTTGTGACTAGTCATTGATTTCTTTGGCTTGCTCTGAGTGGTGCTACTGTATGAAGAGTTTAGCCTCTGTGTAAACAACTTATGTAAGCATAAAGAATGCTGATTATGTGATGATTTATTTTACTGGTGAATTTCTTTTACCAGTACAGTATATTGCTTTTCTGTTGCATTTCTTCAAGTTTTGAATCACATTTCTTCCGATTCTTGTAAAGTTTTTATTTTATTTTGCCACCAGCATATAACCATTTAATATTGGTCATAAATGGGTATTTAACTATTTCTAGCTAGAGGGTAAAACAAAGATGAAAAAACAATCAAACACTTATTATCTGTCAATTGAAAAATCTGATCAGTAATATCTTTTCCTTTACTGTTTCTCTGAGAAGCTATTAGAGGTTTTTTTATCTGCATGTACTATTGGAAAGTTTTTACTTTTTTTTTTCTAATTATTTCTATAATAAACATAAGCAGTACAATATCTTAATAATCTATTAATGAATTAAATAGTATGGAAATAATTCAAATAGTATGTTTTTCATTGTAATTTATATCTATTCTATCTATTATGTTTAAATCAGATGTTCATTACTATTATTTTTATAAAAAAATTATTTTGTGTCCAAGAGAATATTATTGAAATAGAAACTAGTTTAGAATTCCACAGGAATTTCAAATTAATGTTTGTGTGTGACTGAATTTTTAAAAGGTAAATTTGGTTATATTAATTTATATGTATTGTATTTGAAAATGAAATGCGTTGGTGCGAGAACAAACAAATATCTAAGATCTCATTGAAAGAATTAAGAGATTGAAATGGAGTTTGACTGGATATATTCCTAGAAGAGATGATTTTAATAATTAGCTGAAGTTATATATGTATTTCACGAAATTGTAAAAGACCTAAAACGAGACCACATGTGAGATGGATGGATGAAGTAAGGATGTTTTCTGGTGAATTGTGTAGAAGAGAGGCTAGGAAACTAGATTAAACTTGGAGAGGCCTTTATCCTGCAATGAATCAATAATGGTTGAAAATGATTATAATTTTATTTAAAAATGGGGATTAGCCAAACCATAATTTTATATTTGCATATATGGCCAGTGAATGTCTGATATGATTATTATCAAACTATAATGCCATAGCATGTTAATTATTAGTTAGTATTTAATTGGCTATTTTTTTTTCTTCAAAGCAATAATATGTAATGCAATAGTATTAGATAAATATGTATTATTTTGAATCATACTTAAAGACATATTATGAATAAATATTTAAAATTATAAAATCATATTAAATAATTATATGAATAAAAATAAATTGTCTTAAATTAAAAGTAAATTAACAGCAAATGTTAATATGAAAAAAAAGGGGGTGGGGGGAATCTGTTTTATTTGAAAATAAAGAAAATGTTTTTTTATGCTTAAATCGGTCTCATAATCTAAACTTATTATTAATGTTATGCATGTTGCTTCTCTTATTTTGTTGATTTAAGATTTGTCATATTAAAATGATTTACGAAGCACTTTCATTTGTATTTCAAATAGAAATGGATGGATGTGTGCAAAGTGACCTTCAGCTTGTTCAACATCTAGTTATGACATTGTATAATGGTTACATTTTTCTAATCTGAAAGCATGTGTGTATGAGTGTATGAAGATGCATTTGATGAGATTCCAATCTAATTATGTATTCCATTTTCTTTTGACATTTTTAAAAATGCACTCAATCTGTCCTGCATTCTCGTTTTTGAGAATATTTGGATCTTTTAATGTGAAAATTTAATCACTTTACACATTTAGTCATTAAAGATGGATGACCTTTTTTTTTTTTTTAAGTTTTTGTAATTGTAAAAATGTTGCATATATATATAAATTCATATTACAAGCCATGATGAGTTTGAATAAGGAAGGGGGAGGGGGGTAAACTATATATTATTTTTATTTTATTCACATATTTGTATAAAAAATTTATTTCATTTTTGTAATTCAACTTTATTAAATTTATTGTGTACTTTTTTTGTTCTGTTAATTAATTTAATATTCATTTATATTATAATAATTATTTTCCATACGAAATGATAATTCTATTGTGTTATAATGATTCTTAAATGAATTTAGGAGACAAATTGTGTATTAAATTATTTCATATAGCCTTAATCATCATTAAATAATGATATTAGAAGTTGTGTTAGCAGTTGATAATGATAACAGTAAATTACCAATAAGGGTTGATTATTATTGCCTGGTCTATTGTCTGGTCCTAATACCTTATTATCATGTATAAGCCTAAAATTGCATTTGTACGAACAGTATGCTTGATATGCATGAAATCTCTTTGCCATAGGATTCTACAAACAGCCATGTTTAATATTTTTTAAAATATCTTTGTTTAAAATAAGAATAAAAAAAATTAGGGAATTTGCCATCAAGCAAAACTTTCCAGCCTTTTCTGTCATTCTTGCTTAAGTTCAGATGTCTTTTTTTTTTTTTTTTGCCAATTCCTTTCAACTATAATTTTGTGTTATCTCAGAATTATGTTTTTAATCATTGTATTGTCATCTCTGTTCTCAATTCTGTTCAGCATTATTTTTTTATTTCACGACCTTCCAAACCCCCATTTCAAAATTTTAATTTTGCCTTTTATTAATTATTCCAATTTCCAAATTGTACCAAAGTAATTTCTTTTATTCATAATATATATATGTTATTCTTTTTACCAATAATTATTTATTACCCAATTGCTTTAATTTTTTTTTTGGTCTTTCTGTTTACTATTCATCATTTTATTTTCATATTTTTAAATCTAACTCATTACAAATTTTTTCACTGATTTTATTTTGTCTGCAAGCATTATCACATCACCATATTCTAGTGCAGGTTTCTCTCAACTATTTCTAGCTTTATAAAAATAACTTTTATTTCACATCTAAATACCAGAGTCTAAAAAAAGTTGAAATTACAAAAATGAGATCATGTAAATGAAGCAGTTGTTCAAGCAAAGGATTGATTTAGATCACCAGTAAAATAATAGAAGATAGGCTTGAGAATTAAAAGTTCCTGGGTCAAAGTTCACTCACTTTCAGTCCTTGAATATTATATAATTTCCTAAGAAGTAACTAACTATTCTATTATTTTATTAATTATTAGTAAAGAAGATTTAGATATAAATAGAGGTGCCCATTTAATGTTTTTTCTGTACCATTTCTCTAAGTTTTTATCTTCATCTTGAAAATATCTTTGTTTGTAGGTTTTCCCCATATTTCAGGTTTTTATTTCTTCTAATTTATATCTTTATATATATATATTGACTTATGTAAAATAAAAAGTATGCTAATAGCTCTAAACAAGTTTTTTTTTATGATAAATACTACAAGAGAAGTCATCCAAATCATCTTTATCTAAGATTGTCCCCATACCAAGTCCAGTTTCGAGCTACAGCTCTGTTCAGTGAGGAGCTAGGATCGCAGATTCAAAAAACCAACTCAAGTTAAGCATTTATTTAATAGTTAACTCTTAATATGAAGATCTGAAAAATTTCAGACATCTACATGTCTTTAAATTCAGCTCTCCAATTGAAAAAATCATATATGATATATGACTTGATTTTATTGCTATATTGACATATATATATCCCAGTTATCTCTTGTCAGATTTGTCAACTATAAGTTTCCGATAAAGTTATAAGAATACAAATATACCTATTTTGATTTATGACTAAGAAAATATGGGTTAAATGCAACTTAGATTAAAAAGTATGGTTTAGAAATATAGAATAAATTATGTCAGAAAATTAACTTCTTTTTCACTTTTTTCCAGTTTCCCCCTTTTTTTTTTTGACATACCAATTAATTAGCAATCTCCTTCAGAATTAAAATTGCCAATATAATACAGAAATTATTTATAAATTCAATTTCTGATTTATATCTTACAAATTGAATATTCTTATTTATCATAAATTAATATAGATCATCATCATTTTCAACCATTATTGATCTACTACAGGTTGATCTCTCCAAATTTAATTTATTTCTTCACTCTCTAACCTTTTCTCCACAACAACTTTCTTATTTTATCTATCAATGTCAAATCTCTTGGGATCCAGTTTAAGACTTTAACTGTCCATCTATTATCATCTCTTCTATAACCAACCCAGTTCCAATTCAATCTCTTAATTCTTTCAATGATGACTTTGATATCTGTTTGTTCTCTCAGCTATATTTCTCATTCTGTATCCCTTGTTATTCATAACCCACATCTCTCCATGTTTCATTTAGTGATCTGAAGTCTATGTATTGCTCTTTTATTAAGTGACCATGTCGCAGATCCATAAGTAAAAACTGCCTTTTCAAACACATAGGTATATTTTATTTTAATATTAAATCATTTCTACCAAAAACATTTCATTCTTAATTCTATGAATAATTTTATCCATTATGTTTCCATATGTATTAATAATCTTAACAAAGGTATTTGTAGTTGTTAACTTTTTGTAATTCATTATTATCAAACTGGGTTTTTCTAACTAAGAAAACCCATTTAATATTAGTCATTTTAGTATGTATCTTTACTCCTACTTTCATCTGTTGAACTCTTGTGAAACATTTTCTGAAGCTCTAAAGCATTATTTGAAAAAGAAAAAACTATATTATCTGCAATCTAGCTGACTTAGATAACTCCATTTACTTTCACTATTTTAGCTTTCCATTTTAATCCACCAAATGCTTCGTGTAGAACTGTTGGAAAAATTTTGAAGATATAGAATTACCCTTCCTTATACCCTTTTCAAATTATTATTCTTAGTATCAGTATGCAATGTAATCATTTCTGTTACCTTTTGATAAATATTTTTCAAAATATGACACTGTCCCAAATCTATATCTTTATGTCCAATGCTTTAATGACTATAGAAATGCTTATAGAATTAACTCTTTTCATAACTACAAATCCAAAGCATTGTCATTGGTCCATTTTATAACTTTTCTCAATATTTGGATGCAATCCACTGTATCCACCTTAGTGTTTTGCTTGCTTAAAATCTAATCAAATTGTAATTATTTTTAACTTCATAAAAGAGTGATAGGTCTATAATTTCTAAGATTTTCTTTATCATTTTTTTTTAAATATCAATATTACTACTGCCTTCTTATAATCATCTGGTATATCTTTATCATTCAGATATTTGGTATATAACTGTGCCAATATTTTTTCACATGGTTCTTTTAAGATCTCAATTTATAATCCATCATTTGCTGGAGCTTTTTCTTTCTTCATAGATTTAATTGCATGCCTCATTTATTCAGTTAATTTTTTGGGAAATTCAGAAGATGTAATGATTATAGGGAACACATTGGTTTCTTGCTTTTTATTACTATATAATTCTTTATAGAACTCTTTTCCACATTTCATGATATCATCACTCTTTTTAGTAATAGTTCCATCTTTTCTTCTTATTGCAGAAATAACTTCCCTTCCAATACCAAGATGTTTTATGCTTTTTAAGATTTTTATTCTTTTCTATAGCTTTTCTTGCCAATTCACAATTCTAATTTTTTATATCATTATTAACTCTTTTTGAATGTAAGTATACAATTATTTAATGAAAATAAATTCTAAAATAGATGCTTGCATATATGAGAAATAATTGATATAGAATAAGTTTTATCTTCGAAGATGAATCAAAATAATCAGGGAAAGAAAACAAGGCATTGAAAAAAAAAAAGTGCAAAAAGGAATTAATTTATTAATATATTTAAACTAATGTTAAAAGAGTAATGGAAAAAGTTAAAAGAATTTTTTCTGAAAATAATAAGAAAGAATAGAAAAATGAATTTGAGATTTGATTAATATTACTGATATAATTGTTAAAATTATTGAATGAATTGAACTCATAGCAAATATTAAGAGATAATATGTTCTTGAGAGACATATACTTTGAGGTAAGTTAATGAAAAAAGGTATTTGCTGGAATATTATAGAAAAGAAAAATTTATGAATCTTTTTTCTGGAAAGATACTGAGAAAGCCTTCACAGTGATTTTACAAAGGTTGAAAATGATGGCACTATTTCAAACTTTGTATTACAATTAAGAAATAATTTGAAAATTTTTATGATATGTGAACAGTCATTCATTCACTGTAGAAATTCTCAAGCTGAACTATTGATTATTATTTGTCTTATGAATGAGATTTCATAGTTCCCAAATTATTGAATAATTAAGCAGGGGAAAAATATATGACTAAAGTTCACAGTTAACGTTTTTTGTTATGATGTTAAATTTTGCATTGTGTAAAAGATATTGCAACAGGGACTGGGATTAAACCCTGTTCCAAAGAAAGGGATTTTGTATTCACACATAACTATAAGTTGTACATATTCGATTTTTGGATTTTTCTAAAATGGTTAAATGAAGGGTTAAAACAAGCATAAAAGGGGCGGGGGGAGGGATTGTGTTCATTTATATTAATGAAATATGTGCATGTATATATTGTTGTAGAGGCAAGCGAACGCAGAAGGAATCATCTAGAATCGTCTAGAAAGCATATAATATGTGTTATTTTCATGTCTGAATTCACCATATTTTTATTTTTAATAAAAATAAGAAATTGAAAAAAATATGTTAATGATAAAAAAGGAAAAAAAAAGAGAGAAACTAAACAGATTGTTATCTGCAGAATGCCTTTTACTGGAGGTATTGTTTTAAGTTATTTCCCAAAGGTGTTCGATGAAATTTTTCCTTAGACAAAAGAGAAAAGGTGCTAAAAGGTTTTTTTTGAAGAGAAGTAAATAGAACAAAAGAAGCTGGACACGGAGACGTAGGATATAGAAAATACTATCATTCTTGAGATTATAACTTTATGGAAGAGAAAAGAAAACAAATGATATAAATAGAAAAAAAATTTGGAGACATTTTAAATTTGCTATACTGTTATGTGTTGTGATATAGATTTTGTGTTAAAAAATTGGTTGCCAGAAAATAGGTGACACATAGATTGATGAAAAATATGGATTTTTGAATCGTTGTTATTGTATTTGAATACTTATTTTAAGTAATAGAAAGCAAAAAATTAAATTCTTTTTTTATATATATATATGTCAAAGCGTTGACCGGGAAGTGAACCCGGGCCCACTGCTTGGAAGGCAGCTATGCTAACCACTAGGCCACCAATGCTTGACAAAATTTAAATTCTTTTAAAAACAAACAAATAGAAAAAACAAAAAAATATTTTGACAGTTTGATTTATTTGCAAAATTTTATTTAAACATTCATCATCCGTAGTAATTAAACTGTAATAAGACTGAATTTAAGAAACAACACGGAAAAGTGCATTTTTGCTCTCTTACAGTCATGAAAATATGTATTCACAAATTACAAGGAAAAATAAAAAATGTGTTTATTTTTGTCATGATAAAAAAAGATCCACCTGCTGCCTGTAAACTGCTCATGAGCCATAAGTTTCCGACTTCTGGCTTGCAATATATATATATATACAATGTATTTATTTAATTATTTGCAGTAGAATGGAAAATTAATCATTATAAGTAAACCATGATGTAATATTTTTAAAAATGATTATACATAATTATAAATTTCTAATAAGCTAATCTTTCATACTAATGCAAAATTTAAATAGCCTAAGTTTTACAATCTACACAAGTATAAAATTGCAAGTAAACATCTAAATTATGTTTGTGAGTATTTTATTAGAAATCAAATGCTATAAACTAACTCAATAGTATTTTGTATTTGTTTTTAATTTTAAATATTTTTTTATTTTTCGATAAAAAATATTTTTGAATAAATAGATATAATAATTTTATGTATATAATACTTGAATTTTGAATTATTTTGCAGTGCCTTTTGATGAAGATGATAAAGACAAAAGTGTATGGTTTTTAGATCATGATTATTTGGAGAATATGTATGGAATGTTTAAAAAAGTCAATGGTAAGTTTAAGATATTCATTTTGTTTTTTGTTCTTTTTTTTTTTTTTTACATATACCTACTACAAAGAACATAATTAAAACTTATTCATTAATAATTTATTTGTTCTAGAACACATTAAAGTATAAGTATTTAGCAATAATCCTTTCCAGATTCTCAATCTAAAGCAAAGTTGCCATCTACACATAAATTTTTAACAGGAAAATTGTAATACAAAATTTAAAGTATGGAATTAAATATACATAAATATTTAATATACATATTTAAGTTTTAAACATTGTAATATACATGTAAATTTGAAAATTCGATTTTAGTGAAAACTAAAATTGAATTTTTAAAAACATAAAATAGAAAGCATAAACAAACTTACTTTAATAAAAGATCATAAAAAGTTACAGATTTAAAACTTTTACTTTCTTATTTGGAAAATATTTCTTTTTTAACATCTATGTTAATTTTTGTGTGTGTGAGAGAGAAAGAAATATTTGTCTCTTTTCATTTCTTTATTATTTTACTTTCATTTTGTTTTTTATTTATTAATTTTTTTTGATGTTTTATTACTAATATACAAATATTGGCAGCAACAGTATAGTATAGTCTTGTTAATATATGGTAACAATCGCGAAATATTAGTTCAAATTGTGTGGAAAAAGCTATGTTTGTTAAAACAGCAGAAATAACAGGAAACTGGATCATTCCAGTCAAAAGGCATTTTCTGAGGGAGAGCCAAAGATATTTCCCATTTTTATTATTTTGTGTGGTGCAATTAGATTAAAGACATTTGGATGTCTATTTGCTTATGTCATATATAGGAGATGAAAATACAAGGCTTCAAAGAAAATATCCTTTGAACCAATAAGGTGGATTGCTTATTTATTGATATCTTAGGAGATAGGAAAATAAGATAGAATGGGAGATTTCAGATCAGCATACATTAATAATTATTCAAGTCATGGCAACAAAGAAGAAATTGTTGTGGCATTTATTGTAAGGAAGAATATTGCAAAGATAATAATTTATTTTAAGATTTGTGTAGTGAATACATTATACCAGTTTTCCATTTCTTTTTTTGTTTTGATATATTTTACAATTTTTCTATTTTAAAATTTAATATTGAAAGTCTTTATATATTCTAAAGTGAATTGTTTCATTCATTTTTTTACGTCTTCTTTTTCTTAGTTTAATGATCAATTCACAAACCCAATATTTATTTAATTATCTCTCCATTACTTGCCTATGGATTTGGGAAGATATTTCCTTTTTATTCAAGTTTCAGTTCATTATATTCTTTCCTCATTTGTCTTAATGTTTATGATCTATGTTTTTTTTATCTTTGACATGTACTTTTTTTCAAATTTTTTTTCAACTTTATTGATGTATTCAAATTTCTCTGGTTCCTTCTCTCTCGTTATTAATTTATTTAAAAATTAGTCTAGCCAATTTGAATAATTTTTTTCTCCTTATTTAATCATAGCATAAACTTTTACATATTTTCATTGGAGAGTTAAACAGCTTTTTGTTAAAATTTTGTAACTCTTTTTTCACTAAATTTTTTCTTTAAGTCATATATCCCATTTCATTAAAATCCAGTGGATCCATGATACCTTCTATATTTTGCTCCAAGCCCTCCTCTTTTATATGATGCAATATATGCTTTGATTCCAATAGAATATGCATTATTTTATTGAAATGCTCAGTACTTTTTATATACACATATATATAACACATACTTTTTTGTATGTGTAATATACATATTTAAATTTAGATTATAATATAAACAAAATTAAAGTAATAATAATAATATAGTTATTGATAATAAATTGAGGGAGCATATATATTATATTAGTATATCTATCTGTTCATTTATTCATATTAATTTAAAAAATAAAAATAATAACAACTTACTATAGCTTATCTTTATTATTTTTTATAATAATATAAACAGTCAAGTGTTGACTTTTATCGCAATTAATTTTTTTTTCCTTATAGAAATACTATAACAATCTCATTAACAATTAACTATATTCTTTTTATTGCTGTTTTAAAGTCTAAATTGATTTTGGAATCCATACAGTTATTTTTACTTACCATTATCCATTTTCAATTCTTAGTTAAACTTTTCAAACTTTAATCTTTCTAATGCAATTCAAGAATATTTTATAATTCTTTTTTTTTTGGCCATGATTAATTAAGATTTCATTTTATTGCTTGAGAAAAGTGCTTTATAAATTATTTAAATTTTGTAAAACTTTTAGCTTTCATTGAAATTCAGAAAGAATTTAAAAAGTGAATAATAAAATGGGCTTTCATGTAACCTGAGTAAACATTAATGTAACCTCATGGCATTTCAAGACAGACAAAAGGCTACTGCTATATTGTAAAATTCATTATATTTACAAATTTTAATATTTCGTTTATTTATTTACATTGTTTTGGATATTGTATAATATAGTATATGTCTTACTTTCACTGTATCTCTACTTTTTCCAAAAACTAGACCTTTTATCCTTGCCCCATGTTCATTTTACAGCATATTCTATTAATTTTATTTATAACCCTTGTCATCATATTTATTTGTTGTCTATATCAAATTGTTCTACTCTTTTTATTTTTAATCTTCACATCTGTAATTAACAAATATCACTCCTGTATGACTTATTGAAATACATTAACTTATTTTCACTATCAGTATATATGTTGATATTTTTGTGAGAGAAAGAAGTATATCAAATAAATATATTTCTGAATTATATTAATTAAGTGATTATTTATTAAAAAATAACATTAATTTTTAATAATAAAAGTTGTCACCAATTATAATTTAATAGATGTACAATTAAATTTATTTATCTATTTGAAATCTATGTACTAATATAAAGCTACTTATTCACTTAAAAACAAAACAAAAAAAAATTATGACATATAAACTTTTTAAATTTTGCAGTTATTAAATAATGCTAGTCTGTAATTTAAATATATCTCTTAAATATTAAAATAAAATGGTCCAAGATTGATTACTCTGACTTTAAATTCTGAAGTGTTTATAATGAAATCATGAAGTATACTTTTTCAAGAGATTGGATAAAATAAAAGATAGTTATGTGAAAATGGTAAATACCTGGAATATATTAAAGCTGTAGATGTGAATAATTTAATGATTGGTTTTTAATGATTGCTAAAACATATGTAAAATTCAATTCAGAGTTTAAAATTCAAAATATTTAACACTTATTACTTGGAAAATATGCATATACATATTGGGATCCTCCAATCCTATGACTCATAATATCATTTGCTAATATTAACAAAAATTTGAATTATTTTGTCTTATAGGGATAGCAGGTAATTTTCACCTATAGAATATGATTTAAAAGTACTCTGTGAGAGGAATTAAAATTTTTTTTTTTTACTTTATAAAAAAATAAAAGAGAAAGGTGTTCTTTTTCCTCATTCTTTAAATTAATTTTGTTTCAGTATATAAGCAGATTTTATTTTTATTAATGTCATCTTGAAAGTGTGTTGTTTTTGCTTTTATTAATTAGAAAATTTATTGATAAAGAGAGAATTGCTTATTTATCAAATTTACTAAGTACAAGTAATTAAAGAAAATAATATCAAGTTTGTTGGTTCTAACAATCCCATAATGTCCTGTTTATTGATTTATTTTTGAAATTGGGAAGCATAAAAAATATCATATGACTGTAGCTTACATATTGTTGTTTTAGCAGCCCTACATTTTTTTTCATCATCTCTTTGCCACTTAATATAAACTTTTGTAAGTAATAGATGCTAGATGATAGTACTTAATAAATCCCTATATTGTGCTGTCCTGTCCAATATTTCCAGACTAGTTTCAAGTTTATGATTTTCATTAGTGAGGAACTTTAGATTTTGGAATAGTGCACCTGGATCTTTAGAATCTAGTCCAAACTGAAAAATAAATGGTTTCAATTCTAGACAACTTGCTTTTATAGTTATATAGATTTGAAACCAGTTCAGCCTCTATCAGAAATCACCACTATGAATATATTTCTTTAAAAAATGAATCATACTATGAGCAAGTAAAACTATTAATATATTTAGTGACATATACTATGAGCAAGTAAAACTATTAATATATTTAGTGACATATAAACAAAATAATAACTTTACAACTAAAAGAGCAGTTTTCTTCTCATATTGATAATACCAAAGTTACAATAACTTAAAGTAATGTTTACATGCAACAAATTTTAAAAACAAATATTAAATTTTTATTATTATTAAAATATAATTGTATAGAACTCCATTAAATATTTTACCATAAAGACCTAGCATTTAGTTTTATATTAATTTTATTATATGTAATCTCATTTTTATACTAATAATATTGCTTATTATACTTCAGTGCATTATCTAAACATGAATGCACATGGTATAACTTAGTTAATGTATACATAAATGAGAATAAAATGTTTATACAGGATTTAAAACTAATGACCAGTGTATCTTGACATATTATACCTGTTATCTGCAATAGAGCAATTTTATTACCAAGAATAGTATAATTTAATATATGATATTCTCAGTTCTCTATAAAGAAACTAAAATAAGATATGTGTATAAAATATGTTATTACAAGTTATAATATCTAAAATATAATCAGGCAAATGGATCAAGGATTCTTAACATCAGTAGTTTATTAAGTCTGTGTGCATTCAAATACATACATAAATTTTCACTTCACTAATATTGATTATTATATAAAACACTTTAAAATACATAAGTAATAATAAATAACCTATATACTGTATAATGTTTCTATACCAAAAGTTCTTGCTTAAATTTCAAGCAGTTTACCACTAACTTATGCACTATTAGAGATGTGGATATAGCATTTAATTTAAATTTAAATAAGCTTGTTGTCATATATATTAGTTTTTGTTTAATTACTTATTTCAAAACTCTGGCATTTATCCTAATTACTGACTGCAAATCCTTGATTTGCTTATTGAATTATTTAAATTATAATATCACTTTTGTACCTAATTTCATAGTACATTTGTCAAGTTGCTGTAGAGATGTCAATTTCTTCTTAATTCCTTTTGGAAACATTCCTATACAATTGGTTCATATATTTAGGCAGGGATCTCATATATTTTAGCATACCACCACAGTAAAATCCATATAAAACATTTCAGTTATAGCCATTTTCTAAAAACTGCAGACAATTCAACTTTTTATCAGTTTTAGTATGTACAGACAATAAATTCCCAAGACTTATTTTTTTTTTGTCTTTTTAAATTATTTACTTTTATAAATAATGCCAATATGCATATATAAATTAACAATCTTTTATAAGTGTAAAACATTAATTAAACATTTTTTAATAATTAAATTTAAAATTATTTTACACAATATTAAAAATTATCTTATACAATATGTAAAAATGTTTTTTTTAAATATGTTTTTAATATCAACATATAAATAATAAATATTATACACACATTTTTGCACATATACATGTTCACAACATAATGCATGCCTCTCTATTAGTTGATTACTTCTTAAATAATGTTTTTTTTAGTTTAATTAAATGACTTTATCTTTCCCTTGCTTTACTTAGCTTGTCTCCAAAAAGTAAATGTCTATGCTGTACTATACCCTCTATATATGATTGCTATGAAATGATGAATGACTATAATCAAATGAAATGGATTATATCATTTTAATATATTATGGTATCTTTGGTTTTTTAACAACTATAGACAATAAAATATAATATGGTGAAAGAAAATATATGATGCTAAACCACAATATGTAAGCTGGATTCATATAATAGACTCTTGATATTTTATTGGTTTATATTAAATCTTGGCTATAGGATAGGAGTGCTTATAATTAAAAAAATTAAGGACACCATACTATAGAAGCTGAACTTATTTCATATCTATATGTCTGTACAAACAAGTTGAATTGTTAGCTTGATATTATAACTGGGAAGTAAATGATGGCTTAAATTGATATTGGATAGGACAGTCCAGGATAGGGATCTGGCATCTATTACTAAAGATTACAGTAAGTGGCATAGATGGTAATTTTTTCTAGAATAGAAAGTTTTTTTAAGATAGGGTTTTTAAAAAGTTATCAGAATTTTATCAACTTATAACTTACATTAATCATGAATACATGTGTCATAGCCATTCAATCTAATAGGCAAAATATTTTAATAATAACAAATGAGTAAAACCTTTTGAATCATCTGCGACTATCATGCCAAATGATCTAAAAGAAATCATCAAAAAAGCCTACTCTAACTTCATATATAACCATTTAAGAAAAGCCAGCAAAGAATGGAGTTTATATTACAAGACTCAAGAAATCTGCTTGATAAGTAATAATTTTAAAGCCCAAAAGATGTACCTGTACTATTCCCAGTAAATTGAAATGATATATATTGTGTTGCAAGTCAATTTCACTGCTATTTTTATAGGAAGAATTAATCAAAGAAAGTATTCGATTTTTTTTTTTTAAATGTCTAGAATAATAATTAGCAAGCAACTTTTTAATGTACTACTAAAAAGAAAAAATAATATATAAACAAAAATATTTTATAAAAATATACTTTTATTTAATTTGATGAGTAATGTACTAAAAAACAAAAAATATTTTATTCCTTCAATCGTAATTCACTTGCTATATGTAACTTAAAGTAAAAGCATGGAATGTCCATAATTTAATTAATTCAATCATTAGTGATTGAATTAATTAGTATATGGATAGTATGATTGAATTAATTAATTTATGGATAGTGTAGTTAAATTAATTAATTTACAGGTGCCTACACTTTTATTTCAAGGAACATATAACAACTAAAATTATTATGAAGGAAAAAAATATTTTTTGGTTTTTAGTGCATTATTAATCAAATTAAATAAAAGTGTTTTTTATAAAATATTTTTATTATATATTACATTTTGTTTAAATAATTGAAAACAAAATACTTTTTTCTAAAATTTTTATTGAATATAATACGTACATGGAATCTCTTTTATATGCATATTAGAATAAAACTTTAAAAAAAAAAAATTAATGAATAGATTTCTTTTAAAATCAATTAATAATTTTGCCTATATGCATATAGATGTTAATTGTACTATATACTTGATGTAAAATAAGTATCAAGAAAATATTCAAAATTAAAATGATAGTAGATATAAATGAACTCAATATGAATATTGTTAAAATCAATTTATCTGACTAAATTAGAAAATGATATTTTTATAAAGATGTAGCTTTATTTCTGATGCTTTGTTTTTTAGACTTTTAATTTAGTTTAATTATTTGCTGGCATAAATTCACCAATTTTCCAGTATCAGTAATTTATAACTATGGCGTTAAACTAATTATGTTTCAAGGATCTTTCTTCCAATGCAGGCAAGTCAATTTTTAGAAAAAGCATAATAATAGAATATCTATTCTTCCAGGTATATGATTTTTTTTGGTGTAATGATCCATTTACAGAATAGGATCATCATCAACCATTATCAATCCACTGCAGGATGAAGGTCTCTCTAAGTTCAATCCATCTTCTCCGATCTTTAGCTTCTCTTCTCAACATCACCCCTGCACACTTTCTTATTTCATCCATCCATCTCACATGTGGTCTCTTTCTGGGTCTTTTACAATCTTTTGGAATCCAGTTTAAGATTTCAGTGGTCCATCTACTATCATCTCTTCTAGCAATATGTCCAGCCCAACTCCACTTCAATATTTTAATTTTTTCAATGAGGTCAGTAACACCTGTTTGTTCTCTTACCCATACATTGCGTTTTCGATCTCTTCTTGTTACTCCCAACATGCATCTCTCCATACTTCTTTGAGTGGTCTGAAGTCTCTGTATTACTCTTCTATTAAGTGTCCAAGTCTCAGATCCATAAGTAAAGATTGATAAAACACATTTGTTAAAAACCTTTTTTTTTTTTCAAACATATAGGCATATTTCCTTTTAGTATCAAGTTATTTCTACCAATAGCACTCCAAACAAATTTAATTCTATGATTAATTTCCTCCATTATGTTTCCATCTGTATTAATAATCTGTCCAAGGTATTTGTAAACAGAATAGGATAGCTTAGCTTATTTGTTCTCTTTCTTTAGTTACTATTTACTGAAAGCAAATCTAATATCAACTGGTAGTATGTTACCTGAAATATTTTAATTTGTTCTGCCTTTTATAAGTTCTTTAACTCTATTTTAATAGCATATTTTTTTTACCTTCTTTATGCTACTTATTGTAAGCTTTAGAAAGCAATGATAATTGCCAAATGACAGTGCGTAATAAATACCTATCCTGTGTTTTTTTATCCACCCAGATTAAGTTTCAAGCTTATAGCTTTCAACAATGAGAAACTTTGACTTTAGGAATAGTGCAACTGAATGTTTAGGATCTAATGGATCTTCCTACTAACTCTTTATCATTTACCTCTATGTAATATTATCAAACTATCAACCCAAACTGTAACATATATAAATGTTTTCAATCTAAGCTAGCCTGCTTTTATAGCCATATAAAACCTAATTCAATTCAGTTTCTATGTATTCTGGTATTGCTAATTTTTTTAATAACTAAAATCAATTCTATTTTATGATCAATATTTGTATCGTGACTTTAGCTTACATATTCCTGTTTGAATAGCATACTTTTTCACATTCTTTATGCCACTTACTGTAAGATTTAGAAAGCAATATAATTGCCAATCAGTAATTTAATATAGTAAATCCCTATTCTGTGCTCTCCTATCGAAAATCCCCAGACTAGTTTCAAGCTCATGGCTTTCATTGATGAGAAACTTTGGGTCTTGAAACTGTACAATTGGACCTTTAGGATCTTCTGTTCCTCCCCTCCAGTTCCTATTATTTACTTCTATTATACTATCAAGCTATCAGCCCAAACTGAAAAACAATAAATGTTTTCAAAATCTAATGACACCAGGATATAGAGAAACTGAAATGGACCTAGATTGAAAACATTTATACATGTTACAGTTTAGGCTGATAGCTTGATAGTATAACATAAAGATAAATGATGAGAGCTGGTGGGAAGGTGCATTTGATCTTACTAGTTGCACTGTTCTAAGATCCTCACTGATGAAAGCCATAAGCTTGAAACTAATCTGGGAATTTTGGATAGGAAAACACAAGATAGCGATTTATTAAGCACTGTCATCTGGCAACTATCATTGCTTTCTAAAGCTTACAATAAGTGCATAAAGAAGGTGAAAAAAGTATGCTACTAAAACAGTAACATGTAAATTGAAGTCATATGATAGATCATGTGATATTTTATTGATTTCTTTTATTCTGCTAAACAAAAGTATAATTAGTTTGTTTTCTAACTCATTATTTAGTTCAATTGATAATCTGCATTATTTATAAGCAGTTAACATATTTTTTCATTTTAATTAAACTAAAGGAGTTTACCAAAAAATATATTTAATAAAGTGTATTTAAAATAGTTTACTTTCGTTTTTGAGTTAAAATTATTTAAATACATTGTGTAAAGAAAATATCTAATTACAAAATTTAAATGTAAACAAATATAACTTTATATCTAATCATAAATATTAACTATTTTTTTAAATCTACATGCACACACATGATTGAAATCTCATAATATATTTATAATTTTAATATCATGACAATATATTGAACCTACATTATTAATACTTCATAGTGATTAGATATTTACAGATGGTTATATTTACTTTTCATAGCTATCTAATTTTAATTTTACAATTAACAAAATGTAAGTGAAAAAATGTTTAAGCTATGGTTCAATATTTTATAAATCTTAAGAACATTTAATTTCTTTAGTTAATTGAAAAATTTTTTTTCTAATTTTGTTTTGCTCTAACTTACTGCTTTATATCAAAGTATGATTAATTCTTCAATTAAAACCTTTCTATTAGTGTCATCATTATTTATTTATTGAGCTATGTGATGCAATGTAATACTTCTTGAAAGCTTTTGTTTTTATAAGTTTTTTCATGAGCTATCAAAGTTAGGCACAACTCCAGGTTTATCACCTTTTTCTTCTTCCTTTATTTACTGAAATAGTTATTGTACTGTAGGAACAAAACAATAACATTATAAAACATACAGGCAAATCCTCTTACTTCTTTACCTAATTGGTTTTGGAAATGTGTATGAAAGTTGAAATGTACAAAAGCAGAACAATGTAAAAAAAACATCAAAAAGAGTTTTCAAAAAACATGTATATATGTATATTTCTACTAAATATTATGTTTTTATTTTTAAAAAAAAGTTTAAAGAATTCTTAATATATAATAATTTTTTTTACTTTGAAAACATTTTTTATCTAAAATTTATTTTAATTGAGAAAAAAAAAGAGGCTAAATACAGTATATAGATACATGCGGCACATTTATATAAGATCTAAACAAATAATATTCAAAAGTTTAAAAGCATAATGAAGATTAACTTGACAGTGTATGAATTTGGAAATAATCCTTAATTTTGTTCTTGATTTTCATGATTGAACATATTGTTGATCGGCTTAAATTATATAAATGATTGATTGAAGGAAAAGATTCGCCATCTTTGTCTCAATCATATGGAAATTTTGAGACCTTGATTTCTTTTTGTCTATGTCAACACTGCTGTTTTTTTGTTTTTTACTCATGTTTATGCACATAAAATGATAACGCACAATCTAACATAAACTGGCAAGTCACAACTTATCAAATCACGTGCTAATTCAAAACTTTCCTGCTCAAGACTGAACCTGTAATGCTGAAAATGGATGATATTAATGTCAGAGAGGTGGGGAGAGACCAGTGACTAATAGTCCATGAGTGCATTTTGTCATATATAGCGATAAAAATTGAAAGTACGAAATAACGAATTGTACGAAAGTAGAGAACCGCCTGTGTTTAACCAAGATAATAGATGAAATGATAAATGCAATCATGCTTGCAGTGAATTAAAACTTAAAAGTAAAAGCTAATAACTATTCTTGATAAGAAATTATTATCAACAACAGTGCTTTCAAATTTTCATTTAATTAAAAAAAAAATTGTGAACAAAAATTATTATAAGATGTAGCAAATTTAAAAAAGAAAAAAAATTATCCATGAGAGAAAATATTGGATCAGAATCATGATTTGTCAATGGCACATATGATAAAATGACAATTTTAGAAACAAAATAGTCTGGAAAAAAATGTTATTTCTTTGAAGTTTGTTATGAAAATAATTGCAATGAGAACATGCATTTAACTGCTTGGGTCTAAGCCGCCATATTGAATTTTTTAAAATACTGGCCTGAGACACAATTTTCACAATAACTTCAGTTTTAATTATGTTAGAGCAAAAACAATTACATTGGTAGAAAGTAGAAAAACTAAGGAAAAAAATAAGCATAAAATAAGTAGTGATAACTATATAAAAAAATAAGGCAAAAAAATTTCACATCCGAAATAATTATTATTTTATTGTTTGTTCATAATTTGGAAATTAACATTAACTAAAATTCTAATTACATCTTCAGTGATAATTTCTTTGTATTCCTTACAAAATTATCTTTCTAAACATGTATAACATGTCTTATCTGAGATAATCCATAGCTTCACAATGTCCAAAAGAAGTCGGATATGACTTCATTTTTATCTTGTACCCCAAATGTTCTAAATGTCAAAGGCATCTATAAAGATTCATCCTAATAAAAGATACAAAAGGAATCATCATAGCAATTGGTTTCTTGTCTATCTAAAACTAGAAATTGTAGGCTACTGTCTATATCACTGATAAAATGAGTTTCATCACTTCATTTTATATTTTTTTGTGTACATCAGTGATGCTTATATTCTTTATGGACACCAGTAATGTTTATATTATTTATGCACAAAGTGATGTTTATATTCTTTATGCACACAAGTGATGCTATCGTGTTATATTTATTGTATCATATAGATATAATTTATTTGCATATAGTCCATTTGTTAGCTATAGACTTGAAAATAATGTTATGAAACATATAGCAAAATCAGAGTGACTCCAAAGCATGAACAAGAATAAACAAGAATCAGAATTTGATTATATGCTTGCATATGCAATCTTTCTATACATTTATTAGTTTTATAACTCATTACACCTGGGTCTCGTTTTACGCGATAGATAGGTTCCTTAGAAAACACGCGCAAACGAAATCGTGCAAAAATAGACGTAACTTACATTGAAAAAGGGGGGGGGTGCGGTCTGTGATCAAAATTCGCGTAAAAGCAAAGCACCAACGTAAAATTACTTTAAAATTCGCGCAAAAAAAAAAAATAAGGAAATAAAATATGACTAATAAAAAATTTCAAATCTGAAAAAATTGATACAAGACAAACTTTTTTTAACTATAATATTTAATTTTATTCAAAATAATATATTTTTATGCATAATTTACATTTTTTTATACACGTTTTAATTATTATCGATATTTGCCGAAAACACGTTCGTTTGCAAACTGAGGAAATACAACTAGCGCTAACTTCACACTCATATTAGGTCAATGGATTTCTGGTGACAACGTAATTAGTAATTAATCTTTGAGACAATGGTTTTATTAATTGTTATGAATTTAGACTTACGATAATAAAAAGACATTTATTCACCACTGCTGGGAAAAATTTAATTAAAACTAACAACTAAAAATTAAATTCTTATTTTTGTCTTTAATTTTCAATTCCGTTTAAAAATCAAATTTCGTTTCACTGCTATTACTCACCTTTTAAAAATAAACTTGCAGACACTAAATGATTAATAATTGATTACGTTCTTTTTTAAAAAGCAAAAACAGAATGTGATTTAAAATGCAAAATTAACACGCACAATGTTTGAACAAATTTACATCATAATCTTGTAAAATTTAATATGTGTATACATAAAATGTGGAAATCATGATTTTAATTTTATTATTGTATAAAATCTTACTATTATAAAGCACTGAAAATATTGAAATTACTAAGATGAAAGTCGAATTCCAATAATGTGCTATTACTTTCAATATACGTGAAATTTATTATTTAAAGTAATAGCGCATTATCGGAGTTCGACTTCCGGTGAACTTCAAATTCGTGTTAAATAAGTCCGCGTAAAAAGAGACCCAGGTGTACTTGTAAACACAAACATATTATATAAACATAATTATAAATAATAAATTATTAAACTTTTTGACAATCATTATTTTATAAAATAAGTGGATTAGAAATTTAGAAAATTACGGTAGAACGGTGCTTGTGTTATAGATAAAGACGCCGTTCGATGGCGCCATTTTCACGCTAAAACTATAAAATATGAACATTCCCGGGCCGTTGATTTTAATCATTTTGATGTGTTTTTTTGTAATGCGAAAATAAAAACAAAACAAAATCGTCTTTTTTAAATATTATTTTTTTTTAATGTATACAAATTAAATGATAATAATAAATGTAAAATAAAATAAACAAATTACAATTTGATTCTTGTTTTTTATTTTGCTTTATTAGAAAAATCAATTGTCTATCGTATATTTTTTTTACTGGGGTTACGGCTTTACCGCTATTTTTACTTCATATAGAATGACAAGAAAAAGTAAAAGTTGTTACGGTTAGGTGTAGGGTTAGTTTTAGGGTTAGGTTTAGGTTTAGTGTTCTGTTGTTTGTAATGCTAAAATAAAAAATATCAAAATCGTATTTTTGTAAATATTTTTTTTCGTAACATCTATAAAATAAATGATAACAATAAACGTAAATTATATTCAACAAAGTATAACCGTAGTCCGAGAAAAGAAAGTAAAACTTTTTTAAACAACAACAAAAATATCTTCTTTACTTATTAATCATGTTTATAATATATGCTTTTTATGAAATTTACAAAAAAACCCATGCAGAATTGTATTTTTCTTACTGGATATTTTTGTGTTACCGCTCTTTTTTACTTCAAAAATATACACACGGTAGAATCTTGTTTGTCTCATGGAATGTTATGAGCAGTACGTTACTTGACGAGTTACCTAATTCCAACTCACTTTACACACATATCTTGTCAAAATTTTCCCAATTAAAACTTCAATACAGTACGGTGTAAAAAGTCTGATAATTATTACTTTACAAAATCTGAACACTTCAATACTTTAAAATAAAAAAAAATCCAATGAAAACAACATTTCCATCCAATTCAAAAAAATACACCCTCTCACCAAGCCGTAACCATTTTATAAACTGTGCGAATTCGGAAAATATATTTGCTGTGATGTGACATACATGCTGTACTGCGACACGACATAGCGGCCTGCAATCTGTAGCACAACAAAAAAGTTGTATTATAGAAAACGCGGGTTCGAATGTGTCGGCCGTGGAAACGGCATTTTTATGTGTTTTAGCGCGAAAGCGGCGCCATAGAGCGGCGTCTTTAGCTATAAGACTAGTACCGGTAGAACTTTAGAAAATTATGGTAGATATGAATTCTACATGAGCATAAATAAAAATATAACTACAAACTAACACATACCAATTACAAACTAAAATTAATAAAAAAGATTTTTTCAAAATATTAAAAATAAAATTTAAATATTAAAATTTTGGTAAAGGTTTACTTTAGCGATCACATCATGTTCGCTCTCTAGTTTTTAAAATTAGAACTAAAATATTCGAAAATGTTACGTATATGCTTTTATATTACAATTACAGTAAATATTTATTAAAATGTAAAAGATAATAAAAAAAATCATTTACCTTTTTAAGCATAATTGTGTCCTACACATACTAGGAAGTTGGAGAAAAAGGAGGCAGTGCTGTGTCTACTCTGGAAGGCAAATTCTTGGAGGTATGATTAAAACAAAGCTCTGCTGGTACCAGATTGGAATTTCAGCTTACTTTGCTCTCATCCACATATTTTCAATATTCTGGGTATGTATGTCTTGGTCTTCGGGATGCACGAAGTTATCCTGATGGACGACAACTGAATGCATATATACACCATCGTTGAGTCTGCTGATGTTATTGTATGCAGCTCAGCCATCTGAAATAATGTGAGTACCTGGTAAAACGTATCGCTGTATTAGGGTCTCCAGTGTGACAGCTGTTCTATCTGTAACTTCTGTCAAGAAGCACTTCCTTGATCCTTTTTTTATACCGCCAAAGACCCAATGACTTCTTCGTAGTCCCCCTGTGATATTTGCGATGGAAATAATAAGTTTCATCAATTTCGACAACTAATGGCTCCCCATTGTCATCCATTCCACTGAGAACCATCGAATTTGTGTCTAAATATTTGGCACATTCTTCACGGCAGAAATTAGCCCAGTCAATTACTATTTTTTTGCTGATGCCGGTTCTCATGCGCAATGTATTCTTGTGGCAAATTATGTGATGAAAAATACACTATACACCTGGATCTTGTTTTATGTGCTAGATCGGTTTCTCAGAGAAATTGCACAGAAATAAACTTAACTTATCTTGGAAAATGGGGGATAGGTTCTGTAATTTTCAGAAATTGGCATAAAAGCAAAGCAATAATGAAAAATTACTTTAAAATTCGCATTAAAAAAATAAGGAAATAAAGTATGACTAATAAAAAATTCCAAATATTTAAAAAAAATTAATATAAGACAAACTTTTTTTATTAACTACAGTATTTAATTTTACATTTTTTCATACATATTTTAATCATTACCGTTATTTGACAATATGCATTTGTTTGTGAACTGATAAGAAATCAGATTCGTGATGTGCTGTACAACTAGTGACACTTTCATGCTTGTGCTTTGTTAATGGTTTTCTGTTTCTATATTAAAAAAAATGAGATCGCAATCAAAACAAAAAGATTATACATTATCATTAGAAAGATTATTTTCAGTTTATAAAATCAATAAAATCTTCATTATTATTTATTTTAAAAATCTAAAAAAATATTTATTTCTGTTAATATCTAACAAAATACGTTTTAAAAGTTTAAAATTTTTGGGTTGTCATCTGATTCTTCGTGTTAGCCGCTAGAGGCGCGATTTCTAATCAAAAACACATTAATATAATGTTTCCGGGCCAGCGATTTTCTATTAATATTGTTGTTGTTTTTTGTTTGTTTACAAACTTTACTTTCTTTCGTTTCAGAATTATTTTTCTTTTTTGGTGTGTGTTCAAATAGTAATTTGTGTTTTTTTTTTTTAAATAGTATTACTTTTTTTGTAAAATCAGATTACCGAAATTTAAGAGAGAACGGGTTTTTTTTGGATGGATCTTTAAATAATAATTGACGTTACTTCGATAGGTTTCCATTTGATTGCCGAGAACAATTAGTGGGAGGGTTGTTTTTGTGTACGATTAAATAATAATTTACTTTACTTTGATAGGTTTACGTTTGATTGCCGACAACAATTATCGGGAGAAGTGTTGTTGTTTTTTCCGCGCGTGTGTGTGTATGTTTAAATAAAAATTAAAACCATTACTTTTATCGGTTTACATTTGATCAACGACCGATATGACTTCCTTTCGTTTATAAATTATGATTTTTGTTTCTACGAATAAATATTTTTGACAATGGGACAATAATAGTTGTTGTTTGTTTAATTTTTATTGACAAAAGGTTGTTTTTCGGTGTAGTTTCAACTAGTAATTTGGGTTACGTTTAAATAATAAGTTACCGTGTTACTTTGATTAGTTTACATTTGTTTGACACTAATTATTGGGAGGGTCTTTTTTTGTGTGTACGGTTGTAGACAACAATTATTGGGTGAAGGGGTGGGTTAACCGTTTAAACAATAGTAGTTTTAAGTTACGATCTTACTTTGATTGGTTGGTTTACATTTGATTGCCGATTCTAATTATTGGGAGGGGTGTTTTTTTGTATGTACGATTGTAGACAACAATTATTGGAGAAAAGGGTGTAATAGTAGTTTACGTTACTTTTAGTGGTGGTGTACATTTGATTGCTGACAATAATTAGTGAGAGGGGTGGGTGTTTTTGGATGATGATTAAATACTAATTTACCTTCCTTTTTATTTTACATTTGATTGCCGACAGCAATTATTTGGAGAAAGGGTTTTTTTGTGTGGGTGTATGTTTAAATCAAAATTGAAGTTACTTTTATTTATTATATTTGATTGACAACCGATTGACTTTTTTTTCGTTTATAAATTATTGTTTTGGTTGCTCAAAAACCTAATATTTTTGACAATGGGACAATAATAGTTCTTAATTTGATTATTATTGACAAGAAAGGATCTTTTTTTGGTGTACGTTTAAATAATAATTTGGGTTGTGTTTAAATATTAATACTGTTTTTAAAAATTTAAGTGACAAAATTAAAGAAACAACGGGGGTTTTTTTTTTATGGATCTTTAAATAATAATTTTCGTTACTTTAATTTGTTTACATTTGATTGACAACAATTAGTGGGAGGGGTGTTTTTGTTTATTTTTAAATAATAATTTACATTTTTTGGTTAACAACAATTATTGTGTGCGTATATTATGTTACTTTATTTATCAATTTGGTTAATAATATTTACTGGTAGACAAATTAAATTTACTTTTACAATAAGGTTTGCATCATATATATTTATCTCTAAATAATAAATGGATAATGTCACTCACTACAGATTCTTTTTTTTTTCTTTTCTTTGTTGAAAAAATTATTTTAACAAATTTTGAAGATATGGTTTAAACAAATTTAGGTTTATTTATGTCAAAAACGTAACTCAATGCGGAGAAACCAATCAATGAAACTGAAACTGTCTGTGGAACGCAAAAAAAAAAATGTAACAGAAATAAAATCTCTTTAATAACAGCTAAAAAAAAAGTGTTTTTAAAAAATTAACTTACCTCCACATATCTCTCTTCTTTGTTGATAAAATGATTTCAACAGTTTTAACAACAATTATTGTGTCTATTAAACTTTTTAACAAACAAAACTCGACCTCGAAACAAGAAATCAACACATGAACCGTAACATGCCCATGAAACGAGAAACAGTATAACAGAAACGAAATAATTTAAAAAACAGCATAAAACTATTTCTGTTTTATCTGCATCTCAAATAATATTCTATTAAAAACATCTCCATCTTTATGAAGACGTCGCCAAAGGAATTCACACAGGTAATTGTTTATTGAACTTCTAGGTGTTCCAGGCTGTTTTTTATTTTGTGATTTCAGACAGCCCCAAAGACGTTCGATGTTTTGTGTGTGAACTCCTGTTTTAGGATCAATAAAATTATAGCGATGGTTCACGGTGAAGTGTTGGAAACCTGCTGCTTTCAAATCGGATGTTTTATATCCTTTCCAGCAGTCGGAGTAAATTGTGGATCCGGGCTTGATATTTTCCTGTATGACTTGCAGAAGTGTGACCGCAGATCGTGATGGAACGGGCGTGGAAAAACATTCTCCAGTCTCTCTGCAAAAGCCACCAAATATCCATTGCTGAGGAAGCACTCTTCCCTGGTGGTTCTTACGTCGACTGAACAGTGTTTCGTCCACCTCTACTATCAAACCTGATCCTCCAACTTGACTGGAAGGTCTTGAAGCAAGGCTTTCGCGACATAATTCACGGAGAGCTTCTTTCCATCTGGCTAATGAATCTCGAGACATTTCAATGTCATTAATGGCATGCTGTACGGTCAACTCGTCACGGCTCCAGTAATGCAGCAAACGTAAAGACTTGACGAACGGCATTTGAAATCCCTCAAACCAGCTGCCTTTTCGAAGTGCACATTTCTTTCGGCAAGAACCAGACTTACAAATGAAAGTCCAAAGATCTTTATGGACCTCAAGTCTCATACATTCGCCGCACAAACATCTCTTTTCTTTCAGCAGTATGTTTTTCTGCTGTAGAAATGTTACAGCGCTGGCTTCCTTGCCTGGTAATTCCCATATTTTCTGTTTTCGAATTTGCCATACTTTTTGTCTCGGAAAATTTCTCGCTGAAACGTGACTCAAAGCGTGATCTTTAAAATATTACCCTAACTCACCGTAATCGAAAATTTAGGAGGAATATAAATTTATGAGGAAAAATCACGATACTGTTAAAATTGTTAAAATGTAACAGTACATCAATTCGTCTTAAAAAAAAAAAGGTACCAATGAAAATTAAAATAATTTTGACACGATCAAATTAATACCCCCTCGTACGATATTGTTACATCAACTACATAACACAGCATTACAATATAGTGCATTACACAAATAACTACGGTATTTTCCTCTGCTTTTAGCATCGGAAAAAGCCACACCGTTAGCCGCTAAGCCGAGTTAACATTCTTTCTAGATTTTATCGTAGAAAGAAGACTTAACTCCGAGTTAACAATCTTTCTAGGATTTATTTTAGAAATAATGCTTAAAGGCTTAGGTGGGGCCGCGGAAACGGCATATTTCTAGAAATTTAGCTAGAAATCATGCCTCTAGCGGCTAACACGAAGGATCAGATGACAACCAATTTTTGAATATTCATTGCGATATTTTTATACATACGTATAAATCTATTATTATTATTTACTCATTAGTATAAGTAGGTTATTTATATAGAAGCTTAGATTCTAAATATAGCTTCAGGCCATATTCACGTTTGCTGCTAATATAACGTTATATTTTTTTTAAAAAAAAAAGTATTTCAAGTCAAAATAAGTTATTAATAATTTAAATTTCTTGATATTTAATAAATATAGTGAAATATGAAAGATATTAAGAAGAAACATAAATCGCATAACTTCAAAATCGCATTAAAATAATCTGCATAAAACAAGACCCAGGTGTATTTATAATTGTTCCCAGAGACAGTGACATATTCTGCATTGCTATCTACACCCATCTATGCCTGCAGAATACATCACCAGCGAACAACAAACATCGCATTTTGGCATGTGGTGTAATTCTTCAGAAGGTGTCTTCTTGCAAGCCATTTGATGGCCAATTCCGGAGTTTGAAGGGCATTCCACAACTCTGACATCTTCCAGTCTTTTGCCAGAATAGCAGCAACATTCAAAATTTCGTCATCTGGAATTAAACATGTAACAGATCTGTCTGCCATTTTTTGCAACTATAAAACTGTACACGTGCGTGTAATTCGAATTTTTGAACCCAGAGGGTTTTAAGTACTGTAAATGTAGATAGTTTAAATTCTTAAGTTTCAAATAATTTAAACTAATTATTTTGATTAATCTAGTGTAATTAATTCAACTTCTTTAAAATGGTAAATGTTTTTTTTATCTTTTACATTATTATTATTTTTTAAGTTTTAATGTAATTGTAATATAGTAGCATATATGTAAGATTTTTGAATAATAATTTACTTCTAGTTTTGAAAACTAGAGGGCGATCATGATGTGGATGCTAAAGTAAACCTTTATCAAAATTTTATACTTACGAGTCATTACATTGAAGCTCTATTGTAGGCCTTGTTTGTGAATAACACCAGAGAAATTTTCACTTGCAGGCCGTAAACCATTTTTTGTCTTTTATCGCTTCATGATAATTGCAAAAATTATCAAAAAACAAAAAAATTAAATACTGTGGTCGATTAAAACTACTGCCAAATATCCAAATTTCAATGGATTTTTTTGAGGTAGACATTTTTGGGATCACATGACAGAGAGCTATCAAATGCCTGTATTTTGTTTGACATCATGCTTATACCTTTTACGTCACTAAAGAAAGAAAACAACATATCATCTGACGAGCGCTCCGGAGCAAATTAAGTTTCATTGCAAATAATAGTCTGCATTGTTTTGCCTTCCATTAAAATAAGTTCTTAATTGAAATTTTTTTCTATTTAGTTGGATCTTATTTAGATAATGGATGATACTAAAGCAGATTTGAGTTCATCTTTATTAAAAATAAAAATGTAATACCAGACTATTGTAGATAATTTGCTATGAATTTATATATTCTCCTATGATGTTTATAGGAATTTGCATTACAAATTTTTGTATGATTACAATTGAGTAATTGTAGAATATGATAAAATGCTGTTCTACGGACTGGAAAGTCATAAATTAATTTTTTTCATAATATGCAAATTCAAACAAATTTTTTGCAAATGAATTAAAAAAATACATTGGTTGTTTTCTGATTTGTCATATTAAATTTTAGTATATAATCATTTTTATTAAAATATAGGATTAATACCTTCTTAATTTAAAGAAAATGTTATATTGACAGCTTAAATATGAAAGTAGAAATATAATGCCTATCTGAGGTTGCCATTAGGATTGATAATAAGAAATATTAATCAACTGACGGTACTTTTAAAATTGTAAAAAATTATCTTAAAGCATAATCCAGGTAAGAAATTAACTCAACTTTATTCTGATGAAATAAATATATGATCATTGAGAGGATTATATTTCAAAACAAATTTTTAATATCAACTACAAAACGGGGGGGGGGGGGATTAAAAAGGAAAAAAGAAGCCAATTTTTTGTTTTTAAATTTAAAAATGTGAAAATACTAAAAAAAAAAAAAATTTCATTCCTAGTTATTTAGATATAAATAAAAGAATACTTTTCATTTTGCTAAATAATTTTTTTTTTTAAATTTGAAGATACTCATAATTTTTTGTTTTTTATTTATAAGAATGCAAAGAGAAAAAGGTAACTTAATTTTGCATTTTAAAGTTCAAAACTTAATACAATAGCCCAGGACTATATTTTTATTATTTCAACATTTGGTCTATAATATTGCCAACAATTTTTCTGTTTCTTCACCTGATTCTTTTAAGATATTGATTATAATTCCATCATTACCTGGAGATTTTTCCTTCTTCATAGATTTAATTGCATTTCTCACATCTTCATTTTGAATGCTGCTGGGCAATTCAGATATAATTATCTGGGTTATTTTGTTTTCTTGTTCTTTATTGTTATGTAATTTTTATATAATTCTTCTATCACACATTTCCCCTCTTTTTAGTAATAATCTGATTCTTATTGCAGAAATAAGTTTCCTATAAATATTAAAATATTTTACACTTTTGAGACTTATTCTTTCCTGTAGTTTTCCTTGTTAATTCTCAATTGTATTGTTTTTAATTTTTTTTTTTTTCATACAATTTCACAAAACTCTAGATATTCAATTCTTCTTAATGGATCATTTTTATAAATTTTCACATTTCTTTTTTTCTTAGTACTTTTTTTATTTTGTTATAATATCTTATATAAATGCAATGTATGCACCTTACTTTAAACACTTTTTAGCAAAAAAAAAAAATTGTATGTATATATGTGAATGCAATTTTATGTTTTGACTGCCTTGCAGACTTTTTTAGAGCCAGTTTTATTTTAATTTCTTAAAACTGGTTCTGAAGAAGACTGCAGGACAGTTGAAACTTAAGATTGTGTATACATACATAGAATAATTTTTTTTTTTTGTTTTGCTAATAAGTGTTCAAAGTAAAGTGGATAAATTGCATTTATACATTATTTTGTCTGAATAGAAGTTTATTGCTTTGTACTAGCTATCTTTGTAGCAGTTAAAACAGGCAAAACTCTCCATACAGTAGTGCATGAGCAAGCATAAGAAATGGTGATTATGTGATGTTTTGTAGCAGTTCTTAATAGTATATCTTCCTTTTAAGAATTCATTCAAATCTGAAACATCTTTAAAATCTATTAATATTTTAAAACAATTTATAAGTTCTAATATAGATTCATCAGAGTGTTTCTGAAGAGTAGGAATATCATCTTTGAATACTGTTTCCTTAATAAATTTTCTTTATAGCTTTACATTAACACATATTTTAAATTTCATTAATCAATTATTACTTACTATATTGAATTTATTAAGGACATTACAACCTTAAAACACATATTTTCTATTAATCAAAATATAATTCAGATCTGCTATATCTTTATTTGGATGCTTCCATATCCATTTTCATTTAGCATTTTTCTTAAAGAAAGAATTCATAATATATAGGGGTTTTTTTTTTTGCAAATTCCATAAGCATATGACCTCTCTCATTTCTGTCACTGTAATCAAATGTGCCCACAGCACTTTCATTTTTCTATTGTTTACCAGTTCTACCTTTAAAATTTGTAATAATTTTAAAATGTTTGGTCTGATCAAAAATTTTTGTACATTCATATATTTCACAATGAGAACTTTTGGGGCATAAATGTGAATTATTTGATATATACCATTAAGTTGAATAACTAACTTTGTTGCTCTGTCTGATTCCCCATCAATCTCTACAATGTTCTTCCATTTTTTTATTTATAATGAATCCCACTCCACTTATGCTACTAATATTTGTGCCTCTGTAATAAAGTACATGTCCATTTTTTTAAATCAATTCTCTCTTAACCTTTTCTTCTATCTTCACAAGTCCAATAATATCACATTTAATATTAGACTGTTTTTCCAATTCATGCAATTTTTCTTCATTTGATTGTAATCTACAGTTGTATGTACTTAAATAAAATATTATATGCGTATATATTACAATTCATCCAATAATTTTGTCAAGGACATAAATAAATGTTTTAATAAAAAATGTTTAGGATAATTTGCTAATATTCAAAATAATACTTCAAATTAACAATAACTGTAATAGTCCTAACAAAAGATTTTATAATATGCACATTTAATGATATATATATATATATTGTTAGGGAATAATAAGGATCATCATTATTAAGTTATTTGCCAAAAAAGTCAGTCTTTGGCATCAAATCATCACTTTCTCTAAATCTAAATTTCATTTGCTCTATTTCTTAAATATTCATAATTATTGTCCTATTTGCAGTCATTAATTTGTTTTTCTTTTATCTGTCTTTTTTCTTTTCTCCATAATCCTAATATATCTTTTTTAATTATTTTGCCTCAAAGTAAATGTTCAAATCTACTATTCGTTCTCACAATTACATGCTCAAATCTATTACTCTTTTTCATATTTTTCTCTCTGATAGTAAAGTTTTTTTTTCAATTAACTTTTTTTAACATTTCTTCATTGCTAATCTTATTTTGCTAGCCATGTTATTTCTTACAAATCTTCAATGTTTTCTCCTCTCTTTTTATAATTATTCCTGTTTTCTATTCTGTGTAAAATTATATTTCAACACTTTTTAATGGCTCTTTTTTAAATTTTTTATGTTTAATTGAATACCAAATATTCTATTTTATCTATATTTATAATCTGTTCACAAATGCAACTCTCATTCTAAATTTTTCTTATTATTTTCATTGTCAGTTATCCAACTTTCTAGATATCTTCTTTATAACTTTTTTCTAATATTTATTTTTAATATTTTTATATTTCTGTCTGTTTATAGTTACATTTAACACAAATTCTTTTAGATCTATACATTTTGTTATAGTTTATTCTTATTATTCTCAAGCACTATTACATCAATATATATTACCAAATCAATACTCATTTAAGAAATCTAAATGTATACTTCCGTTTCCTCACCATCCCATGTCCACAATCTTACTTAGCTGCATTTTGGAAAAAATATTATTTGAAAAGCAAAATCCAAAATTAATAAATAAAAAAACATTTTAATTATCTAAATTTCAATTTTTAGTTCACAATGTAATTACTGGATTTTGCAATCATAAAAACCTCATAAGCAAAAGCTTGTGTAATTTTTTTCACAATATAATTAGAATACCATTAATCGGTGCTTTTTTTATTTGTGAATTGTTCTAGATTTAATAATAGATCCCTTATTCTTTTATTATAAATTTATTTTTTAAAGAACTTAATTTTTTTTTTTTAAATTCAAATAAACAATAATTTTACTATCTAGTTTTGTATATATATATATTAATAAATAATTTCTGAATATTATATATATTTTATTGATAACAATGTAAATCTTTAAAATATTATATATGTTTATTTTTATATCTAAACCAAATTTTTTCTACTTTTTACTTCATTGTTAAAATGTACCAATGATTTTTTTTCTTATTTTTGAATTTTATATTTGTAATTCAATGCAATTTTCTTAAAAAACAAATTGAAGACTCAAAAACTGCTCTTTTTTTTAAAAAAAAAAATAGAAAATTTGATTTTTTTCAGTATTTTTATTATTATTTCCACTTAACTTTTATGATATTAAAAAAAAAATTAAAATCTAAAACTTTGAAATCCTGTTTTTATTTTTCCTCAGAATCCCCATTCTCCATTTAATAGTTAAGTGTAAATTTTTTTAAAAATTAATTATAGCATTGACCATGGTGTAAATAGAAGAATTTGTCTAAGAAAAAATAAACTGATAGCTCACTGCAATTAGGTTTATTAATTTACATACATTTTCTAATCTTGTTTTTTAAAAAAAAAATTTGTTTAAATGAAGGTTCTCATTAATTTATTTACCGATAAAATTATATCTCAGTTATATGTGCATACTGTATTTATTTTCTGAAAACATACTACCTTGTTTTCCCCAAAACAAGACCAGGTCTTACGCTCCAAAAAACACCTTAGGGCTTATTTTCAGGGGATGTCTTATTTTTTCATATACAAAAATCTACATTTATTCAAAATCTCAAATCAACCTCCCAAACATGTTTTTTCAGCAATGCCTTCTATGAATATTTGGATTTTTAGCTAGCGATATGCATTGTAATATATATTTATTTAAGTACAAAACTTATCCGGGATCAAAATATTCTATTTAAATTTTGCCATTGAATCAAGTGTTAATTGAAGACTTACAAGATAGAAGTGATAACAAAAATGATTACAGTTAAGAATGATTATCCATACAAAAGTGATGAAAAAATGCATGCAAAAAAATTCAGAAAACATTTCTGTATTTCACGCAGCATTAAGTATGACTGTTACAACACATGACGTATTGAATTACAAAGATTCATATAAGCACAACCACATCTATTCATTATCAATGGTGCACATTGAAAACACTTTCCAAATTACATGTAATAGCCACACTTGGGTTTTTTTTAAAAAACTTTTCCTTAAGAGAAAGATTGATTTAACTTAAACTAAACTTTAATTATTAAAATCACTTCCATTCTTTAAACAGTTTTAGGAGGAAAAAAAACATTTAAAAACAAAACTGATTTTTCTTTTATTTTAAATATTTAAAAGCTACTACAATCAAACTCTAAAAGTAAGTCAAGCATTCTAAATCTAAGTATTAAATATAAATAAAATAAGTACCTAAAATTACATAAATGAAATTATAAATTGTCCGATATATTGGTTTGTAGTAGGTAACATTTAAAATGTTAAATCATTCATAAAATCAAAAAATTGTTTATCTTAAGTCAAGATTCAGCTGAGAGAAGATTGTTTCTTTATACACATAGAATTATGTCTGTTGAAAATTTGCAATGGGAAAATACATAAGTACCATTATAATTTATATTATTTATTTAAAGCACGGATGTTAATAATATTATTTATTTATACATTTATTACTTTATAAATTGATATAGGCTGGAGGAAAGATCATCAGTGCCCTTATGCAAAAAAACAATAATTGGTTCTCCTCCCCCAAAAAATAAAACAAATTCTACGTGATTTATATACATTTTAATGTTTTATTTAACAATGAAAAAATTTACATAATTATAAATTTACTTTCTGACCTTTGACAGATCTAAATTTGGATACAATATCATCAGTACTTAAAGAGTTTTGCATACGTCATTCTCTATAGCTGTCACTGACAAATTTACCAGTCAATCTTTTTATAATTTTTTATTTTGAAAATGATCTTAGATCACTAGCCATACTTATAGAAAGAGATAGTAATATTCTTAATGATATGCTCAAATTTGAATACGAAATTGTTAAATCATTTTTGAATTAAAGTAATTCATTGAAAAATAAATATTTTATTGCATAGGATGCTTATCTAAGTTAACATTTATCAATAAAAGACTATGGCACATGTTGCTAGAAGCTTTCCTTTACTAAACAATAATATTATTTATATATCAGTTTTATTGCCACAAAAGTGATTAATTATATAAATCTTCATATAGTCTTTAACATACTTATATTGATAAAGAGATTGCACAAGTTAGTGAGTTCCAAGATCTCAGCAGCCACCATGCAATAAAAGGAAAAAGAGCAGATAATGCAGTTATTGGGATCCAAGAAGCAATAAAATATGCGAAGGAACAAAGACTAATGCAATATTATGCTATCAAAGTTGATTTTAAGTCAGCTTTTGATCTAGTAAATTGGTCATACTAAATAAATGAACTAATACCTGAACACAGATACATGACAAATGCAATAAAAAATTATTTAAGTAATGGGAGTATATCCTTAAAAAATTATATGAGAAAATCTAACCCCTTTATTCCCAAAAAGGGAATCCCACAAGGATCACTACCCGCGGCTCTCTTGATTGCAATCTATTTGGACCCAATGATTAAAGAAATACAAAACAAATTTCCAGGCATACCACACTTGAGTGCAAAAATTCAAACAATAGCATTCATTGATGATATGGTAATAATATTTTAAGATATTTACGACATGCAAATTATTATCAACATACTAGAAAAGTTTCAAAGACAAACAGGATCAATAATACAACCATCCAAATCAGCCGCATGGCAATTAGCAACTGGAAAAAAAATTCCCAATGATTTCCAGGCAAACCCATCAATGTTCCTCAGAATATCTTTATACCAATCGAAAATGAAGGTGAACAGATTTCTAAACAAACTAATCATTCATAAAATAGCCGAAAAAATAAATAATTCACCCATTAATCTATATGAAATAGCCATAGGAATATTAAGTTACTATAGCCCTTGGATAAACCTATGCAACAACACAGTAAATGAAATAAACAAGAATAGCAAAAAAGTACATTTTGGGAAAGACAACCAAAATAATATCAATGGCAATGTTACAACTACCAATTAATAAGGGAGGGCTCAACATAATAGATCTAAGAAAAAATATGTCATTTATTAAAGCAAAAACTCTAATAAATGTAATAAAGAGTAAAACTTTTAATCCACCAGAATGTGACATAAAACTGTATAAAAAGATGGAAAAAAAACCAAGATCCTTTGTAGTCAGCTTACTTATAGCATATAAGGACTTATAAGACGAGCTAAATATGCATATTTTAGAAGGACTAAAATACAGTATCCTTAAAAAAAGTAACAAGTATCAGGAAAAATCATGGCTAGACATTAAATAAAAAACTACATATGAATCTAGAACCAGGGTGTACAACCTGCAAGAACAACGATGAAACATTTGGATACCTGGTCAAAGAATGTAGAGCATTTAAACAAATAATGATAAAAGTATTCAAAACCCCAATCATTAATCTAAAAGATATGATTAACAAACACATCCAGAGATTTGATCCATACAATGCTATGGTACTTATCCACACAATTAGAACAATATGGGAAATAAGGTGTTTATTAATATTCGATAATAAAAAATATAATTGGATTAAAAAACTTGATAGTATGGGAAAAATACTTTGAGCAATGCTTAAAATATTCACCAAGAAAACAAACGATTAAAATCTGGGGAGGAGCAGCACCTACAGCATGTGAAATATGGCAACAAATAATTTATGAAAAGAAGATATACATTAAACAAGGGCATAATAACAACCCCAAAGATAAAATTAAGACAAACAAGCAACAAAGTGTAACAACCAATTACTAACACCCACTTATTAAGCTTCATATAAGGATATATAATTTGTTAAAGTAATATAAAAAAAAAAGATTGTAAGTAACCAAAGACAAAAAAAAAAAAGATTGAACAACAACAAAAAACCTTGTAAATATGTATATATATATAATGTTTTTTAATAAAGGTAAAATTATAAAAAAAAATATTGATTTTTATGGAATATTTCAAACTATATAATCATTTACACTTACTCTTTAGATACCTTATGGTCCGCTAATAGTAATAGCATAGATAACTTTAGAGTCCTTTAAACAAAATATTATATTTAAATTATGAATAAATAATAATTAATATTAATTAACAATCTCTCATCAAAACAAATTACACACTTACTAAGTCATGATATTGAAATTATAATATTAATATATAATTTAAATTACATTACATATAGAACCTCTTTTTTTTTTTACTTGATTAACTATATATAATAATAAGTAACAACAATTATCCTTTATAATTTAAATTTCACTTGAATCTTTAAAACTTCTTATTATTTTTATTTTGGTGAAATCTTTTAGAATGTTTTTTTTTTAAAAAAAAAAAATTATTGAAAACTTTTGGCGCTTTAATTACAAAATCACAGAGGATGGAGAAGAATTAGGTCTGGTTGAACAATAAATGTTGATGAAATTTTATATTTTGAATAAATCCATTTATGTGGTGTGTATAGGTGTAGAATGGATAATTAGTAATGACCTTAGAGGTGAAATTTGATAGCATTTCCAAGAAAATTGTTTACAAAGAATAATTCTATTAATTTTAAAATGCAAGAGGGTATCAATTTTTTAAATATTTGCTTTAAACTATAGCTATAGCCAAAATAGGTTATAATTTTCCATTTCAAAAAATCTTTAAATTTCATTTTTTTAAATGCGTTTTACCTGATAAATATTTTTCAGATGCTTTGTTTATTTATTAGGATAGTTGAAAGGTATGCACATAAAATTTTAAAACATTTAAATTAATATTATACTTTAATAAAATTAAATATACAAATCACAATCTTACAACAAATATTTATATTACAGATATTAAAATAAATGGTTTTGTTTACTGGTCTCACAATAATTGAGATTTTATTTAAAATAACTTTACCTAAATATTTTAAAATAGTATTGCTTTATATTTAAATATACATGCACATTCACATTTAATTATTGCATTAAAAGTTTGTCACTACTATAAATAGTTTTATCATTCTACGTACACTAATATAAATATTGTTTTACTGATTCTATTTTAACTAATTTATTCATATGTATACAGTATTATGTATTTTATTAGTGTATTGTGCACTTTTTATTTCTTTTTAAAGTTATCTTTGTGCTGTTTTAAAACTAAATAGAAAACCGCTATTTCCCCCAAATTATTACATGAATTTCAATCACTATAAAAATACAAGGGAAGACATTTTGGATTTTTTTTAAAAAATTTGTATGATACTTTAACTCTTACAGACCTGAATGGCCATTTTGAATGTCAAAAAAAAAATTACAGGACATATAATTTTAAATGAAATTTCTAATTTATTACAATAAATAAATAAATATATATATACATTTTTAGAAAGTGCAAATATGAAAGAATGTAATAAAGCTCATCAAATAGTCATTACCAAAAAAAAAATAATTTAAAAAAGATTTTTTTACATTTTTAAACAATTTATTTTTACATTGGCTCACAAATTCTCAATTTTGAAAGATATAACTTAAAATTACAATTTCATAGATAGCTTCATCACATGCGTCTCAAAATGCTGAAAAAAATGATATATAATATGTCTTACCTGAGGTAATTTTTCTATGCAAAAATTACAAAAACAGTGTGATTGGTAACTTCCATTTTTACTAGCTGCCCCACATGTTCTACTTTTATAACAGAGTATATGCTAGAAATGTTTGGTTGTCCTTGCATGCAGGTATCTGTTAGAAATATGTTTGGTTTTTAGTGGGGAAAAAAATAACACGAATAATTTACAAGATGTTGAGGACTTTAGTAAATTGTAATGTAATGTATAGTATAGTATAATATTATTATATATTAATTTTATTATATTAGTGAAAAATGGTGTGTGACCTAAAATGTGTATTCTTTTCAAGTAAATAAAATGTACTCAAAAAATAAATATCAAACAAAAATTTCTCCAAGATAAAATGAACAAGAAAAATCAATAAATATCAAAATAAACAAATTTATTATGAGCACTGATTATATATGTGTGTGGGAGATGAAATATGAGATTGGATGGCTGAGGGTATAAGATGAGTGTGGATGTGCATGTTTTTATATCATTCAAATGTATTGTCTAAAATTCTATCCTGTATATATATATATTGTTTTCTATATGTATATATCAAATTCTATCATATATATATTCTTTTCTATATATATATAATTCTATCGTATATATTGTTTTGTATGTGTATATATATATAATAAAGAGTTCTAAAACTAGGTCAGAAAAATAATTCAAAAAACCGTTTTTATATCATTCACGGGTATTCTATCATATATATATATATTATTTTTACATTTATATATATAAAAAAAAGGTAATAAAAACTAGGTCACCAAACTAATAAAAATAAAAGTTTTTACATCATGCAAATGTGTTTTATCTAAAATTTTATCGTTTATAAAAAAAAAAAAGTTCTAAAACTAGGTCAGAAAAATAATTCAAAAAAACGTTTTTATATTATTCACATATATTCTATCATATATATATTATTTCTACTTATATTTAATTATAGAAAACAATAATAATAATAAAAAAATAAATAATAAAACTAATTCAATACTCACAGAATCCTGGCTAAATGTTAGCATCAGTTTCAAATTAGAATCCAGTTATGAAGGCATCAAAAGTCATTATTATAGCAAATAAATTGAACAGTAATCCTTTTGTCTTTTTGATATAGTCCTTTTTTTTATTTTTAAGGTTTTAACCTTTTTTTTTTTTAAAAAAAAATGAGTATCTAGTAAGAGGGCTTATAAAAGCCCCTATGTAGATAAACGTAATTATGACGCTGTAAAACAAATACAATCGGCCGTGAAACATGATTTATGGTCATTAATTCTAAAAAACAAGAAAAATTAAAAAATTAAAAATTGTATTTTACAAAAACTTTCATAAAAAATTCAAATTCTATCATAGAAAAAAAAGTAATAGCTCATTTAAATCAGAAAAAGATGGCAGATCAAATGCTATGAGAACCGTAAATGTAGTGCTTACCGATTTCGTGCAAACTCAGTTGAAAGTCTAAATTTTTGATCAGGGGCACTTCGGACTCAAGGGGCTCAGATATTTTTATACTAAATCAATAAAAATTTTGAATTTATTATGTTTATTCTTATTTTAGAGATACCAAATGACTACAAACAATATATATATATATATATAAAGACATGGATAATAATAGTAAAATGGACTGGTCCATTTTCGCATCACATAGCAATGTGATATGAAATACAGATCATGTAAATCCAGTGTAGGAAGACAACTGACAAATCACTTTTCAAGAAGTGATTATTTATTTTAATGTTTATATTTCCTTATTTTTTTATTATATTTATTTATAACTTCTTTTTTAACTTCATTTTTAAGTTAATGTTTTTTATTTATATTTTATGGGAAGTAATTTATTTTATTCCTTATTTTGTAGAAATAATGAATCAAGTCATATTAATTAATATTTGTAACAACAAAAGTGTGTTCTTACTATACAGTTTTCGTGCCCTCTTTTATCAACACCCTCATACCTTGCTCACTGCCTTCCTCCAGTCCTGATTTAATGTATACATTGTGTGCTTCAACAAACGAAAAGAAATGTGACTGGTGATCTTAATTTGGGCTTATTTTTGGGTTAGGGCTTATTTTCTGGTTAGGTCTTATTTTAGGGGAAACATGGTCTATATACCTTACACTGCTTAGCGAGGACAATTGGTTCTCCAAAACTCATTGTTAAGCAAGAATATCGTATTAAGAAAAAGTAGTTATAATGATTTCCTATGGAAAAAAAATTTGGCTGATCACTCCAGATAAAAATTACATTATAAAACTTAACCTAGTATATGTAATAATTTTTTAAAAAACCTTTACTATACATTATATGCATGTATAAACTGTGCTATGTGAATTAGGTAAATCTACACTTAATATATATTGAACCAACCGCCTCTCAACTCCATCTAAAATTACCACTTAAATACGGGAAACAACAACTATCGACAAAAAAATCAATTAATATTTTATTTACTTTGTCCTCCTAAACTTCCCTTCCAGAAAGTGGTTGGTTTTCAGGTAAAGTGTCAATTATCATTAGTAGCGAACTACTAATAACACCCAACGCTCATCTACCAAAAATACAATGACCAAATAAACACTTTATTTTATTTTTAAAAGAAGAAAGAAAACCCCTTAGGCGCTAGCTAATTCTGTTAGAATTAGCATGTCTATCTGATCAGCATAATCTGGAACCTGAAATCCCGCTAGCTCAATCAGTTTCCAACCACCAACTAATAAACAAACAAAAAGATATCTTAAATGCCCCCTCGAAGCTACTACTACTTTTTTAAAAACTAAATAATTTCCCGAACCATTCAAAATAATACTTCAATCCTTTGAAACCAATAATAATAACATTATACTGAATGCCAAAACATTTATATCTTTAAATTAGCGAATCTATTCCTGAAATATTATTATTAATAATCAGATTTTTTCCCTCCTACTTTTATTAAGAAAATAAATATTTATACTTACCTGCACGTATCAAAATAAACATAAATATTGTAATAAAAATAATTTAAGTATTTTTTTATTTAAAATAAATTAATCGTTTTATCTTATAATGAAACACACACACTTCTTTTTTAAAGATTAAAATAAAGCAATTTAATATATTTCTTTAGCAAAAAAAGTATACACGTTACATTATATTTTATTTCTCCTTTTTTTTTAAGTTTTTAAAAAAATCAAATCACACATACGTGCATGCAGTTGTTTCAAAAATATTATTTAATAATAGAAGCTGATTTTATTATTGCACATATTATCTTTTGAAGTTTAAAGTTTTATTTTTAAGATTAATTCATAAAGTTCAAAGTGCTTTCTAATAAAGTCTATTTTTATTTTAAGAAGAAATCGGGAATGTTAAGATATCAAAGTCAATAATTACCTAGGATTTTTAATATGACGGAAACAGCATAATGGAATTATTTTTTAAACTCATCGACGACCGGTAAAATGACTCCTCCGTAGATCCTGTGACATGGTATAATTTTCGTGGCTGGTTTGGCGTACCTGCACTCTGCTGTCTGTTTAGTCTATTTAAACATGATCACTTTCTGAACTAATTGCAGATCTTAGATGCATAGAGAGCGGCTTCGGTTGACTGCAAACACATTGGTTTTAATAGTGCAACATATTATTTTTTGAAATATTATTTCAAAAAAATATTTTATTAAAATGAGAAAGTCAGACCAAGAATGATCAAAAGTTGAGGTATTTATACTGTTTTAAACAATGGAAAACTTTATTAGCAGCAGCGTCTTTCGTCTTGTGAAATAAAATCCGCTTTTGCTTCTATTTTTTATTAAAAATTACATACACACACGCACATATATTTAATTATTTTATTATAAGATTAAATAAAATCTCTTTATTATTTATTATAAATTCATTTAAAGAATATTAAATCATTTTTTTATTACAAGACTTTTTTTTTGCCTCTTTTAAACAAAAAAAATATTATTTTAAACAGCGTTTACAGTTTATTTTTGTTATTATTTTACAAAGCGTTCACAGTTTATTTTTATTTAATAACAAATTCCCCCTCCCCCCTACTTTTTAATTTTTACATTTTATTCTCTCAATTTTAAATTTTTATATTTTAAAACATGGGATTCATAATAAATTAATTACATATCAATGTACTTCGGTACAATATATATATGTATGTATGTATGATGATGCAACTTAAATCTATATAAAAAACAATTTAAAATTCATCAATCATAATTATTTAGTTTTTTGACTCATCAATTGCTCATTCTAAGATCTCTCAATGTCTTCTAAATTCTTTGATGATCTTGGTTTTTTTTAGAGGAATGTACCAGATGTTGATGACTGAGAATCTCTGGAGAAAGAATTTAGAATGGATTGTTGATGTACTTCTTGGATTTTTTTTTTCTTATATTATGCCATGGATTGTATTATTTTGGAAAGTTTGGATGCACCTACGATGGTTTGAGCACTTGGTTCTATTTTGTCTTTGTTTACAAAAATAATGGCAATGGTAAATGTGGATAAACCCACGGAAGAACAGATGTCACAATTTCTTTCTTTTTATAGTTGATATTTGGTTTCCAAGCTCCGAGATTTTTTTTATTTTTTATGGTCATATTAGTTGCTCATTCTAGTTGAAAATGTATATAGCTATAACCTTTTAAACAGAAACACTAGAAAAAAATGTCTATTAACTGTCTGGAAATACAGCAAAATGGATGAGAAAGTAAACTAGCAGTTAACAATTTCATATGTTCTTTCATGTAATTCTTGTTACGTTGAAAAAACATCCATACTGAAATTTTCTTTTTTTATATATTTGTGCTATTATATATCACTTATATGAAATTATTTAGAATTTACAAATTTTTTTTTATAAGAACTTATTTAATTAATCATAAAGACTTGTTATTTATCTATAGTGTAGAAGTAGCAAAATTAGTTAACTTAAGAAAATTCTATTCCGACATAATAAAAAAACAAAAAAAATGTATATTTAATGCATTCTGTGTTTGCATATATCAATATTTAAGGGTTTTTTTTTTATAATATGTATTATGCTTATCTAAATAAACACCAATGGCATTTTTTTTTGGCCACTAGGTGTCACATTTTATTGAGTGTGGTAGCCATTTTCTTTGAAATAATTTTGAAATGTTTTGATTAATGCAGTAATTGTAAAGGCAGAGATATGAACTATTTAAATAAATATTAAAGATATGAATGTTTTTTAATTTATTTATATTACATTTTTATTGTAGAAAATTTGTTATTAACTGTATAATGTATGCAATTTTGCTCACATTTTTTAAAACCAAAAATATATTTACTTTAACAATTTGAGTTGATTGAAATTAGCATTAAAAAAGATTTTAATCCAAATTGATTGAGTGAATACTTCAGCTAATATTCACGCTGTACACAATTTAAAATTAAATATTAATAGTATATGACCAAAAATTTTTTAGTTTTAATTTGAATGAAATTTTTTTTATTTCTATATTTTTTTTATATATATTTGCACAGTAACATTTGCTGGAACAAATTATGAGTTGTTTTAAAATCGAGCAAATAGATTGTTATTTTTAATTTAGATTTTGTAATTTTTGATCATACAAAATTCATTATTATGAAATCCCTTTCCTTTTTTAAAAATAACAATTACAATAACTAAGTTGCAATACAATATGATGATCATAATTTTTACCATGAGCAAAGTAGTTTGTAAAAAAATTAATCCATAAAAATGAATAAATAGTACGCATTTTAAAATTTAATACTGTATTAATTATTGTATTTGGCTATTGTATATCATTAAAATATGATTTTGATTATGTATTATAGATGCAATAAGGTTTGTGCATTAGATGGGGATTTTATGCACAAACTTCTTGCATCCATTGGTTACTCTGGCTTGCACTGAGTGGCACTATTGTATGGAGATGTTTTGACAGAATAAACTATCAGTATCTTTTATATCATGCAAGTATGATTAAACTGAAAATCTTTCACCACAGATTACTGTCTAATATTAAAAGATAATTTCTAGACTACAATTTGGTTTCTGTGATAGAAAATAGAATCTTTATTGCTGATATTTACTGTATAGTTATAATGTCAGAGAATGCTATAGGAAATCTACATGTGCTTGATTGATTACAAAAAGATGTTTGATTCACTTTATCATGCAAAATTATAGAATGTTTTTTTAGGAAGATGAATGTATCAGAGTATACCTATTACTTCTTTGTTAAACTGCTCTTGTACAAAATAGATGATATTTTATTTTTCAAACATTTCTTCATCAGGAATTAATTATAGTTTTACCTTGTATCTCTCATCATGGTCATAAATTATTTTTATCAATAATTGTTTAATTTACTGCATCATAAATTCTGATATTTCTCTTTTAAGATGCTTATTGCTACAGTCAAGTTATTTTTTAGTGATATATTTTAGATATAGATATAGAGATCTTTCTAAACAAACTTTTTGATTAATAATTTTGATTTTTTCAAAATGCATTATCAGTTTTTTAATCTCTCAACCTGATCTAGTCTATCAGCTTTCTTTGATTCACTTTTATTCAAAATGCAATACATTATGAATATATTTCATGTTATGTATTTTAAATGTGGACATTCTTTGCTCAAGATAGGTTGAAATACCATATTACTTTGAATATAAGCCACCCCCAAATTTAAGCCGCAATAAGATTTTTAAAAAGCCCCAACAATTGGGGAAAATATTAATCTCCAAATTTAATCCGCATATATATATACTTAAATAAGAAACTAATATAAAATAAACTCACTTAATTTATTATGAATTTTCTTCAGATATGCAGTACTTACTTTCTTCATCTTTACTTTCAGAACTTGAATTCTCATCTTCAGGCCATTTAAATTGCAGCCAAATGTTATAATTTCTTTGTTAGTTTGCTTTCATGTAAAAGTACATTTTCTATTAAAATCTGAATCATTCTTTTGAAATAATTTATATTTTTGCAAATATTTTCTGAAAAAAATTTAAAATGTATACAATAAGATTCTAAAACATTCATTTTCACTCTGAAATTCAAAATGAAAACATCGGAATTGTCAACATCTGCAAAATAACATTAAGAGATTCTAAAACATTTGTTTTCACTTTAAAAATCAGAATGAAAACATTGGAACTGTCAAAATTTTAACAGGTGCTCTTGTGAAAAGAACAACAATCAGTCAATACCTTGAAAGGTAAGCTTTTATCTCATTGTTATATTAATTTGTTAGTTGTAAAATTATTCTGAAGGTTATTTGTTAAAGTTTTTTTGATAAAATAACAGTAAAATCAGCAAAATAACATTAAAAGATTCTAAAACAAGTCAAGCGTCGGTGGTCAAGAGGTCAGCATAGCTGCATTACAAGAAATTGTCCCAGGTTAGCGGGTTCGCTTCCTGGCCAATGCTATGACACATGAAAAAAAAAAGATTCTAAAATATTTCTTTTCACTTGAAAAATCAAAACAAAAATATCTGAATTGTCAACATCAGCAAAATAGCATTAAAAGATTCTAGAACATTGGTTTTCACTTTAAAAATCAAAATGAAAACATCGGAATTGTTAAAATTTTGACAGGCGCACTCTTTTATAGAGAACAGCAACCAACCAATCAGCACCTTGGAAGGCAGGCTCTTATCTCATTGTTATATTGATTTGTTAGTTGTAAAAATATTCTAATGGTTATTCGGCAAACTTTTCTTGATAAAATACTGGTAAAAATCGACAAAATAACATTAAAAGTAGTGTTTTTGAAAGAGAGTTAAAAGCCGTTTATGAAATTAATCCAGAAAATATTGATTAAAAAAGTTTTACACTCTATTCTACACCAGAAACAATCATAATACTATGTGCATATATAGTGTAAAGCAAAGATCCAGAGAAATAAGATGTTAAAAAATTTTACTTCAAATTTACACTACATCCCTCTTTTAAGGGTTTCAAAATCTGAAAAAAAGTGTGGCTTATATTTGAAGTAATATGGTATTTGTTCATTGTTGAAGTTTCTTTCTTCTTGCTATTCTTTAAACTCATTAGAAAATATAGTATATTTTGTTTGAAGATATAATGAGTTTTAGTATATGCTAGAAGCTTTATTATTTTCTTTTATATCACTAACATGAATATGAATATGAATTTTTTGCTGTAAAACTATATAATAAAGTTTAATAATTGAAATATTAATTTTATATATTTTTTTTTCAGCTAGAGAAAAGGTTGTAGGATGGTATCACACAGGTCCCAAACTTCATCAAAATGATGTTGCTATTAATGAATTAATTCGGCGTTATTGTCAAAATTCCGTAAGTAGATTTTGAAATTTTCAATATGTTTTTAAAAACTAAGTAATTTGTTCTTCTATAGTTTGTAAAAATAGTTTTTTAAGAATGCCTGAGAAAATAAATGAGAAGTGTTTTCCTGTTGTAATTTATAATGCATCTGTGTTTATTATGAAATTGAGATCTTTTGAATTAGTAAATTTGTTATGATATTTTTGATTAAATTTAGCAAGGCTAATTTTTAAGTTAATTATAATATTCTATAATATAACGATCCGGAGAATTTGAGCTTAACGTCATCTGCACTACAGGGCGCCATCTAGGCATTTGAACCTAGAAAAATTTATAAAGTAGGCAGATACGTAAGTAAAAAAAAAAATAATAATTTTTTTTTTTAATTTTATATATTTTGATATCCGGACGTTAGCCCATTGTCACTAGCTCAATGGAACAGCAGAGATTTATATTTCATAAATTCTTATCTAAGAATAATTTAAAAAAATAAGCCACTGCCAGTAATTAACATACAAACATTTATTTAAGCACATATATATAAAATTTAACATTATTGTTTTAGCATGTTTACTTTAACATTTAACATTATTTTTAACTTTTATTTTACATTTTAATTTTTATACTATTATTAGTTCGCACAGATGGGTTTATAAAAGTTTGTTTTAAAATGTTGAGTATAGATCGGTTACATAGATTACACGGTTAAAAAACATTTCAAAATAAACAAACGATCAAAATACAAGGTCATTGATACCGTCAATTGCATAGGGAATACAAGAAACCCAATGGTATTCATCATAAGATACCGCAGAGACACCAATAACTTAAAAGACATCCGAATAAATACATTTTTGATACTCACCGTAAGGTATCATTATTTACCGAATGTCTATATATTTTGATCAAATAGGAAAACCAAAAACATAATTAACCAATAACGAATCCATGCAACGTCCATACCCAACTTAAATTTAATGCATTTTTATTTAGAGTGTTGAGTATGGATAGACTACATAGATTTGCATTTGAAAGAAAATATTCTATCCTTATTTAACCTTAGGCCAAAAGTTCGCAGTCAAACCAACACCAATTCATCTGATATATCAATGCCTTCAATGTAATACGCAATACGGCAGCACAAAAGGTTAAGAGAAGAAATTGCCTCTCGTCAGATAGGAATACTACATCTATCTGACAAGAAGAGCAATAAAAAAAAAAACTCCATAGGAAAGGACTGCGGTCATTTTGCCGACTTACGAATCGCATTCCATAGGCCAAAAAAGAAGTGTGCGGCGTATAAAGCGATTTTGCCCGTAGCGAATCTCGTACTACATCTACTAATTACACCAATATCTCCAATCCATTGACCCAATTTAACTACGAAACAAATAACCTAAGATTACCCTCCCCTAATATAACTTTACAAATCTATATAGTCATTTACGCCCAACTTAAGTTTAACATTTATATAATTTAATTTATCGCACAACAAAAATCATAAATAAACTTAAAGAACAAAAAAAAAATAAATGGAAATGATTTTAAAAGGAAATACATCAAATAAAAAGAATTAATAACGAATTTAGTTTGGTCAGATAGGATTCTATTTCTATAAATTAAATATTGGGAAAGTTTACATTTTAAAGTTCTTAGTGTTTTCAAATTAATATTGTTCATTAGATTTTATAAAGTTCTTACGGTTTTAACAAGTCCGTAGTTTCTAATTTCTTGCAGTTGCTTGCCATTTGGAGCCCGCGTTAATTCCCTCAATGTCCTATGATCCTCAATCTAGGAAAACGATGTCATTTCTCTTTCATTTTTTTAACGAGATTGAAGGGATTGAAGAGTGCGTCTTTTCAATCCCTTCTCCTTCACTCCGCACTAAAACATATCTGTCCTCCCTTCAATTTTCTTCACTCACTTTTTATAGTAGCCTTTCAGATCCAGTGGACATTACGTCACAACGATGTTAAGATCCTTTCGCTGAGGTCCGATTCCATTGTTTTTCATTCATTGGCTATTAGTTTCTATTGTTTTCCTATCTGACCGATGCTTATACATTTAAATGCCCAAGGCTAGTTTACATTTGACTAATTAAATTAATCATTTCCATTTTTTCAATAATATTAATTAATTTGTTTTGTACAAACTTAGATATACTTTTATCTTTAAATCTTTACTGACAATTTAGTTTTAAAATACTTTCTTTTTTTTAATAAAGTTTTATTTTAATAATTTTTTTTTCATCTGTGCAATTATATAGATACGAGTTTAGTATAGAATTTTAATTTTCAATTTTTAATTCTTAAAAAAAGAAGTTTTATTTGCGAACTTTTATTTTTTTCATGTTTACTAATAAAAAAACAATGTAACAATGTCTGTGCCCGTTACAATAAGTATATTAAGATATATACTTGACAGGATTTAAGACAATTATGAAAATCCTTATATTTTTGCTAAAATAAAAACTCATAAAGATAATAATCCCATTAGATTATTATTCAATTTTAGTAATTTTATATTACAAAAATTTAGTAGTTATTTAAATAAATGGTTAGCAGAGAAATTAGGTTATGGTGAATATTGTATTAAAAATACAGATGATATAGTAGATAAATTAGGTAATATACAATTAAATAGATGTCATAGTATTTTTGTAATGGACATTGAACAAATGTATCCTAGTATACCAAGGTTAAAAAGTATTGAAATATTAATAAAGAAATTATATGGGAAAATTAAAGATATGAAAATAGTAAAAATAATTGAAGAAAGTTTAATGTTAATACATAGTAATTTATATTTTAAGTATAATAATAAATATTGGTATATAAATAAAGGATGGGTGATGGGTTGTGCAATTAGTGGTCTTATTTCATCAATATTTATTGATGAGTTAGAGATTAATATAGTTAAAAATAAATTGATTAATATGGATATAACACATTATTTTCGTTATGTGGATGATACTCTAATAATTGGTAATAAAAGAATAATAAATAATATGTATAATGATTTTAATAAAAATATATATAATATAAAATTTACAATTTCAGAAATTAAACAAAAAATAAAATATTTAGACATAGAGCTTAGTTTAGATGATAATAAAAAAATTGTATTAAATCATTTTATAAAAGAAGATAATATGAGGAAAATAATTGCTGTCGATTCACAACAAGCATGGACCCAAAAAATGGCAGTTATTAAAAATTTCACAATTAAAAACGACAAATATAATACATATGGAAATATAGCTAAATTACATAAAGAGCAATTTAAAAATTTATATATTAAGTATGGTTATAAAGGTAAATGTATAGATAATATTTTTTATAAAAATAAATATAATAGAAATAACAAATCTGATAATAAATGGATAAAAATTTCATATCATCCTAAAATATATAATGCATTATTAAAAAATTATGTAAATAGTAAAAAAGATACAAATATAGGTTGGGCAAACAGTAAAGATTTAGATAAATTAATAGGTAACTATAAAATATTAGATGATTTAAAATATAAGAAAGGTATGGTTTATAAAATTATATGTGGAATTTGTAAAAGAGTATACTATGGACATACAAGTAAACAATTAGAAATAAGAGCTAAAGAACATAATGCTGCAATAAATAGGAGAGATGATAAATCTGCTTTGTTTATACATTATTTAGAATATGGTCATAAAATAGATTGTACTAAAAATATACTAGCATTAAATTACTTGAAAAATGTTAATAGGCGAAAAGTATATGAAACTAGTTATATTAAAAATAATAGTAATAATTGTATGAACATTTATAAGGGTTCAATTAATTTGACTAATAATTGGCTAAAATTAGATGATTGGATAGATAAATAAGAAGGATGTTAATATTTTAATGTTTTGTGTGTTTTTTGTGTGTTTTTGAGTATATATGAATATACTATAATTAATGAAGGAATATATTTTATATTTTTTATTTTTTGTATTGTATTGTATGTATTCATGAAATAATTGATGATAATAATTGTTTTTTGTTGGTTGTATTATAAATAGATGTCGCTATATGTATGTTTTACGGTAATCGTGAGTAGACATATTGAAAAGGATACAAATTATATGTATCGAAAAAAGCTTTTTTATTGAAAATTTGTTATTTTCATGTTTTTTGTTGTATATATAGATATTTTATATATCTTATAATAAACTTTTTATATTTTAAAATAACAACATAAAGAAGTATTTTTATATTCTTTTTATATGAATTATGACATTGTAAATATAAGACAATTATAACATTGTAAATATGTATTAAGAAACCCACTAATCATCCAAGAAATTAAATATAAACTGCTAGGGTTATTTGATATCTTTCTGATTATAAATTCAAAAAACAATGATGCTTTATAGAAATTTCTGGTGAGTTGTGGAAAGTTTGATGGTAGCACATTCAAAGATAGATGAGATGATTGAGTTGACTAAAACAGGCAAAACTCTGTACATATTGCCACTCAGTGCAAGCCAGAGTAATCAATGGATGCCAGAAAGCTTGTGCATAAAATCCCCATCTAGTGCCTACTCATCCAATATCCCCAGACTAGTTTCTGGCTTGTGGTCTTCGTCAGTGAGGAGCCTTGGATCTGAGAGCACTGCACCTAGATCTTAGGATCTAATGCAACCCTCCAGCAGCCATCTTTTATTTCTACTTAACTACAAAACTATGAGACTTAAACTGAAAACACTAAAATATTTTCAATCCAAACTCATGAACTTATATAGTCATATAGGTCTGAATTCAGTTCAGTACCTATACATTTTGGTGTCATTGGTTCTTTAATAACCATAGCCACTACTATCCTATTAGGCAGGATTGGTTTTAAGCCAATAAACATCACATGATCATTATTTCTTATGCTTGCTCTTAACTGTTATTAAAACAGGCAAAACTTTCTATACGTATTGCCACTCAGTGTAAGCCAGAGTAATCATTGGATGCCAGAAGACTTGTGCATAAAATCCCCATCTAGTGTGTACTCATCGCTTGTGGCCTTTATCACTTCTAGGATTAAGTAGATGGTACCATAACTTTTTTTATTTTGTAATAATTTTATAATTGAATATTTGCATTGACATACTCTATCTTATTGGCTTATCATTGATGAAATAACTATGCTTCAGTAAAAAGTTGTAAACTTTAGTAATCAGTTTTATTATTTTTGACCATAATCAAACTATGAAAACCCATATAATGGATATGGCTTTTTTTTCTGTTACTGAATAAGAGTTCTATCCTTCTAAATGCTTTGCTAATTAAATAACAGCACTAACCTTGCTGTAAATTGTTCACTGTATCCACTCCTATTTACTTGCATATAAAAAAATCAGGTGAAATGAGGATAGGATAATACAACCTTTTCCAAGAAATTGGTTTTAATTGTATTGAAATCTCACTTTTATTGAGCAGCTCAGTCTTATTTCTGCTTCTTTCTAAACAACATTTGTAAGGATTCTGCATTATTAGAAAAATTACATAGTGCAAGGAATTGTCTTATTTGCTTTCTGTAGAAAAATTTTGGATTACAATTATTTTATTTGAGTTACATTCAATTTCTTCTTTGCTTATTAAGTGATCCAGAAAAATTACTTGTTTACTATAAAGTACTTTTTACCTAAATTTATTTGTATATATTTTATAATTTCTAGCTGTGATTCTGAAGTTTTTGACTTAATTCAGTGTCTTGCAGTTGCCAGTAGCATTTGTTTTTTGGTTTTGCGTTAATTTAACTGTATAAACTGACACTAAAATAGATAGTAATTTTTTCATTAAATAAAAAATCTGAAGATACTAATAAAACACTGCTGATTTATAGTTTATTTGTTCTTGGGCTTCAATCACTTTTGCAAGAGTTCTTGCGAACATTTGTTTGCCATTTAAAAAGGAAAAATGTATATTTTCCATAGCTCATTTATATATTTATGATTATTTTTTCAAAATATTTATTTTTTAATAACAATGTTTATGATAGAAGTTAGATTTAATTCAAAAGTATTTGTTTTTAAAGAAGTCGAGAGAAATGTAATAACGTAAAGCAGGAAGTTGTGATTAGTTGGAATTTTTTTAAACAATTATTCATTGCTTTATGTTTTCTTAATAATTCATTCACATTTTAGAAATTGAGTTGAAACAAATTTTATTTTATTCGTAATAGATATTTTATCAGCAATCACACAATAATGAGCTATTGTTCTGATCATTTAATTCAGTTTATTACTTTTTTTCTATATTTGCAAAGTTGAAATATTATTTTTAAGAATGATTTTCATTTGTAAACATATATTTTTAAGAAATAAATTTAAAATTGCAGGAATATTTTGCAGAATAAAGATTTAATCAATAAAACAAAAAGGTGAAAATTTAATTCAAATGGCTGCCAGAAGCTGTCAGAAAAGTTGATAAAAATGGTTAAAAAATAATTGGAGATGTTGTATGTGCTCTGCAAAATTGTTGGAAGTAATAACCACCTTGTCAATATAAGATATAATAATTGACTTTAGTTCATATTATAATCCACAATTAAAGCATGATATCAAATTGTTTATTAAATGAAATGGCATTCTTTTGAACACTGATTGATTGAATGCTGTGTACTTTCCAATATTATGGTAATAAGGATATTTTTTAGTTGCTAAATGTAAAACCTACAATTGTAAAAACAATTTTTTTCTTTAACTTAATTCATAAATTGTGAATGTAAGATGGCATATCACTTTCTGATACTGTTGCAGCATTTTATTGGCAAGCATTGAGACCTGGTCTTATGTGGAAAGTGTTTTTTTGTATGACAGTATCAGGCAATGGTAATTGCTTTTTTCTTTTGGTATAATCCTATGAATTCAAAATCTGAATTATATCAGATATTTTGGAAAAGACTTCCCGATAATAAATTTGACTCCTTGACTTTCATTCAATTTCATTATCATCAAAGATGTCTTAGACACATCCAATTTGTGAAGGAATATATAATTCTACAAGTGAGAACTATATTTCCTCATGATTACAAACTGATTTTCTTTTGTCATAGTTTAGTGCATCACGATTTCTAAATAAAAAATTATTATCTAAGATATTGTTATAGATCAATTCAACTATTAAAAAAAAAAAAAATTTCATTTGTGTGTCTATTTTCATATAGATTCAGACTTATTTAATATTCAAGCTAGATTTCTTGCCAGTAACTACAATCGCTTGTTTGAGCAATAAGGCCAGAATATTTATAGTTTTATTTATTTGAATAATTAACCACCTAACAAAGAAATTTGTCTCATATCAACCAATGATTTAGTACCAGATCTTAAAAAGCAATTTTGGAAGTAATAGATTATGGATTCTCAATCATCATCGAAGACATTTGTCATATATTTAATTAAATTACTAACTCCAACCATTGAAGTAAATTGTGATAAACAAATCTGAGAATTTGTCTTTTTGCCATGCGATATAAATATAACGTTTTTAACTTGAACACTTGCCTAATTAAAGAATTATTAAATTTTTTTTCAGGCTACGCCAATAGCATTCTTGAGAAACTTGATAATGAATGGTATGTTGTCTCTTCTCATTCCAAAAACTATTATGCACAACTCTTCAGTAACTTCAAAAGTTCTGAGCTTCTAGAATAAGTACAGTACATCCAATTCTTAGCAGTATCATACAAATGATTTTTAAATGTCGCAATGTTTTTCTTTCTCAGTTATTTTGTGAAAAGAAAATAACTCTTCCATTATACTCATATGTTTAGAGAATGTTCCCCTTTATTCCTCTAAATTGTTTAAGCTTTATGAATTTAAATATTGGACTGATATGATAATTTTTCAGATCTGATATTGATTTATTTTGAGGCCTTTCTTCCCTAGCCATAAATTCACATTAAACCATTCAACTTGTCTAAAATTTTCCTCTGAATATAATAATAATAAATTCAAAAGTTCTATGCTAGAATTTATATTGGTCATCTTCAACTAAGCCATTTACTTATTGATTTGATTTTTAAAAAAAAATGTTTTTCTTAACCTCTAAATTTATTTTTAATGGCTTCTCTCTTGATGTCATATCTTTATTAATTTGTTTTTGTATATTTTCTTTTGAGAGAACATTTCTTTGTGTTTTTTATTTGTTTTTCTTTTTTTATTTTATGAATTCAGCATTGTTTTTGTGTTCTGGCATGTGGGAGTGATTTCTTTATATAATAATAACCTTTTGAATTACCTGTTATTACTACACTTGAATTTGATTACGTACTTCTATAATTTGTTTTACATTGAATTATTATTTTTTCTTATTATTATTTCCTTGATCTTTCTTATTTCTTTCTGTAGACTGTTTTTACCCTCTAGTAATTATTTAACATTGTTTTGGAGCTTCTCTTCCATAGGGTCTCTTGCATTTGAAATTCTTCCAATATGAATAGTTCTTTCACCTGAATTTTGTTCATTCCTTTCTTTAATTATCTTTTTTTTATATTTCAAATCATTATGATTTTATATTATTATTTTTGAAGATCTTATTTTTTTAAGTCTTCTATAATCTTAATTTTTTTTTTTTTTCAACAATTTCTGATCTTATTGACAATCAGCATTGGAATTTTCTATTTTTTTTTTCTGCCTTTTTAATTTAACATTGCTATTACTTTATGATATCCTTCAATTTATTAATCTTAGTCTCTACATCTTGTTGCTCATTTTCAATTTTTTGACGCAAGACTAACTTTATTTGACCCTTTTTTTGGCTTATGCCTTGTTTTTTTTGGATCAGTTTTTGGTTGTAGTTTGGTTGGATTATTTTTCATTGAATTGATTGGCTCACTTATCTTCTGAGCCCAGTACTCTTGATCTACTTCCAACAAAATTTCATATAATAATATTGTGCTATAACTTTATATTTTCTATATTTAAATAATTTTGATGTATATTTCATTTTCTGTAGTATGTCAAATTTTATGATATCACATATATTGCAATCAATATTTATATACATACTTTGTCTTCCTTAACTATTGATAAAGATTTGAATATGCTCTTCTTGTTATTAATAATTTTTATTAATCATTCATTAGACTAGAGATTACCCAATAATGATTAATGTTTCCTATCCACTTTTAACACCTTATGAAGGGATGTAATCATAAACATATGATCAAAGACGTAAAAAAGATCTATGATTCCTAAGATGCACATTTCATGCTCATTTGTTATATTTTTATTATTTCTTTATTAAATATTTGAAATTGTACAACCTCAACTTCTGGCAGTAAAATTTATTATGTCATGAAGTATTAAAGCCATATTTTTAATAATTTATAATAATGATTTTCCCATTTTGTATTCCTTTGTTAAATATAAAAGCTATAAACTAAACTATTTTATTCAAATATATCTATTGAATTAATTATTTGTAATAAAGTAAATATCAAAGTAAGGTTTTAGCATGATATGGATTCTAGTATTTGTCTTTTTGTATATATGGGTAATCTAAATTTTTTGTATATTAATAAAAATTGCTTTAAAACACAGGTTTATTTAGTTTATTTAAATAAATAAAATGTTTTAAAGAAATTAAATTGATAAAGTTTTATTGTTTCAAGCTTTCTACTTACTATAAATATGATAATTAGGTGTTTTCTAATAAATAATGTGCATAATTGAATCATTCATTTACTTTCATGAATAATCAATAAAGCAAGTAATATGTAGTGTGGCATTGCTTTTGTGAGCTTGTATTTACAAATATGTAATATAGAGAGCATACCAATAGTGCAAACAAGCTCTTAATTGATCAGTGCAGTAACAGAAAAATATTTAAAATCTCTATCTAGAACATTCCTATCCTAGCCCCAGACCAATTGGTTCCGAGCTTTTGGCTCACTTCAGTGAAGAGCTAGACTATTCAGACACTAGATAATGTTCTAGATAGAAGTTTTAAATATTTTTCTCTCACCGCACTTATCAATTAAGAGCCTATATGAACTATTGGTAAGCTCCCTATATTACTTCCATGAATAATAAGTTACACATACAATTTATATAAGGATTTCATTAAGGAGATAATTGTTTATTTTTACTGTTTCTGTTTATGACTAAGTTGATGTACATATATCTCCAAATGTAACTAAATATGGTCACAAATCAATATTGTGTGTAGTCAATTCACACAGCCACATGACTAGATCAGTAGTCTTATACATAATCTATTTTATCTTTTCTTTATCTTGCAAGATCATCATAAACCAATTTTAATGTTCTATTATTGCTATATGTTTTTGTCATCCCATGAACATTTGAAGATCAAATTTCACGAGTCTATGTATAATACATACATCACTGAGTTAGAGTTTTTAAGATATGTAATAATAATAATTTTTCTATAAAGAAAATGTTTTTTTTTCCATTAGCCTTGTTGTATTATACTCATATATAATCAGTTATCAGAAATATTTTAGCAGGACAAAAAAAGAAATATAATCATCATTAATTCTGTGGTATGATCTGGAAACAGAAACCATTAGAATCATTATTTGTCAAGTAATAAGGTGAATGTTGAAGTCTGTCTCAAAATTATTGATATTTACAAAAAGTTTATGAAATTTTTTGACATCTGATTGTTGATGGGAAGAAATTGAAATTTTATAGAATCATTTATGCTGAATTGAGGAAGATTTGTATTATTTAATTCTGTAAAAGTTTTTTCCCATATTTGGCATTAGCCATTATTTTATTTTTTTAAGAAACATTTCCATTTTATGTATGATTCAAATCTTTTTTAAAGCATATGGTATTGTGAAAATCTATTTCATTTTTTTATATATATTTACTTTCAATTCCTGTTAGGAAAAAATGATTATTTCCAGTAGTCAGACTAACAAATAAAAAAATCCACAAGTGGAAAATGATAAAACATGCAACATATTAAATTAATCTCAAAATCAATATATATAGGTATATTGAAATGAATAATGTCTTATTCATTTCATAGTCAGCCGTATGGTATTTTACATAACAATGAATTGTTTTTCAGTTGTGAGGATAGCTAATAAAAATAGCATTACGTAGTCTTAAAGAAAGTTGTATAAAATAATAGAAATATCTTAGAATAAATTATTGACAATAATAGTAATAATATTCATGAAATTTTAGAATAAATTATTAAAAGTCATATTTACAATTTTAATGCACAAATCAGCGCATAACAGCAGAGCTTCTTCAAATTAAATCACAATCAAGTATAAATAATGGGTAGTTGTGAGTTTTCAAGTAAACCAAGATGGCAGCTACTATTGTTGATAAATTTACAGTTTTGAGGCCCCCCAAAAATGTTTACAAAAAAATGCTTTCTAGGATACGATCATATTTAATAATTACATTTTATTTTTTATTACTGTTATTTTTTAAAAAAGAAATCATTGTGGAAAAATTAATTACAATATTTACAGTTTGTTTCCTTTTTTTTTTTGGATTAACTTATTAACAGAAAAATAAAAAAAATATATAAATACAATATTTATACTATTAATGTTGGTGACATGCAATCATATTGTGACCATTAACAACACTTTTCAAGAGGGCAGGATTTTGTATCTTTGGAAATAATCCATGGCATCATATTTTGTGACAAGAAAGTCTCAAATTTTTATTATTATAACAATTTACCAAAAAAAAAAAAAACTATGACAAAAAGAAACAAGCTGAATTGAAACAAAATGTAACATTGTTAAGAACAATTTGTTGCTTCCCACATTGTAATATATATGCAAAAAAAAATTGAAATAAAGCTTCTTAATAAAATTTATTGAATTTTTTTTTTTTAAATTTAACAGTTAATTTATTAATTTTGTTCTAATTTAACAACTAACGCATCTTCGGTAGATTATAGGCCTTTGAAACTGTATATTTATCAAAAATATGGGATGCCATCTTGGTTTACTTGAAAACCAAATAATATAATAGGTTTTATTATAAGTGTAAATTTAAGAGAAACTAAATAATAAATTGTATAAACGGTTAAAACAGTCTATCTAGTTTATCTTATCAAAGATTAAAAATTACAATGACTTGATTGCAAAACAATACAATTAAATATATTGGTATTAAAAGAAATAGATTTTAAAAATTTAATCAAATAAGGTAAAATATCAAGATTTTAACTTCTCTCAAAAATAATTATAATAAAATTACAAGTGTGTGAGGCGCTGGAAAGAGAAGCTATAATAATTATTCTTAAATTGATAAAAAATCAAGTCAGATGACCTAATTTTAATAAAGCTCCTATTTACAAATGTTATATATAGAGTAAGTTAAAAACAAACTCTTATGAAGCTTCAAAATACCCTCAACCTCAGACCACGGTTTCTGCCTCTAGCGTCATCAGTGAGGTGCTAGGGAATAAAAATACTAGAACTAGTCCAGCATTTTATCAATGCCTAACTATTGAGAAGAAAATCTGAAACTTTCAGACATTTAAATGTCCAAAAATCCAGCTATCTAACTCAAATAGCAGTATGGGACTGAACTAAGTTCAGATACACCATATATTAATAGCTCTAGCAATACAAAATCGCCAAAGCATTAATAGCTAAAAACTAAAATTAAATTGATAAAAAATCAAGTCAGATGACCTAATTTTAATAAAGCTCCTATTTACAAATGTTATATATGGAGTAAGTTAAAAATAAACTCTTATGAAGCTTCAAAATACTCTCAACCTCAGACCGCGGTTTCTGCCTCTAGCGTCATCAGTGAGGTGCTAGGGAATAAAAATACTAGAACTAGTCCAGCATTTTATCAATGCCTAACTATTGAGAAGAAAATCTGAAACTTTCAGACATTTAAATGTCCAAAAATCCAGCTATCTAACTCAAATAGCAGTATGGGACTGAACTAAGTTCAGATACACCATATATTAATAGCTCTAGCAATACAAAATCGCCAAAGCATTAATAGCTAAAAACTAAAATTAAATTGATAAAAAATCAAGTCAGATGACCTAATTTTAATAAAGCTCCTATTTACAAATGTTATATATAGATAAGTTAAAAACAAACTCTTATGAAGCTTCAAAATACCCTCAACCTCTGACCGCTATTTGAGTTAGATAGCTGGATTTTTGGACATTTAAATGTCTGAAAGTTTCAGATTTTCTTCTCAATAGTTAGGCATTGATAAAATGCTGGACTAGTTCTAGTATTTTTATTCCCTAGCACCTCACTGATGACGCTAGAGGCAGAAACCGCGGTCTGAGGTTGAGGGTATTTTGAAGCTTCATAAGAGTTTGTTTTTAACTTACTCTATATATAACATTTGTAAATAGGAGCTTTATTAAAATTAGGTCATCTGACTTGATTTTTTATCAATTTAATTTTAGTTTTTAGCTATTAATGCTTTGGCGATTTTATATTGCTAGAGCTATTAATATATGGTGTATCTGAACTTAGTTCAGTCCCATACTGCTATTTGAGTTAGATAGCTGGATTTTTGGACATTTAAATGTCTGAAAGTTTCAGATTTTCTTCTCAATAGTTAGGCATTGATAAAATGCTGGACTAGTTCTAGTATTTTTATTCCCTAGCACCTCACTGATGACGCTAGAGGCAGAAATCGCGGTCTGAGGTTGAGGGTATTTTGAAGCTTCATAAGAGTTTGTTTTTAACTTACTCTATATATAACATTTGTAAATAGGAGCTTTATTAAAATTAGGTCATCTGACTTGATTTTTTATCAATTTAATTTTAGTTTTTTGCTATTAATGCTTTGGCAATTTTATATTGCTATAGCTATTAATATATGGTGTATCTGAACTTAGTTCAGTCCCATACTGCTATTTGAGTTAGATAGCTGGATTTTTGGACATTTAAATGTCTGAAAGTTTCAGATTTTCTTCTCAATAGTTAGGCATTGATAAAATGCTGGACTAGTTCTAGTATTTTTATTCCCTAGCACCTCACTGATGACGCTAGAGGCAGAAATCGCGGTCTGAGGTTGAGGGTATTTTGAAGCTTCATAAGAGTTTGTTTTTAACTTACTCTATGTATAATAATTATTCTTATAAGTTTATACAAAAGTTAACAGCTAAGCGCTTTCAAGGTAGATTGCCTCATATTCATAGCCATTGTGAGTTTTGTTTTAATTTAAAAATTACATTTGAGTTTGGAAACAAAAGATTTGAAAACAAATTAAAAATGCAATCAATTAAATAATTAGTGTTTTAAAATTAAATGTAATTAAAATAAACAAATTATTTAAGTATTACAAATAAGAGGCCATTAATTAAGGTGTTGTAAACCAAATATCAATAGTTAATAGTTTAATCAATTTATGTACATATATGTATTTTATTAATTATATTTAATGTATGTATTTTTATAATTATATTTATTGTAATGAAATATAATGTTTATTGAGGGAAATTGCTGTAGTGTAATTGGTATTGTGATTGTGTAAAACAAAACAACTTGCAAAGGTGCCATTAAGGAATGAAAGCTGGATTGATGTATTAAATAATTTTTTATTTATAGTGAGTTATCTATTTCAATTTTGTTTTAAATTGATTATTTTTAATTTTAAGATCAATATTATATATGTAATCAAGTTTTTTTTAAAATACTCATATCTTTACCTCAAATAGGTCCTCATGCAATACCTAAATATCTACTTATCCATTTAAGCTGTTTTACAATACCGATCATAATGAAGATGATAGACTTTCTATCTAGTAGCCTTCACTATATCAAGGGATTATATCCCGTTTCATTAGTTCTGTTTTTTTTTTAAATTCTACCATCTCCTCTTGACAATCTACGGCCTATTTCAATGTCATCTATTTTGATCAAGGTTGTCAAATCCATAATAAAAGATAAAATACAGCCTATGATTCTTCCAGCCATCTCAAAATTTTAATTAGTGAAAAAAGGTGCCTACCTATCCTAGGCTATTACCTATTTATGCTAGTGATTGACCAAGTAAGATCTACCAAGAGGGCAGGTCCCATTGCAGTTCAATTAGATATCTTATCAGCATTTGATTCAGTACGAATTGACACACTCATAAAATTTATTAGAATCATACAATATTCCTAGTTCCATAATTTATATAGTAACCAACCTTTTAAACAATAGACAAATTTTTGTCACTCTTAATGGTAAAAGCGCACCAGGCTTCAACCTATATATCTCAATTCCACAAGGTTCACCACTAAGTGCAATTTTTTTTATTATCTATATCAGCCCACTACTGGAGATAGAAGAAAAACTTCCAGGCAGTTATCTTCCAAAATAGAAGCAGTTAGATATATATCATACATGGATGATCTAGTAATTCTTTTACTATCTAAGAAATACCTACCTTCTCCTACAACCATTTTAAAAAAATTATACAGCTAAATATGACCTAATATTTGAAATACAAGTACTCTTCATATACTTGGAGTCTAATTGCAAATATAGGGTTTGAACTCAGACTTTCAAGCATCTTTTAACTATCCACACTATCTCATATCACTGATATACATGATCACACACATGTAGAAAAGATAAATAATCACCAAAATACATATTTCATGTACCTCACACACACATATAATTAGTGCTCAGTTAATATTAAGATAGAAAATCTTCATATCCCAATAGACAGGCTCCAATTCACTCCAACCTCCAACTCTTCAGCCATTCATACCACTGAAAATCTGATGATGGAAAGCCCAAATCCCATGCTGGTGCCAATATTGTTGAGCACTGATTATATATATATGTGAGAGAGATAATAATCTGGACTAACTGATGAGTGCTGGTTCAGCACGAAATATGTGTATTGGTGATTATTGATCTTTTCCACATGTGTGTGATCATGTATATCAGTGATATGAGATAGTGTGGATAGTTGAAAGGTGCTTGAAAATCTGAGTTCAAATCCTTATATCTAAATATGACCTCCAATTTAATCTAAAGAAATCTTCTACTTGGAACTTATTAAGTGGTAAGAGTATACCATCAGTGTTCTTGGCTGCTCCACACAACTTCCTCAGTTTTCCTATTTCCAAGTCGATGAATGTAATGAGAATGAACATACAGAACTCCATCCTCACTTCAATTGAAAACACAATCAAACATCTATTTGGGGTTTATCTCTTACTCCATGCAAAAATTTCTTTTATCAATATCCTAATTTTTCCAAAAATGAACTATTATATGCCAGTGATTAACTACACGAACTTTTCAAAAAAAAAAAAAATCAACCCAATTTGCTCTAAATTTATTTGGAATAAGAAGGTTGTTGCTATCAGTATTAAAACAATGCAAAAACATTTAAAGGATAATGGGTTCTCCCTTCAGTCAATTCAAACCTTTTTACTTTTAGAGATTATACAATATTAATGTAAATTTTTTGACTTATTATTCAAACACTAAGAAATTTATTACTGTAACTCCTACAGATACACCTCCACCAAAATGGAAAAATAACATCTTTCATTCTTTAATGAAACAATTTTTCTCCTATATTATTACTAATAACTAGGTCTTTGAAGTAAAAATTAAATACTGGGAAGCCTATACAATATTGAACATTACTCATCAGAATACCCACTCAGCAAACATTCTTAATATTAATAATAAAGAAATTCAAATACTGGTACTTGGAACCTAAATACCTTGACTTCATAATAAAGATCAATTTGGCAGCTCTCCCTATTAATCATTTTCTCTCATAAAAAAGATTTTTTACAAATATTGACCCAATCTTCCCCCTTTGTCATCAGGATGATGAAACCATCCTACATACTTTACTACATTGTCCTGTACTTGATATATATAGATACATCATTGAAAGAAATACATACTTCAAACTTTCCTCCTTTGCTGCTTTATCCGAAGGATCAATTTTTTTAACATTCATTCTTTGGCGTATAAGATATCACTATATTTCAATCAGTTGTCTGACAGATTGGATTCAATGTTTTACAATAAAATTGGAAAAATTAAAAATAGAGACCAAGCAATTGCCCACCAAACATAGTTTTGGCCACATGAAGCCTAATCAAGCTTTAAATCCCAATATAACAGCAATGTAGAGGGCTAAGAGTTCAAGGCCTATCACAGTGCCACTATAATGACAGAGATAAATTCCGGGACTTAAAAATGGACAATTCAAAGTAAGTTTTTTTCGGATGTTAGTGTCATGAATGTGGACTTGGAACTGGTCTGTGAATAAATTGTAATCATTGTGGTGTGAAGGTTGTTGGACTGTATTCATATTTAAAATATGTAAACACATTTTGCATCAATAAAAATTCTGTTAAAAGTACTTAGTCCTGATTTTTGTTCTGTTCAATCTTTGTTGAACAGCCATTATCATGACTGATTAGAAAAGAGGAAAAATTGTTAGCTGCCTGATAATAATTAAATACTAGTCATAAATTTTTGGACATCCACCGTGAGGATATGATTAAGTAAATATAATAAACACCCAGTTGTTTGAGATGGATGTATGGCATGGATGACCGGACAATATATCGAACTGACCATTATCATATATATATTATTTGTTGGCATTAGTTCTATATATATTCAACATATATATATATACACTTCCCATCACTTGAGTATATATCATATAGGATATTTGATATTAATGCTGCCATATTGAAATTTAAAGAATTGAATTAAAATACAATTTGTACAATATTTTAAGTTTGGACACAATAATAATATGACACATATTAGAAAAAACAAATATCAAAGAATGTAATGATGCTGGGAAAATATAATCACTATCTTAAAAAAATTAAAACAACAAGATTTTAATACATTTATAAATATTAAGTTTTATATTGGTTAACAAATTCTAAATTTTGAGAGTTAAATATTAAAATCACATTTGTATAGACAGCTTCTTTACATTCCTCTTAAAAAAGATATATAATTTGACTTACCTCAGTTAAATCATTACAAAATTATTGAAATATCATTTACTGGTGTCTTTCATTTTTGCTAGCTGACCCAGATTTTGTCTTTCTTTGCAGGTATCTGATGCACATATGCATCTTTCTAATGTAAAGAAAAATATTTCACAATAAGTATTGTATATCTGACATTATGCAAAGAGAACTTTAATAAATTATAATTTATCAAAAAATAAAAATAATTTTAAAATAATTGCATTAAAAATTAATATATAATATAAAAAAATAAAGTAAAAAAGTGATAGAATGAATCATTTTTGGGTATAGTGATAACTAAGCAAGAAAATGCCCCCCCCCCCCACAATTTATTACAATATAAAATATTCGTGAGAATAGTCATAATACTGGTGCTTTTTATATCTTCTATTATTCATTTATTCTTGTGGAAATGCTTATAGCTTATAGATGGCTTTATTTTTAGGAAAATTAGGACCAGTTGTCATAATAAATATGATTATAAGCATAACTTACAAAAAATTATATTTGCATAAAAAAGTAAAAAAATATCCATAGATTGCAAAAAAATGAAATATAATTTCTTATGTGTAAATTATAGAAATATATGATAGATGCATACAAAACAGACATATGAGATATTGTTTAGAGCAATAGATATGAGAATATTTTTTTTTATAAGCATTACTTGCAAAAGAATATTATGTTTATATATCAAGAATAGAAGATTGCTAAAAATGAAAGGTATACAAAACAGGCATATGAAACACTGCTTCTAATATCAATTATAACAATGAAATAAATTTTTTTTTTTTTCTAAGCTTTACTTGCAACAAAATATTATATGTATGTAAAAAAAAAAATATCTGTAGATTTAAAAAAAAAATTAATATAAAATTGCTTACTTTTAGAATTATTTAATACATAGAAAACATCATTATTCTAAAGCACAAAATGGACCATTACTCTATAATATTATAAATTACTTATATATAAAAAATGAAAAAGATTATATACTTACAGCTGATAGCAAATTATATTTCAGGAGTCTTCAAGCCTTCTGAGTAACATATATACCAATACATCAGAGTTTTAGTTCTTATTTTCAGGAAAAAATGGATTCATTTCATACTTTTCCAGCATATAAAAAAATAAGCAGAAAAATTAAAAATGTATTTTACAAAAACTTTCATAAAAAATGCAATTTTTATCGCAGAAAAAAAAAATTATACCGTTTGAAGAATAATGAAATAACAATGTATGCATGTGTTTCTAGGCTTTACCGATTTTGCACTAACGCAATTTAAAATCTGTGATTGGTCAAAATTCTTGAAAACAATTTATTTTGAGCAAATTCATAATCACTTATTACAAGGGTAACACTAGAATTTCTTGAGATACAGGGAAACTATATAAGCTAAACACAAAACTGTAAGTGTTTAAAATACTTTCCTCTAGCATTGATGGATTTTTGATGACAAATTTTCCATAAACAAAAGGCATGAGATATCTAAGTTTTATAATGGAGTCAAAAATCACTCTTATATAGCAGTATCACTTTCTTCTGAAATAAGATAACCATATAAATTTATTTTGAGATTAAAGAATAACCAAAAGTCACATGCTGTGAGATAAGATTAATATTATGGATGTTCAATATGAGAAAACAAGTTGGCATGATGGGGCATTACATTCCTTATTCTCAGACCTTAGAGAATTTCAGGCAGACAATGTTGTATGTACCAAGATGCTGTAACAATATTCCATACTTCTAACTTAATAGCTTTCATCATTCTGCTACTTTTGAAGAAAACAACCTACAACCTTTTTTAATCGAACATTGGGTTATTATCAAACACTCATGTTTTATCTTTTTAAAGTAACATCAAATTATAAAAAAGAATGTAGGTTTCATCACCTGTTATAATTTTAGAAATTATCCAGTGACTGTCATTATTAAGTAATTGCAAATTTGTTGACTGATTCTACTGCATTCAGTTTTTTGGTCATTCAAGCAATTTTTTTAACTTTCAACTCTTCTTGAAGGATTTTACCATTTGGTCAGATCCAATACCAGAGGTAGTGTCTATCATTTGGTAGGTGCACCTGTCATTGTTTGCTATCATTTTATAAGTATGGACATTTATTTTTAAGGTAACTGCGGTACAGGCCTTCCCATATGATTATCATCATGAAATGAACTATGCCTACTATGAAATTACCTAAATCACCCAAAGACAGTTTTCCGTGATGGTATTTTGTTGCCAAGTGCCAAATGCAACCACTGTATACATTTTTCTAAAGATAAGCCAACTTTTAAATTGTAACGTGCTCTTTCCGACTCCGTGACCTATAATGTTGAAGCATACCTCACAGCTATCAAAATACTAATGGCAGAATTCATCTACTGCTCATGCATCTATAATATATTGAATCCAACTCTTACAAAATTAACAAATCACACAGTCACTGATGTTTGCCATATCTCAATAATTTCAGGATGATCTTATTATTGTCTTTAAAGTCTATATAATTCTTAAGGCTTTGAGGTTTATTAAAATTATAATAAAAGCCAAAGCTATCTGTTCAATTTCCTAATTGGCTTGTTTAGCATTGGGGAATCTATTCCCTGGAAAATGTCACAATGATTCCTTTCGCTACTTCAACGATCCTCTACTTCATAGTTATCTGCTCTCATGAAGAAATAGAAGAAAAGACTATTTACTGGTTTGCAACCATTTATATAATAGCTCAATTCTTTTCTATTTTTGGAGTACTTTATCCAATGGGACAAATTTCTTGCTTTTGTAAAACTTATTTTAATACTGCTTTGATCATATTTATCTATACCCTGCTTAACATCTTACCTTTACGTGAGGATTCACCATAGCAATCATCAGCAGTTTGTATTCATTATTTTGATTTACAATCGATTATTTGCTATAATGTTAATGAAAAAAATTTTTAATTTTTTTTTAAAAAAGTAATATTTTCAAAATAGCAGCCATTTTGTAAAATTGATAATGTTATAGAATAGTGATTTTATATCATTCAAAAAAACAAACAAATGGTAACATTTATGCTAAAAATGTACTGTATAGAGTTTATTCATTACACACAGTATAGTATATAATATTTTAATTAGAAAATTAAAATACAATTAATATATAGTATTTATTTCATGAATATCCAATGTAAAGATTTTCAATATTAATGATTACAAAAGCAAAAAATATATATATTTCATTCAATACAATAAGTAATTCAAAGCTTATTTTGATGATGTACAACCAAATTTTATTAATATTATATTTTAAAATATGTACATTAACTTAAAAATTATATTTATTCACTTTATCGATTAAAATTCTTATTAATAATAGTTTACTTGCAGCATAAATTATGATCATCATAATTGTAAAATTTAGTCACTATAATTGCAAGTTACTTTAAGATGTGCAGGGATTCATGCGTTATGCAATTAACAATCAATTTTATATGATCAAAAATTACTAAATCTAAGTTAATATTTATTTATTCATAACAATATGTTGGATTATTTCCATCATCTATCATTAAATGTTGAACGTCTAGAAAATGTTAAACTTTTCTAATACAAACAATAGTAACACACAAATAGACAAAACAGGTTAAAAGATTACACAATTTTTCGAATAGTATTATTCTCTGCTCGAAAAGTTATGTAATCTACTAACTTGCCTTGTCTGTTTGTGTATTATTATTAACAGTTATTTGTATTTGAAAAATTTAAATAAAGTTTAAAATTTTCTAGACATTTAACATTTAATGATAGATGATGGGAATAATCCAACATATTATCACATCTAAAATAATCATCATCACAAACTTTTAAGCAAATTTTTTATATTATAACCTCATAATTTGTTTTAGTCGTAGCCAAGCAAATGGCATTATTATTGCAAACTTTTAAAAAAAAAATACAAATTTCATTTAGTATAAAACTAAAATATTGATCATATATTATTAATAGTTAATTTTAAATTGTGTTCTGTATAGTATTAGCTAAAACATTCAGTTGAGCAATTTTAAATTAAAACTTTTCTGAACACTATTTTCAGCCAAATTAAAATTGCTATTATTGTAAATGTATTTTCAATAATAAAAAAAAAGGAAGGGAGTGGAATCATTTCATGCATTATGCATTTAATAATAAATTTTGTATAATGAAAATGCAATACAAATAAATTGAAGAAGATTTATGCATTTAATTTTTTTTAATGGCCCATATCTCTACTATTTCAATATACATTATTATTCAAAAAATCGCTAGGCCATTCCAAGAAAATGGCTTCCACGCATAATAAAATGTGATATCTCATGTCATAAAAACAAACACAGCATATTCTTATATAAAGTGCTGTTTATTTAGATGTGTATAGAATATACTGTAAAAAAAAATTCTTAAATATTGATTATATTGCATTAGTATATATATTTAATATGTCAGAATTTTCATTTTTTCCAAAGTTAACTGCACAATTAGATGTTGGTAATGTACAGTATTGTATCCTTAAACTGATAATAAATGACAAGTCTTTATGTTTAGAATAGTACAATTGAGATATTATTAAACATTGTTTTTTTAATTCTAAATAACTTCACGTAAATAATATAACACTGAATTTTAAAAAAATGAAACTTCAATATGTTTTTTTTTTTTTAAATGCAATGAGAAACAATTTTACAGAACACAAAAAATTATCAACTGCAAGCTTATCCTCTCTTCTGGATCCAGTTTGGCTATACATTTGCACAATGGCACCACATATTTTTCATTACAAATATTGAAACTTTTTTTATAGATTTTTTTTTTGAAAATGTATAGCTACATATGTTATTAATTGGAATCATGGCAGCGATTAATACTACCAAATACCACATCACTTTTTCAACCTATGGATCAAGAAGTCATTGCTACCTTCAAGTTATACTACCTTCAACAATTAATACAACATCTTGCCGATACATTGGAAAAGACACCAATAAAATGATTCTGGAAGAACTTCAATCTGAAAACAGCTGTAGGTTTTATAGGTAATCATATGGAAAACTATTTGACTTAAGTAAGGAAGCAAGATGTACAGAAGTGAGTGATAACATTGAAGAGCTTTTGGAATCACACATGGAAGAATTAATTAACAAGGAATTAATGCAAATGGATAAAGAAAAGGAAGACAGTGAAAAAAAGAAAATTTACAAACCTGAAGAGAAGAATCTGGGCATCACCGAGGAACTGATTTTATATCACAAGGCTCTGAATAGCATAAAGTCAATGAATGAGACCTTGTAAGTTGAATAAAAAGAAAATCAAAGAAGCTAATCACCCATTCATTCTAAACCTTTTTTCTAGAGATTCTCAGTTACCTCCTCCAAAAAACCAAGCTCTTTATAGAATTTAGAAGAGAATGATGGATTCTTAGAATGGGTAATTGATGACTCAAAAAACTGGATAACACTGAGTGCTGAATGAATGGATTATAAGAAAGAACAACTTTAAACTGTTTTTTTCCTTATTATGCAGATTTAAGTTGCATTATCTTACATACATACATATTTTTAAGTGCTTACCTGCATAATATACACATAACACAGTTTACACATGTATATAGTATACTTTTTTTCTTTAATTACTATACATAGGTTAATTTAAATTATTTGTTAGTACAATATTTATATTTTATGATATAATTTTTATCTGCTCTTACAAGCTAATTTTTTTTTTCTATAGAAAACGTTTATAATCTCTTGCTTATAAATTCTTGCTTTACCATAAGTTTTGATGAACCAGTTATTCTAGATAAGCTTGCTTTTTAATTATCCATAATTTCTTGAAGCCTATTTTTTAATTGCCTTACAAATATATAAAAGTTAAATAATTTATTTGCTAATAAAAATATTTCACATTTCTAATTAAAATTTTTGTTGACACAACCATTATAATTTTTAATGTTCTATTTGAGAGAATCTAATTACCTAATATAATTAATGATTAGGCTTATAAATCAAATCACTAAAGTAGATTTTTTTTATTTTTTATGGGAATGATGAATGTTTAATAAATTTAAAGTGTTATTTAATGCTTGGAATATTAACTATTTTTGAAGCTTTTGGCAGAACTTTTCTGGTAATTGTTATTTTAGGTAATGATTTTAGAAGTAACAATTTTTTTTTTTTTAAGTATTATATATTTTTATTTTATAAATTTTTAAAAACAAACACCTTTTAGGAAACTAACAGAAACACAATATGGCCATTGTGCCCTAAAAAACTGCTATTGCTTTTTTAAGATTATTTTCACTTTTAAAGTATTTGTTAATACTTTCACAAGGGATTAATTTTGACAGCTTTTTGGAATTTTCTATACAATTTCCTCTACTAAAAATCTCTTATTTTTAACTTTGATTTCTCTCTTTTTTCTTTTTTTGTAATTATCACTATATGGTTTGTTATTAATAAATTTAAAATCAGTTTTTGATATTTTTCAAAATAATAAGTATGTTCTCTGGATCATTTTAGATTTGTTGAATAAGCTAGTGATTTTTAGTTTTTTTAAGCCTGTCATGTTTTCACTATTAAAATGGAAATCTTTTATTATGTATCAAAAATATAATCTATACATAATCAGTGCTTTTACTACTTAGAAATTGTGTTGTTAATTAAAAGAATTCACAAAAACTTATTAGTCATTTTAAAATATTTTAATCACAACCATTTTATTTTGGTCACTCGAATGTCATTGCTTAAGTTATCCATTTTGCTTCCAAATTCATATTATTTTATGACAATTCTTTTCCATTCTCAACATTGCAATTTAATCATTAAGCACTGGAGTTATATTCTACTTGAGAGTTTTCACTCGTCTAAACTTAATTTTAATACTTTTTTTTCTTTTTCACTTTGATTGAGTTGTTGAAGCATAGATTTATAGTAAAAATGAATGAATGTCAACAAAGTCAAATTGATATTAATCAATCATTTGTAAAATTATATCCAATGAGAGTCCATTGCACTATTCTTTCTGATAATAAAAGCTGCTATATTTCTTTTTCTATTGTCAGTAGCCTGGATAGTAGAGAATATATTCTGATTTAAAATGCCTTTGACATATCCATTTTATTTTAGCAATTCCCATGTCATTTATCTTTTATTTTTACACATCAAATTTTTCCTGTTTTCAGATTAATATACTGATCTTTTTCCTTGCATTATCAATTTTTTCATTTTCCACCTAGCAACTAAACATACAAATTTAGATCACTATATCAGAAAAAATTTTCTGACTCTTTCTCAGTAGCATGTTATGTTCCTTCGAACCCGAGAAAGCTATTTTCTAGCACTATAATGTCATTTTGTTTAAAGATTATATTCCCTATTTTCAACATTTTATATGGGAGTGCCTCTTTGCAGTTTGAAATATTTTTGTTGTTGACTTGACTGAAAGTGTTTTTAATATTATGTATTTCTGCTGCCAAACTTGTTTGTAGTTGCTAGTTTTGATTCCACAAACAGATATTACATTCAATAGAGAAAGTACTTCAATAAAATTTTATTTTGTATATTTGAAATAATGTTGTGAGATCTGCCGAATATTGTATGTAAAAGAAGCATTACAATGACTATCGCCTGTTTATTTTTTGTTAAAAATAAATCACAATAAAAAAAAAGCAATTACGTACTCCTTTTTATATATATATAATTTAATGTGGAGTTATAATTAAAATTGAATTTTCTCATGAAAAATTTATCAAACCACATTTGTTATTCATTTTAAAGGCACATTTTATGATTAAAATTTACCATTTATAAAGTTAATTACTTTTCTTAGTGCAATTTCTGTATTATGCAAATAAATAATTTAAATATTTTTTAATTTAATTAAATCTTAAAAATGAAAATAAAATTATACATAAGATTTTTTTATATATTTTTTGAGATTTTGAAAGATTTTACAAAATTGGTTTTATTTTATGTTATTAAAATATAACTCTAGTTGATGTATATACAAATAAAAAATTTGTTCTAAATTAATTCATTAAAGCACTGCCATTGACTATCATTTAATAGAAAAGCCAATTTTTTATATTAATTATGACTCGTTTTTTTTTTTTTTTTTATGAATTCAGTGAATCAATAGAACTATTTTATTTTAGTCATTTCACAATTTTACTAAAAAAAAAAAAAAATGATTTTTCTAAAATATTTCTAGTATTGCCAGAATTTTAGCAAGAAGTGAGATGATTAAGAGAATTAATTCTGATTTTGAATGACATCAAATAATATTATAAATGAATTTAATAGTACCCTCATAACTCAGTTTTAGGGTGTTCAAAAAACTTGCAGCACTAAGTATATTAGAACTGAAATTATTTTCAAAATAGCTACTATATTATATTGACCAAAAAAACTGTTCAAAATAATGATGAAGTTTTAATGAAAGATTTTTTTCTTTAATAAAATAATGTTTTCTCAAATATAAGTTGTATAATTTTTAAAAAATTATCTAATAATTTTATATATATAATTTTTTTATTTGAAAGAAGGGCATTGATACAATGTTATTATTTAAATATAATTATAAGGGATTTGAACCCAGCCTTTCAAGATCCCTTCAATCATCCATTCCATCTTATACAAAACCCAACTTATTTAATTATTAACTTTTAATAACAAAACAAAAACTACTATTACCATTTAATTTATTGTATTTTTTAATGAAAACATATTTCAAATAATATTTGCTTTATAAAATGTTTCAATATTTGGTTCTATCATTATCAATATCATTCCTGGATATAAATTAAGTAGGGGTAAGCAGAGCAAAGAAGGGTATTGGAAGATAAGTTATATGATATTAATGGTCGATTCGCATTCACAAATAGCTGTGAAAGTCTGAAATATTTATTTAGAGAAACTACTAAAATTATACCGGTTCAGAGTTGTTTACTTTAAGACCTTCCATGCATATTTGGTTAGTCAAATGACTGTCAATATACTAATCATAAAAAATAATAAAAGAATGAAATATAATGCATTTTTCTTGAAGAATTTTATGCCAGTGTAAGATGTTACCTAGAATAACAAGGTCTGCAATTCCAATTGTTAATCAAGATTTGGTTGGCATATTAACTACTGAAATAAATTTTAACTCTTAAATTATATACTTTTTGCAGGAACCTTATACAGATAATTGGAAAACTAGATTTACTTTGAAAGAAATGGAAAAGTATAAATGTAATATTCTTGATTCAGCCAAAGTATACTCTGGAGAATTAAATGTTTGGTCTGAAAATAATTTTTTGCATAAAGCTGATGTAGATTTTTATTAGATTAAGAAAACAAGAGATGCAATAGAGGATATATGCATGCTTATCAATGGATGGATGATGGCTGCTAGATTCAAAGCAAATGCTTTAACATCAACTAGTAAAGATGATGAGATAGAATTATCTTATAGAGATATGTAACTAAGACTTAATATTTTTCATAAAGATATTATCATCGAAGGAGATTGGAAAGTTAAGACTGAATTTGATAATGGATGATAGAAACGTATTAAGGTAAATACTATTGTGGAAGAAAAAATGAATATTGGTGAAAGATTACTTTTTATGTTGAATCTATTAAGCACATTATGATCTTGACTTGCACATTTCTTGTTAGAATGTGATTGCATTTGAATGTTGTTGTTTTTTTTTGTTGGGGGGGGGGGGGATTTTTTTGTAAAAAAGAATATTATAATGTATGATTTTTCTCATTCCCCATAAATTTCATAATTCTTTATCTCATTTTTAATCATATCACGTTTTCCAATTCTGGCATTGATTTCATATGACAATTTAAAAATTTTAATTGGTCTGTTTAAAAGCATTTTGTATATTTATATAAAAATTGTCCATTTTTTTATATTAATGTGTAAGCCTGAATTATATGCATTAAGTTGAATAACTAACATCAGTCTTTTTTTGATGATATACCATCAGTCATAACAATACTGTTCTTCGATATTTTTTTAATAATGATTCTCACTGTATTTTCACTGTTTATGCTTTTACAGTGAAATATATTCTCTTTTCAGATCAATAATTATTTTATCATATTTAATATTTTTTCTTTTTGTTTTTTGCAATCTTTCATTTAAACATATAGTTATAGATGACTAAATGTAGTCAACAGATAACAACCTAAGTCTAAAACTTGAAGTTTCTTAGCACTCATTTATTTTAACTGACTTGCAAATTAAGGATTTCAAAAATAATAATGCATTTATTCTTACAAATAATAAAATGATGAAGTCTGGTAGTCTTGAAAATTTGAAGATTTTTGTCATTAATTTATAAGATTAAAGAATTTTCCTGATTAATAGGTGAACTTGGAATATTCTAAGATATAATAAAATAGGTTTAAAAACAAATTAAAAATACAAATAGTTAAAAAAAAGAAAATTATAACTAAGAATAATTATGACAAAATTAATGCATTCTTAAAAAAATACTACTCTATAAAAAATTCGGAACAGTTTCATAAATAGTATCCCCACCCCACCCCCAATAAAAAAACCCATAGTTGAAATAAAATGCCAGTAAAATTATATAAATATATGCGTGCATTAATGCAAAAAAGATCTTCCTTTGTCTTGCACACAAGTTTAGATTTCACACAATCACAGTTGCTAAATGATATGATAAAAGATTGTATCGCCTTATGGATCAAAAACTCAAAATAAAATGCTTCTACAATGCTGAAGCTCAAAAAAATAAATGATTTCAGTCTTATCATTATTTGTTTACAGTAATCAAGTGCATCTACTTTCATTTCAAAATGATATCAATACTTTCTAAATTTAAATAAATATGCTATACAATGCATTGTATTTATAACTTAGATATGAAAGTAAAAATTCAAAATTAAAATCAAATATGTCCAGATTTGATTTGGTGAGATGATTACAGTTCAAAATTTTTTTAATATTTATCATGAGACAAAAAAAAATTTAAAAATCTAGTTTTTAAGCAGTAGCATAACTTTGCTAAGCTGATAAAAAAAAATGTAAGAAATAAAAATCCTGAAATATGTTGCCAAAACTTCATTTCCAATTATTTGGAAAAAAGTATTTTTCTTCTTTTTTTACTAAAAGATAGGGGTTTTTTTTTTTTGCATTGTGTTTTAAATTTGATGTTAAAATTGTTAATAGCCAGCAGAGGATAAGATGACATTTAATGATCTTTTTCTTTCTGAATTGAATATAAAAGTGGAAAAGTAAATGTTGGCATTTTTTTTAAAAAATTCATAACATTTTTTTTTTTTTTCTCCACATGAAATAACTTTTTGATTATTTAATTTATATCTTTATATTTTTAACTGAATGTGAAGTATAGTAAAATAATGATACTCTTATACTGAATTTACATAATAAGTAAACAACACACTTATTATGCTATAGTATCAATTAAACATTATTAATATTTCTACAAGAATTGAGTGATAATAATGAATTTGATTGATCATCACAGATAATTTTCCGGATTTTATCAGTGAACAAATCTTTTGATTAATAAGATTTTTAAAAGATGGACTTTTTTTTTTTAAACTTTATAATTTTTTTTAATAGAACAATTTACATTTTTTAATTTGAATGAATATTAATTAGGATATCATTTCTAAAATTATATGTGATGGTTTTTTGGTTTTTAAGAAAGTCTTTAAACTTACTCTAATAAATTTTTTTAATAATATTGTTGTAAACAAAACAAAAGAAATAATAATACATTTATTTTTGAGATTTTGTACAACCCATATTGTGATTATATCTGCTGAACCAGTAATGAACTCACTTGAAATTATAAGGAGCTCACGAGGATTTAAAATACATAAATAGTTGAAAACTTAAAGTCATACTGAAAGTTACTTTACTGATATTGATTACATATCATTATATTCTTTAATTAATAAATACTTAGTCAAATATATTGATTTAAATATATATATGTATATGCAAAAGTAATAAATATACAATTGTTATATGCAAAGCGTGTATTTAATTATTGGAATTAAGAATTTAGAATATCCTCCATTGATGTCATTTTTTTTTTTTTTAACTTATAGATATATATTTAAAATTTTTATATTTTTGGATGGAAGAGGTAAACATAATTTATTAAAATTAGATGTAAAGATATGGAATTAAATAACTTGTCAATAATTATAAAAAGTTCAGATACAGTTTGTATTTTTTTTAAAAATTAAAAAAAAAAATTGGAAAAGATAGCATGAAAAATTCACTTTCTGTAAAGTGAAGAGGACTATAGTTAATGTTACTTAATTAAAGTTCTATATAATTAAAGCATTATCTGATAATGTTTTTAAAATGAACTCTAAGAAAACAGTAAAATAACCTGGTAATTAGTGCTAAAGAAAAACAACTTTTACCAAGGGCTTGATGACCAGGAAAAATATATTGTTGCAGATATCAGAGAGACAGTATATATGGAATTAAGACTGATAATTAATGCTTTCATTCATCTTCTTTGAGAGATTCCATATATTTTCATTCATTCAAATATTCTCTAACTTTTATTTACAGAATCATTCTGATGGAGAATGCATGAAATTGTCCAGTCTTAGAGAAGAAGAGAAATGGGTATGAATAAAACAGATCATTGCAGCCTGGTAATAATTATCTGTTTAAACAAGTCATATATCTAAAAAGTATTTTTCAGTGCTAATTTAATTCAGACTGTGCTGGAAAACGTTTCTATGAAAATGATTTATTCAAAGTGTGTGCTAAGTGCAGCTAAAAGGCTACTATCCAAGATTCTTCAAATGTAATCTCTCAACAATGAAATTATTTGTCATGCCTTATAGTTAGTAATCTGAAGATGATGATGATGTGAAATCTAAGCTTTCTGCCTGTTTTGATACCCTGATAGAAGTTTCTTCCTATTGCTCAAAAGTATATTGCTTAAAGGATTCTAAGACTCCAAGTTGGATATTAATCCCAAGATGATTGACAAAGAAACCAAATTGTTTTGTAAATAAATATTTTAAAACAACTATGCCAAAGATAAATCTTTAGTTTTAGAAATATATCTGACAGTAAGCTTGCAAAATATTAAGTTCATAATAAAACTTTTGTATATATCATTGTAAAAGTACTTAAGCCTGAATTTAATTTCATTATTCTTATATTTGTAAATATCTTATTAATTTTAATATTATTGCACAGTGGATTATTATCTTGATTTGATTTATTGGAATTTGTGTTGAAGTTTGTTTTTTTTTCATTGTGATCCAAAGCTGTTGTTCAAATGCTAGACTTTGGGTCAGCAATTTATAGCAAATTAAATTTTTTAATGAAGATTATATATAGCTCTTTATAAATTAGTCCCACAGCTTCTCTTTAGTGGAAAAGAACTCCTTTTAATTTTTCTAACACTTTTTTTCAGGAGTGTACTTTTATATATTTGTGCATGCTATAATCATGATTAATTTTATTTAATTAATCAAATATATTATTTGATTTTTTTTACTTAAAAATAAATGTGATGTCACTGCTATTTTTATTTAAGTCTTGCCTCATCATTAAATAGCTTATTTATGTCCTTGGTCTTGTTTTTGCTCTAGTTAATAGAGAAGAAATTGGAATAGTATAATATGAGATTAGTATTTCATCACATGTCTTCTTTCAATTGTGAAGTGACATTCCTGTAACTTATTTGGTATATCCTGAGTATAATGAAACTATTAGAGAATGTGACTGTTAGTATAGCCCGCATATAAATGTTTAAATTGATGTTGATCAGGAAATGTAATCCATATTTTACTTACAGTTCTTCAGTATAATTTTTACAAAGTTGAAATTTGTGGATTGATCATATCATCATTCTAATTATTAATTGAGAAAGGAGCTCAGAATTATAGGTTTAATAAAGTATGTTTAATTATGTCCCTGCACTTGGCCATTGTTCCTGTCAATTATACATCTATCCAGTCATTTTCTCCATTAAAATATATAAACAAGCTTGATTGGTGTTTTAATCAATCAGTCTTGTGTTTGTAAACTGATACTATAAAAATAGTTTTATATTAAGGAAGTATTATGCTTTTTTTCCCCATTAATTTATTAAATAGTTAACCTTGGCACTAACAAGGGTCTTGAACGTTCCACAATCAGATTTTCAATGAAATGGAAGGCTGAAGAGTTGTGAGTTGGAATAGTACCTGTCTATTAAAGTATGAGGATTGGCTATCTTAATATAAAGCTGAACACTGATTATATATATGTGTGAGGATAGTAATCTGGACCAACTGCTGATTGCTGGTTTAGCATGAAATATGTATATTGGTGATTATTTATCTTTTCAACATGTGTGTGATCAGGTGGGTCAGCAATATGAGATGGCACTGAGAGTAGTGGGTCGTGTGAAAGTCTGAGTTCGAATCCCGCCCATATTACATATATAAATCAGGTTTTAGCCTGTGCAATGTATTATAAAGTTAAAAGCAATTTCATTTCATTATAAAACTTTTCAATTAACTTTTTTATTTTATTTTTCTGCCTAAACTTATGCACTTGGAAAAATTAGTTACATAACTTTTCAAAAATCAGTTAGAAAAAGTAGCTTTTGAAATAATTTTTTAAGGTAACAAAAATATTTGAATTGTTTTGAACATAGATTTTTATCAATTTTCAATGCAAAGATATCAAAAATCACATGGGTGTTATTTAGTGAATAATAAATCAAAGTTTAATTTTTATCTTTATTGAAAAATTAAATAGTGAAATTCTGTGAAGAGCACTTTTTTTTTTTGAAAGTATATGAGATGCTTAATCAGTTGGACTTTTCTTTATGTCTAAGTAATTGATGTTCTTGGTGATACTTTTGCTATTGCTTGTTGTTCTTTCAGAATAATTTATTCAAGCATTTTAATATTCATAGAAACATAGTAAGCTTTAATAAGCATTTTACATACTTAAAAGTGAATTAAGGTATTTGTAGTAATGAAACTAATCATCATTTTCTCATTAGCAATATTTAAGTAAAAGCTTTTATGTTTTTGACGTGTTAAAATATTTTAATAATGTTATATATATATGTATGTGTGTTTTTATCTGATTCTTATTTAATTTATTCACAAAATGAAATAGTAATTTTTTAAACATTTATTTTAGATTTTAGTTATTATTGATGCTAAACCTAAAGACCTTGGCCTACCAACTGAAGCCTACATAGCTGTAGAAGAAGTTCATGATGTAAGTGAAATAATATTTGAAATTCATTACTCTTTTTATAAATAATTTTTATATTTTGTAAATAAATAGTCATACGATCATTTGCTTAGGCAGTCAAGTGACATTTGAATACAATAATTCAATTCATCAAACTTTTTTTTCAACATTCCTCAGATGGGACTTTTAACTATGACTCCTGTGCAATACCATACATGACATTCCTACATTAGAATTACATATAATAGGGCTCCATTTTGTTAATTTTAAAGAAGTACATTAATAGTAATAAACTGTGTTTATATTAATGCTGCTAGAGAAAAAGTAATCGATTCTAAATTCATTGAGTATTTTTACTACATCTTTAAATAATTTTTTTATGAGTCAGTACATCAATCTTTTTGAAGATTTGCTACAGCCTGATCCATATTCAGGACTTCTGCATATTAAGATTCATACATGCTTGTATAAAATGGAATAATTATATAAAGTTAAAAGGAAAATCCACAAATTTTGTGTATGTCCATAAATAAGCTATTCAGAATTTTGATTATAGATTTTAACTTTATTCATTAATAATTATTACTATCATTTTTTTAAATTCTTTTTCAATCTCCTTTCTGTTGTCAAAGTTGCTACAGAACCCAATCATTACAAGCTTCATACATTGTCAATCATCTCATTAACTGTAACAGTGGAATTGTATGATTTTTTTTAAATATATGCACTGCAATTCTGACTTTAATCTTTTTATTTGTTTTCTGATTTTTTTTATTCTTTATCATTCTCATTTTGTTATTTCTTTTTTCTTGTGGAGTTAGAATGGCCATACTCATTTTTGAATTACTATCAACAAATAATGATTTGTCACTTAAATTAAAATGTCTTTTGATATTTCTCTCTTTATATAATGTAGTCTGATAGATACATGACTTAGCTATGGAAATAATTTGAACAGTAATTCTGTAGATTTTTTTAATAGATATTTATTATCTTTTTTTCACACTGAATTTATTTTGGAAACTTTCTTATATCTTATGTTATTTTTTTATTTGTATGTGTAAAATCACAAAAATTTAATATAAACAATTTTGTATTTTTTAATAAATCTTTTTTTGCTGAATTCAAATATGTTATTAGATTGATTTACATTCAAATTTTTTTAGACCTAATTTTTTAAAAGGCAATTTTAAAAAGTATAATGTTTTTTTTTTTATTAGTTGTTGTTATGCTAACAGAATATTTTTAATTTAACCAAGACAATTTATTATATTTTAAACACATTGTTAGGCATTAAAGCTTAATTCTAACAAAAACGTTTGGAGATGTGAGCCCTATCATAGTTAGTATGACTGGGCAGATTCAATCTACAGAGACATTGTGCCTGAAACAGTCAGTTTGTGTATTGATTTTATCGAAGTTCTCTGTTTTAGAGAATTGTCTTTATTATATTCTCATCATCTTCTAAGAAAATATTGAAAGCATTCAAGCACTTTCTTTACATTAGTGGTGAACTATCTATCCTTCAAATTTCATAAGGAAAATTTTACTCCATTCATTAAGTAATATTTACTAAGACAATTCATTAAGAAATATTGTGAGCCATTTTTTGAGTATATAGTGGGTAATACAAGATAAAAGATAGATTCTTCATATTTGCCCAATATTGTGAGATGCTTCTTAAAGCATAGCTAAAAGGTTCAAAGAGCAAAATGTCAGTTACTATTCTGATGATTTGGAAGGAATCAGACTTCAACAAACACATTTTAACAGATACTAACATTTCCAATTTTGTCTTCTGGAATGAAAATGTTCAACACATTAAAGAATTGCCAAAGTTATGGACTTGTTCTATCAATGGCAACTTTTGATCTCTTAAATCACAGTCATTACATTAATTAAGTAAGTTGTTTTTCATTGAACTTTCATTTGAATGTGAAATAACTTAGTCTTAATCTTAATAGCCATTTTTAAGATATGTATTTGTATTAAAAAACAAGGTGAACAATTTCCAAAATGAATTTAATTTTTTTTTCTTTTAACAAAATTGCTATTTTGTATGATGTTACCATATTGGAAATTATTGGACACTGGCACAATTCAAATAGCTGCCATTTGTTTAGCGACTTTTTAAAAATTATTTATAAAAAAATGTGTTTTCTGGTAATAAAAATAAATTTTTCTATCTATGTCTTTAACCCAAGGTACTAATATGAAAATATTCTATAAAAATATGGAATTACTTTTTGAAAAGATCCAAAACATCTATGAAAGCATTTGTGAGAATTTAAAAATCAAAATACTCTTACTTGGCTTATAATAAGTTTTTTTTGTTTTTGCTGGTGGCATAGTAGCAACAGAAAACATTAGTAATCTAATAAGAACCCCAGTATCATTTCGATCCTCATCAAACAATAATCATTTAGTAAATAGTAAGCAAAACAGGAACTAGGAAACATTTTTGAATTCCTACATTATTTTCTATATTTTTTCCTTCCATACAATGACTATTTTATCTTATAAATATTTTTTTCAAGCATTTTCATCTCTTCCATTTCTTCTCTAAAATATCTAACAAAGTAATCAAATTTATATTGTCAAATATCTTTTCAAAATCAATAAAACAAATAATAGTTTTCTTTTTTTTCTTCATTTCTTTCAACAGTAATTATCATTGTAAGTGCATCTCTAACACTTTAATCTTCTTAAATCCAATTTATTATTTAAATATCTTGTCTAGTCTATTGTAAACACATTTTTACATTATTCTTGACAATATATAACGCACATATAACATTAACTTTTTGTGATTTTTTACATTTTACTGGATTAGGTCTTTTTGTCTTTCACAGAATGTCATAGTCTATTTTTTATTTTTATTAACACTTTTAAAAGTTTTATTATTTTTATTATACAAATCACTTGTTTATCGTTGGTTATCTTTACAGTAGATTTAGATAGATTAATTGTAAACTTTATGCCCATGGGAGTATCATACCTCCCAACCAACCAGTGATGAAGACTGATTGTACTACCATCAGACTTATATTTTTAGAAGTTTTCTTATTTAGTCTCTTTCCTAATAACTTAATATTCTTTGTTTCAATTCTTTGTCTGATCATATTTATCTGTTACACATTTCAGATTCAGAATTAAGTTCTTTATTCATACTTCATTAACTTTGATATTTATATAAAATCATCTTCTATATCATTTTATTAGTCATTATGTAAGTAAAGGTTTTTTTTTTTTACTTATAACTACTATCAGTACTGCAGTTTTTTTTATTAATATTTATCACTTTTCATTTGGAATTTATATTATTATTTATTCTGCTATTGTTTGTACTTATTTTCTTATGTAACAAATTTTTTTAAAATGTTACCAGTATTAATGTCCTATTTTTATTTATTAATAGTCCTTTTTTTTTTTTTGCTCAGAACTTTTTGCATTCCTAAAATTTAGCTTTTGCCTTCATTACTACTAAATAAATTGAACCTGTGTCAGTTCTAGCATATGCATGTGTATTAAGATAATCATAAACCCAAATATTTCTTTAAACATTGTTCTTTTTTCCATATCATATATAATCCTATTTCATAATCTTATATACCATTTTATCTTTTTCCCCTCTCATCTACCACAGCATTTCAAGATCACATTATCATTATAAAATATTTGTTTGTATTACTTTGCATGGTTTAATCTAGTAGTAAAATGGTGGATTCTGGAGCTCAAGGTCCATGGATCATAGCTCCACATCTGTCACTTCTGGTGTTTGAACTTTTTATGAACTCCTGCACAATAAATTATTGATTATTTATTTTAATTTTGTATTCATTTGAAATTATTTTTTTAACTGAACAACAATAACTTTCTTATATCCAGGATTTCTTCTTATAAAGCTATCTTTTACTAATACTCTTAAAATTTTTATTCCATTATATTTGCTTTAACCATCAACACAATAAACTCTGACAGTTTTATCTCACAAACTATTCTTCTTATTTTTTCAGAAACTAACATATCTGACCTTTTTCTATTCATTTCTAATTTATTTCTCATTTTTATTGGTTTATTCATAGTTCTTATATATTATGAAGCAATTCTAATATTACTTGTAAATCCAAACGGATTTTATCCTAAATTGTAAAGAAGGTTGAAGTGCACATTTCTAGAAAATATAATTCTTGCTAGTTGTATTTGTATATTGGACTATTTCCATCGTCTAATATTAAGTATTGAATGTCATTAGAAAAATTTAACTTTATTTAAATATTTCAATTACATTCAACTGTTAGTAATAGCACTCAAGTTGATATATATTGGACTATTTCCATCATCTTATATTAAGTATTGAATGTCTTTAGAAAAATTTAACTTTATTTAAATATTCCAATTACATTCATCCGTTAGTAATAGTACACACCTTTCTAAAGACATTAAATACTTAATATTTGATAATGGAAATAGTCCAATATATAAATACAACTAACATGCCATCATCACAAACCTTCAGGAAAGCACATAACTCTTGTTAGATTAAAATGAAGTTTACTTCCTCCTATCCAAATACATTTTTCTTGAAGTACTATATAAGATCTGCCTAGAATAATAATGCCAAAAATAATAATGCATTAGATAATAAGGATATTATAGAAATAATATCTGGCAAGAATAACAATATTGATCTTAGAAGATAAATTATCACTTGCAGGCATTAATATATATATATATAGTATATTTATTAAAAGTAGTGATGACTCACATAGAGATCAATATAGTAATGGCAAATAAATCACCAAAATATCAATTGGTGGAAGTTTGAGAAAAGTGGTCATAATATTAAGTTGGCAGTGAGCAATACTGTTACTGTATTCATTAATATTTAGACTTTTAAATCATGTTATATTATATATTCTTTAAATTATAGACTCATTAATCTTTGTGCAATAGTAGATACATATGTTTATATTTTAACAGAATGAAATCATCTGTGTTATAAATAAAAAAGATAGTTATCTATAATGTATATGTTAGATACCATGGATAAATAAATGCATTAAAAATATATTTGAGACAAATCATCAATCATGTTATGTTGATATGCATAATTATGATTTCTAGATCCAGGAATGTGAAATGATTTAATTAATGTCATATATTTCTTCAACTTAAGCAATTCTAAAATATTAGTCTTTCACATTCCAACAGTAGGAATTAATACAAATATAATTTATAATCACAGACAGTAAATTATATCAGTAGGCAAGAATGTTCAGTTAGATGAATTTATAGGAAATAAAAATTGATTTATGACTAATTATTAAAGGCTGACATTATTAAATAGTTTTATACATTTCATAAAAAAAAGGCAAAATACTTAAAATGAATTATTCACTGAAAATATGTTTAAAAAAAAAATTGCTATTTTCCTATTTGAACAGTTTTATTATTCTGTGAGTGTGATGTTACTTTTATGGAAAAAGTCATTTAAAAAAATAATTGATTCAATTATTTTGGTGGGATTAGGCAATAATTCTCTTTTCTGATGTGTAAATATTTTACAGTTAGAGTCTGTTATTTTCAGTATTAAAGAGTAAATAAAATTTACAACTGTTCTGGTCTTCTAAGATTTATCTTGTCTTCCAGATATGTAAAGATTTTCAAAATAACACTGCAGATTTTAAACATTCTTGTTATAAGCCTTTTTCTTTCATTGATCAACATTGTTTTATGATCCTAAAGATGTTATGTAATAATCATTAAAAACAAAATGATTTTTAAATATCTTTTCATTTTTATATATTAACATTTAATACTTTCAAAATTTTGTGTATATAAAATAAAGAAGAAATAAAAAGTTTGGATTGATCAGATTATGCTTGTAGTCCTAATAATAAATTAATGCAAAAAATAAATATTATAATTTCATGATAATATAATAAATATTAAAAACATATAATATTCTTTTTTCAAATTATAAATTATATTATTGCTGCAATTTTTATGATATTAAAGAACTTGACCTGACAAATACATAGATTTAATTATATCCCACAATGTATCACCTTTTATTTAGTCAGCATTTTTTTTTTTTTTATTGTTTTGTGGTGATATCTTTTCTAGCCTGCTTTAGGTTTGCATGTCAAGTCAGGTTAAAACTTACAATAAGCGACCTGCTTTACATCACGCAATATTAGTATGTAAATAAACATTTATTTTTAGTGCTGTTTCTAATTGTAATAAATTTAATCAGCCATTCAAGCTATTGTGTGCTTATTACGAGTAATAAGCGAGTAAAGTTTCATTTGTGAGTGACGTCTAGTAAATTCTAGATAATTTTGTCGACATCATTCATTCAGATATCGTAAACAGTGGTTTAAAGTGAGTAGTCTATCCTCACACTTTTACTTACAGTACTTAAGATTTGTCCATATATAAGCATTTGGGTTGGATTGAATAAGTGGATTCATTTTATTCTTTCCTAAATACTATATCTTGTGTTGAAAGTGGAAGTACTCATTTAATATTAATATGTAATTGTTAAGTGCACTGTGGAAAAATTAGATATTGCTAATGGTGACAAAAAGATTAGTCTTACTGGGGAGAATCTTGCGATATATATCTGCAGTTATCTGATATCTTAAGCAACGTAACTACAAAATGTATTCGGTTAAAGTTTTTTTAGGTCTGACATTTTAAAATAAGATAACATAAAAATAGTAAATTTTATGTAAAATTATGGTAGCTATTTTGCTTATAGATTGTCATTATTAATATTTCAATCAAAACTTTTATGACTGCAAATAATATATCATAAATGAATATTCCTGAGGAAAATATAGTGCTCACTTTGTATCAAAATTGTTAGTTCATATGTTTAAAATCTGAATATTGTAGAGGTATGGGCAATTATCCATTGTAAGTGGTTATATTGGTTTATTGGCAAGGAAAATTCATGAAAATCTTTTGGAAATGTATAGGAATGATAAAGGTAGTTGCAGTAATGATGCTTTGTATTTAATGAAGGATTGAATAAATATTTCTCATAAATGTTAAACCAATATTGGTATTGCAAAGGCCTAATTTTTTTGCTAAAACTCATGGAAAGTTTGGACAGTGAGCAAATAATTTCATGTTAAAGATGTTTTTTTAGAAAGATAATCAGAGGTGTTTTTTTTTTTTTGTTAATCTTTCAAATCTAGTATTTTAATAATTAAATACTCTCATTTCTAAAATATTCGATTAATTTCCAATTATTAGTTTGGATAGTATTATATGTGTAAAACCATTAGTTGCAGGCAGTCTATAGTTTCATCATTGAATCATAAATATTATTCATTATCTTAGAAATATCTCCTATCTCAAACCAGTTGTGCTAGTCCACAGGGTTTGGTTGCATTACCAAAGGATTCTGACTGTCTGATGCTAAAACAACAAAACCTTAAATATAAATGAATTAATTTATTGTTTATTATTTACTTTTATAAATATTTCATAGAGCTGCAATCAGATTTTCTTCATATACAATTAATATAAATCATTGTATCATTAAAACACAGTCAACACTTAAATAATCTCAATATCAACAACAATCAACAATTTCAAACTGTTGTCAAGGCAATCTCTTTTTAATAATAATATTTTTCTGGATGGAAAATATTATTAAAAAATTGCTGCTATGATTTAAAATAATTACCTTTAGATTGATTGAATTAAAAAAAAAGTATGTGTTTATATTTAATTTTATATTGTAGGTAGGAGATGAAGCATTTATCTTTTTGCCTAAAGTGAAAAATTAAATATGATTCTGTTGAAAGGTTTTGGAGACGATTGTTGAATGTAAAGGAAACATAAAAGAAAGAAGTTGCTAAATGATATTAAAAAAGGGAATAGGTATGAATACTTACATGATAGAGCAAAGATAGAAAGTCGTCAAGATGTTCTAGCTTGATATATAAGATCAACTTTTTGTTAGAAAACTAATGATAGTGGTGATGAAATACTGGATGACAATCCTTATTTAACACAGCTGTTGGATGAATTTATGATTAACAGAGTCTAAATTCTTGAAGAATAATATTAATACCATTTATTGGGACCTCATTACTATAAAATTGTGAACCTATTTTTTATAGATTGTCATATATTTAATATATATATATAAAACAAAACACAATTACTTGTCTGCATTGCTGCTTTTAATATTTCAACCAGAAATCTGGTTTCATCAGAGAGTTACAATCAAATGGTTTCCTTCAAAAATTTGATTCTATTTCCTGATGAAGCAGTGTAGATAATTAATTGAATTTTGCTTTCTATATATTTTCTTTACTTAGTTTATATATTTCTGTTTATTTCCATATTGTAATAGTCTATTTTCATTACTGATAGGCATTGGTAATGAATCCATTAATATAGGACGTTAATAATGTGTAATAAACATAATAATACTAAATAAAGAATATTCTTACTTCATTTTTCAGAATATGATCAACGTTAAATTTTGGATACGATCTGATAAATATCAGGAAATATTCTAGGAGTTTACTCTATTTCTATGTTAAAATGATTTAAAAGATTTCCTCTATAATATTTAATGATTAAAACAATTAATACATTACCCTCTATCCATAACACCTATCCAAGTTAAGGATCACCTGAGTTACTTCTCAATGAAATAAATCATGGGCTTAATATTCAGACCTGAACATTTTCAAATAAAATAAGTGAAACCTAACATTATTTAAATAAATAATAATAAACAATAATTTATTTACAAATTTGTAATAATTTAATTTTCAATACAATTCTATATATCTTCACAAGAAAATATACATTCCTTAAACAAATATTTACAAATCATATATCTAAAATTAATATTAATATTTTTTAAATTATATTTTGTAATTTAAATTGGATTCCTTTTTATATAAAATTAACTTAGATTGAAACAGGCAAAACTCTCCATACAGTAGTGCCACTCAGTGCAAGCCAGAGTAATCAGTGGATGCCACAAGGCTTGTGCATAAAATCCCTATCTAGTGCCTACTTATCCAATATTCCCAGACTAGTTTCTAGCTCATAATGTTCAGTGGTTTAATAAAATTAACTTCTTATCTAATTAAATTTTAATAATCAATAATGTTATTTCTTAAATATTTTCATCTCTAAATTATTGTTTAGTTGATGTTTCACAAGCACATATAGAAAGATAAATATGAAACAGTTAACATATATCCTTGAAAAGTATTCAAGGTTTATTCCTGATCAACCTTAAAATGTTAATTTTATAATCCACAGTATATAATATAATTATATGATCAAGCACTACTTTCTGTCAATAAATACCCCATGCTTTTAATACATCAGTGATATAACCCTACATGTTATTGACCCTTAGAAATATAATTAACTCAATGACCTTACAGCTTATGTCTAAAATAAATTTACTTTACCAAGTACGCTTCCAATGAAAATCTTGATAAACATATAACATAACTACTCATATATCTTTTTTCCAAGCAGAAACTATAAACTTAATTCAATGAGTCTTTAATATTAAATTATTTGTAGAGGTGATACTTTCGGATTCTAGTCCTGATAAACAAAATCACTACTTTCTTAATCATGTCTCTTCATTATACTATAAATATAGAATATACTTAACTATAAACAAAAGATCTAAATAATTGTGTTTATATAATAAGTTTTTTTTTGATAATTTTGTTTTTTGATAATTTAATTTAATAAGTTCATACACATAATAGTATATTTCAGTGTGGATTAATGCAAGGGTCCAAAATTTAAATATAATGCAATAGGACTTTATGCCTTTAATTTAAAATTAAAATCATTATAGCACTGGTCTTATTTTTTAATTGGAAGTCTTTTATTCTAGTTTTTTGACATTTTACATGTATCAAATGTGTTTTTATTATTAAGGTTATTGTGGTCTTACTAATTTTACTAAAGTTTTAGTATTACATTACAATTATGAAATCTTTTGTTTAAATAAGGTTTTCTTTAGATTTTTGTTTTTTCATTATCCATATTTGAAAGAAGAAATGTTTTAAAAGAATTATTTATTTTAATCATTACTAATTTTTAAAACCTAATTCTGTAAGAAGAAACTTTTTTTATATATATTCTCTTAAAAATATTAAAGTTGAATGTTAAGGTAAATTGGTACTTATGTATTAGGTCTGCTATGATGAAACTCGATAGCATAAACAAATGTCTAAATAAATAGCAAATTAAACACATTTATAATGTTGTAATAAAGAAAAATAATTACTTTTTTATGTGAATATTAGATTACTCCAATCAGGAGAAAGTTGTTACTTGAAATGTTGGTTTTACTGCTAATTTTACAATTTAAAATATGCAATGATATCATGAAAGAATTCTGGGATGACAAATTGATCATCTGGTGACAGTAAGGTATACACATGATTTACTGTCCAGCTTTAATTCCTTCCAAGTGAATTTTTTGAATTACTTTTTTATCCAATGATATGATTAAAATTTGGAAACTGCCCAATTTCGAAGATGATGCAGTTTACTATTTTCAAAAGATGGATTGAAATAACTATCTTCCAGAAGCTTTTGTGTGTAACATGTTATCCCAAGAAAAATGCAAAATCGTACAAAAATGATAACGTGCAAGCTGCTGGATTATGAACATTTTCATATAAATCATAGCTACGCTTTTGTTTGCATTTTATATGATGTAAACTTCAGTTCATCCCAGTGATTATAAGAAACAACCTTTGCTTTTCTTTTTTATTGGAATAAATATATGTTGCTAAAAGTTTAATTGTTGCAACATCATTTTTCACAAAATGTGTAAATATATGTTTGTTTATTTCCAATAAATAAAGTTATAGGGTTACCATTTTGTATGAAATAAGATTAGTTTTCATCATTTTTGCAAATAATTTGTTTTGCTTCAAAGTGTAAATGTGTGTTTGTTTATTTCCATTGAATAAAGTTATGGTTTGCCATTTTGTACTAAATAAAGTTACTTGTTATAATTTATTAAAATTGATGGATTAAGTTTCTCAGAAGCCCACACATTTGTTATTTTACGAGATCACAAGATTAGAAAGTTATCCAGACTAGTAGATATGAGTTATTTCACAGCAAGTCTGGCATAACTTTCTAATCTTGCAATCTCATAAAATAACATATGCATGGGATCTTCTGACAAACTTAATTCATCAATTTTAATAAATGATGACAAGTAACTTTTTTAGTACAAAATGGCGACCTATAACTTTATTTAGTGGAAATAAACATGTATTTATATCTTAAAGTGAATCAGGTTATCTGCAATAATGATGAGAACTAATCTTATTTTCTACAAAATAGCAACTATAACTTTATTTACTGGAAATAAGCACGTATTTACATTTTTTTGCAAGAAATGATATTGCAACAACTAAACTTTTAGCAATATATATTTATTCCAATAAAAAAGAAAAGCAAAAGGTTGTTTCTTACTATAACTGAGGCGGACTGAAGTTTAGCAAACTAGCATTAAGATTGATCAAGATCCATTTGTTGGTCAGTAAGTTTGTGATGATGGTATATTATTAGATGTGATATGTTGGACTATTTCCATCATGTATGAGTGAATGTTGAATGTATAGAAAATTTTAAACTTTATTTAAACTTTCCAAATACAAACAACTGTTAGTAATAACACATTAATAGACAACACAGGTTAGTAATTACACAACGTTTCGAGTAGTATTATTCTCCACTCTTCTTCAAGTGTTGTTGGCCTATAAGCACAGTGGCAATATTCTCTTAGAAGTTGAACTCCCACTTTTAGATTCTTGAATATTGAATTTAAGGCAAACGCTCTACTAATTGAGCTATTCTGTCAAAGGCAACATATAATAGAAATTTGATATATTAGAAGGTTGATTCAAATCCTCCAGAGTCCTTCAATTTTTTTTTTTTTTTTTTATGAGCAAGGCTAATTAGTTTTTATTATTATTATTGTTTAATATTTTTCCTAAGAGCAAAATTAATTTAGGGGCTTTCGTACATTGTGTATTGTCACACTGGGTTGTTTGGTCTTTGCACCTACTTTCCACAAAAAATTGCTTGTGTATATATTGAAATAGATGCCATCTATTTCATAGACAGCTATGTAGTCTTACACATGCAGGAGAGCTGATTAACAGTAATTGTGGTTGGATAATAAAAAGTATTATAATTCTTTATAAAGAAATTACAAAAAAATAATATTATAATGAATTTTTAGAAATAATAATGTAATAGGTTAGTTATTGCTAAAATATGAAGGGTTTAAATTTTGAGAAAAAAGTTAAATAATGTTTTATATACTAAAATAAGAAGCTTGTTTTTAATGTGTATTAGAATTTATTTTGGTGTTTACTTCAAAAACAATATTAAAGTTTCATTAAAATATTAATATTTTGGTTTAAAATTTAAAAATGTGATTAAAAAGATTAAGATTATATTTTTTGTATTTGGAGACAATAGAATAAAAAAACAAAGTATAATTAGATAGATATAATGTAGCTTATTCTAAATTAAAAATTTAATAAATTAGATAATTAATTAAATGTAATTAATTTATTCTAAGTTATGAAAAACAGAAGTCATTAAGTTTATGAAAATAGAGATCAATCTGATATATATAAAGCAGATTTTTTTTTTTAGAAATTCATTCTTAACTCTTATGACTTTTCTTTGAATCTGGAATATGTTTAGTGATTAAGTAGGGAAAAGCCACTAACTGCCTGAAATCTATCTTGGATTTAACATATGTTAACTTGAAATGCTATTTTAAAGAAGTTTCAACTCATGATACAATTGAGAAAATAACTAGCCAACAAATATTTATGCAGACTTGCTTTAAACAAAACTGTAAGCCAGAGAAGAAAATTTTCATCCTATCAAGGAAGCTTATAAATTACATTTTATCTTTGTCTTGGAAAAGAAAAAGAAATAATAATAATAAATTAAAAAGATGTACATGTTATGAGTATGTCAGAGAACTATGAAGCCTCACAATAAACTGTGAACAGAACTCTGGCTCAGAAATGTTCACTACGATTATAAATGTTAAGAATTATTTTTTTATGATGTCTTCTGATTATATATTGTTTTTTAGTTAGCTATATCTTATTATATTTCAACTATTATGTATTGTAAATTAATTAATTGATTGATGAAAGGGGAAGCAAAGATTTGTTGGTTTAATTTTTATAAAATTGTAATTATTTTTTAATTTTGCTTAAAAAAATATAGAAAGCAAAAATTTGCTTCAGCTTCTTTGATGGAATGGGTTTGGTTTGATTTGAAAAGATACTTTTAAAAAATAAAGTCTCCTTTGAAATATATAGATGTGTAAAAAAAAAAATCTAAAAGTCTTATTTAAAAAAAGTTTCCTTAGATATTTTGGCTTGTTATATAATATTTAAATTAAGTAAATTATCTGGAGAGTACAATGGTCATAACAGTAAATACACTGTGTGTGCATGCATGTGGAAAATGTTTTGATATTCAATGATGCTATTAAAAAAAAAGAAATCATAATCATATGATTGAGCATTTTGTATATGATTTGACTCTTGCATTAAAATATACTGTTATATATGTGTGAACTTGTTTATATGAATACAGTTATTTCGATTGTTAGTTCATATAGATAAGTATATGCTATCTCTATGATTATGATATGTGAAGCACTATTTGAATATATCTGAGGTCAGATCCAAAGATCACCACCTCATTGAATTAAATTATTGTTAAAAAAGGGGAATTGGACCCACAGAAGGCCATCTTTTTGAATTAATATTACGAGTAGTAAATAAGTTTAGTTAAATATAAGTTTACCAAGATTTATATTGGAAGTGTACTTGGTAGACTAAATTTTGTTTTAGATGTATATGTCATCTGTGATGCTAAAGTTAATTGAATAAATGAGTTATATTTATAAAGGTCAACAACACATAAGATTATATCTATGTTGTATTAAAAGTCTAAGAATTTATTTAATGGTAAATAGTATTCAATCATATAATTATATTTATAGGTTGAACTGTGATTATAAGTTTAACATTTTAAAGTTAATCAGAGTAAACCTTGGATATTTTACAAGAAATATGATTGGCATTATTTGTTTCTTATTTGTCTTCCATACATGCTTGTGAAACATAAACTATATGATAATTTAACATTTGACCATTAAAGAAATATCATTGCTGGTTATTTAAATTTTTATTAGATTAAGCCAGGTCGCTCACCAAGAAATTTTAAGTCGATCATGCAAGCAAAAATAAAATTTTATATAGAAATGGTTTTATCTTCAAAAACTAAAATTTCAAAAAAATTTTTTTTGAAAAGCAAACAAATTACTCAAAAATAGCTAATAATATTCAATGTCAATCATCACATTAAATAAATTTGTTTAAAATTTTAACTATATTTGTTTATTTCATTTATAAATTGATTCATTTTGCTTTTTTCCCAGTCGATCGCCATTTATTTGGAAAATAAAAAGTAGCTCTTAGGTTCTAAAAGGTTAGGCATACCTGGATTAAGCCAGTTATATAATAACTTTAATGAATATGCTTAATAAATAATGGCTAATGAAAGTATATTTGTTATAGAAAAGAAATAATGTATTGGACTGACAATTATATTATTATAAATTTGTAAATGAATTGTTTATTATTATTATTTATTAAAATAATATGTGATTTAAATTATTTTATATAAAAAATTGTCTGGCTTATATCAATTTCATTGTCCATTTCATCTAAATTAACTCATGTTATATGATTTAGTTAGGTATTATAGACGGAAGGTGATGTATTGGTTGCTTTAATCATTATATATTATGGAGAAAATCTTTCTAATCATATTAATACAGAAATAAGATATATGCTAAAATATTTCCTTTTGACAAGAATCGGGTGGTGCCTATATCATCTTGCTGATCATTATATATATATAGAATGAAAAATTATTTGGAAATATACTCTTATTATAACTGATAACCAGATGTAGGAATAATTCAATTATTATTTTATTAACATAATAGTAATTTTTCTGTTTCCAAAGAACGTGAATATTGATAAAAATTATTACAATCTGATAATGCAGTCAAAACTAGATAATTGCTAGTATTTTTCCAAGCTTCATAGGGGAAAAAAACTTATGATATGATATTATGATTTGATAATTTATCTCTTTTTATTTCTATAATCAAAATTTATAAGATCTTTGAAAGTTATTGGAATAGAGAATATAATTCAAGAAAGAAAATTATATGAAGATTGGAAATTTTAAGGCAGCTTAAAGAGTTGTTACAATTTACCAAGCGAAAGATGAAAAGGAACTTTGGCATCTAGGCTAATTTTGCATTAAATGTTTCAGTTTGAATCTTTGGAAGAACTAAAAATAAATCAACAAATTAAATTGTTTTATTCTTTTTCTAATTATAATCAAAACTGTAATGATGTTGCAGCATTCCTCTTATTTCTTATTTATCTACTAATTGTAATTATTGATGATTACATATTTGTCTGAGGCTACTATAAGTCAGAGTATAAATATACACTTATTAGGCAATCTTTTTTTCATTTATTATCTTTATTATTATCATCATCTTTTGCTCATTTATTATGCAAACTAAATTTATTTCTCTGTTAAATGGGGGAAGGGGAGGGGGATTATAATATAGAAGTAATGCTGCTATCTATAACATTTATCTATTGATGATACTATATTGCTTGTTGAAAAATTTCTCATTTTAATTTTTTTTTGCTTAAATTTTTGTTATTAATTTAACATATTACTGATGTAGTTCTTAATAAGTTTTGTTACAGTTTGCATGTGTATGCAAATGGTTGTTTCTGTAATAAATGTATATATTTTTTTTCCATCTATATAAGAATTGCAATGTATGAATAGATTTAAAATCCATATACTGTATATTTAAAGAAAATTAATATTGTACACTATAAAAATATATTCAATCCTCTCTCTATATATATACTTATCTATACATAAATATATATTTAAATGTTTTATTTATTTATTTTTAATGATAGAATATGTTTTAAAATTAAATTGTATTTTAAATAAACATTTTCATTTTATCACCTTTCCATTTCCCACAAAAATAAAACTTATTTCATTATTATTAATGAGAAAAATAAATAAAATATATTAGCTTATTTCCATTGAAATTGTATACTATATTTTTTACTATTTTATCATTGATATTTATAGAAGTTTATGTACAAAGATAACTATTACTCTAGTTAATTGGGTCTATAAAAACGCATATAGTGTATTGAATTTACAAATAGTAGAGGTCAAATTTCCAGAGGAACAATTTTATGGGACTTAGGATTATAAATTTCTTTTGTATGTGATCCGGTCTGATGTGATGCACTGTGACTTATCCTTATGTGGAGTCAGGAATCTCTCAGCAACTATATCCAGAGAAACCTGTTAACCACTTTACCTTCTCTTTTCATTCCCCATCCTAAGTTTTCCCATAATCTGCTCCATCTCATTTTCACAACATAATCTGTGTCAATTCCATGGCCTTCACATCTAAACCCCCCTTATCTTTTCCCAAACCCAGCATAAAAACCAATAACCCACTTTCTGTATAATCACTTTGTTCATACTTATTTTTCCATAACTTCATTATTTGTACCCTTTCTGCTTCCAAGCATTTACATTGAATTAACAGATACCTAATATTTTCTATGCCTTCTTTACACAACTTGCAGACTAAATCACCCATATTTTTCCATTTACGTGTATATTCCCTTGTTGCTAAAGATCCCATTCAAGCCTTAAACAATAAACTACTTTCCTTACTATTATCAAATTAACTCGCACACAATGTTCCATTTACTTCTATATATATTTAAACTCTTTTTACTCTCCATACTAGTTCTCCGTCTCTCCAATTCACTATTCTTTATTAATGCATCTATTCTTCTATCCCATTCATTACCATTATAACACTCAACAATCCTCCTAACATAATCATCCCATCTTTTGTACAAATATACTGATATAAATTCTTTATCCAAATTTTGTGCATACTGCATTACCTTTCTCACCCATTTTGTTGCCTGCCTTTTACTCATAACCCAATTAAATACTATTTTGGCTATTCTTTTATTATCTATAAACTGCAATCTACCGAACATTTTCATTTTGCTTTTTGCATCTCTCATATAAAAACTTAACCATTCCATTTCTTCTTGAATTGCCTCCTTTGCTGTCCACATATCTGCATCTAATGCATGTCTTCATACTTCCCTTTTCTAAGTAAGCTAATATCCCTTTACTAACACACAATGCATCGTTGCCATATATCCCTTTACTAACACACAATGCATCGTTGCCATATGTCAACCCTGCTATTGCAACTCCCTTCCATACAATTCTAGCTATATCTTATTTATTATATGAAAATACTCTTAATTTCTTTATCAATCCCTTTCTTTTTTTTTTGCTTTATTTATCTTTTTTTTTCTCCCATTCATCCAAGCAATTTTTCTGATTACTTAAGATGATTCCCAAATAACTATATCTATCCGCCACCTTTAACTTTATATTCCCAATAAAAATTTCCTTGTCTTCTCTTTCCCCAGTGTTAACCATCATTATATTCAATTTTTCTTCACTAAATTTAATTCCCATCTCTTTACCCACCCTTGCGCATGTCCTCAGCATAACTTCCATATCTTCTTTTCTTTCAGCACACAAAAAGACATCATCTGCAAAAAAATGTCCCGACAAAGTATATACTCCCTTGCCACCTATTAATGGTATCTCTATCCCTCTACCTAGTCTTTCTATTGCTCTCTTTATTTCACTCAAAATAGATGACATAGGGCATCATTGCCTTAGTCCCACCCCATTTTTAACTTTAACTGATTCTATATCCCCTAATTGATATGTATAATAATTATTTTTATATTATTTCTTAATAATATCCATTAAGGCTTCATCCATTCCCAAATTTGCTAAACTTACCCATAATCTCTTTTTATTTCCTCTATCATATGCCTTCTCTATATCTATAAAACTCATATATAACTGTATAACTGAATTTCTATTCATATTCATAAGTTGTGTAACTACAAATAAACTATCTCCTATATGCCTATCTGACCTAAAACCTCCTTGCATTTCCTCCACTACACTATTTTCTTCCATCCATTTTGCAACTCTTCCATCCACTATATATGAAAAAACTTTATATAAAACTGATGTTACTGCTATCGGTCTATAATTGTGTAACTTTCTATGATCCTTTCCTTTAAATAATAATTTTACTCTTGTATTACTCCAACTACCCAGAAAAACTCTTTTGTGACATCTTATTAAAACATGATAATAGATTTACTTTTGTCGTATGTCCTAAATTCATTACCATCTCTGCTGTCCATCCATCTAAACCTCTTGCCTTTCCACTTTTCAATTTCTTTCTCTGTAAAAAAACCTAATATCCCCATTACTATATGCTTTCATATTTTCTATCCCTCTATCCTTTACATCTTTTCTATATCCATTACATACCTATTCAAGATTCTCTCTAATTCTTTTCTAGAGCTACACTCTATTCCCTCATATATTTTTGAAATGAGATAGGCTCTACCTGCTGGTCTACTAGAATCATTTCCCTCTAATATATTACAAATTTCACGGCAATATTAATAAATTTAAAAAAATATTTTTATTAATATGTATATAGATAATTTAACATATATATTATTACTTTTTTTTATATTGAATAAATGTGATGTCATGTGATAATTACAAATTTTGATTTAATTAATATTTGAACTACCTTCTAACTGCTATGTTCAATAATTTTTTTCAATAGGAAAATGACCTTTCCTATTGTATTTTAAATATTTTTATATAGAGTTATCTAGGACAACAACAGCCAGGGAGCAGAGCAATCTTAAGTTAGTCTGTATATTGTATTTTATTGTAAACCGAATAGAAATGTTTTATTCATTTAAAAAAATTCTATAATAAATATTCACGTCAAATATGTAATTATAAATAATATTTTTATATCGAATAAATATAATGTCACATAGTAATTACAAATTCTGTTTTAATTAATATTTGGATAACTTTTTACAGTAGGAAAATATCATTTGCTGGTATAATTTAGATCTTTTTATGTGGAGTTATCTGGAACAAAAACAGCTTGAGAACAATCTTAAATCAGTTTATATACTTTTTTCCCCCCCATATGTCATAGCATCGGCCGGGATGCAAACCCACAACCGTCTGCAACCAACTACTTGCTTGCAAGGCAGCTGCGTTTATTCACTATAAAAACATTATTTATCATTACATATGTGACATGTGAATGTTCATTTTAAAGTTTTAAAAATGAATGGAACATCTCTATAAAATTAATATCAGTTCTTTCAAAAGCAATTTACATTAAAATATATAGACTGATTTAAGATTGTCTTCTGGCTGTTGTTGTTTTCGCTAATTCTGTATAAAAAGATCTAAAACATAGTAGAAAATGTCATTTTCCTACTGTAAGAAGTTATTGAACATGGCAGCAGAGGGCAGTTTAAATATTAATTAAAATAATCTGTAATTATCACATAAAATTATATATATTAATCTATAATAGTCTAATGGAGATTATTTAAGTCATTTACATTTTGCAGATGATGTAGTTGTTTTTGCAAATAATGCTTTATAGCTGCAGGAAATGTTGCAGGAGTTATCAGATGAAAGTAGGGCTAAAGATAAATGTTAAAAAGACTAAAGTAATGTTTAATGGGTTTTCTCAAAATATGAAAATAAAGATTGATTATAATGGGTTAAAAGAAGTTAACAGTTGCAAATGCCTTGGTCAGATTATTAATACAGATGGAAACATAATGGATGAAATTAATTATAGAATTAAACTTGATTAGAGTACTTTTGGTAGAAATAACTTGATACTAAAAGGAAATATGCTTATGTGTTTGAAAAGCAAGGTTTTTAATAAATGTGTTTTAACAGTTTTTACTTATGGATCTGAGACTTGGCATTTAATAGAAGAGCAACACAGAGACTTCAGCTCTCTCAAAGAAGTATGGAGAGATGCATGTCATGAGTAACAAGAAGAGATTGAAAACATAATATATGGGTAAGAGAACAAACAAGTGTTACTGACCTCATTGAAAAAATTAAAAGACAGAAGTGGAGTTGGGCTGGACATATTGCTAGAAGAGATGATAATAGATGGACAATTGAAATCTTAAATTGGATTCCAAGAGATTGTAAAAAACCTAGAAAGAGACCACATGTGAGATGGATGGATGAAATAAGAAAGTGTGCAGGGGTGATGTGGAGAAGAGATGCTAGAGATCGGAGATGGATTGAACTTGGAGAGACCTTCATCCTGCAGTGGAGTGATAATGGTTGATGATAATGATAATAGACTTATTAACAAAAAGCATTTTCATGCTAGATGTATGTGACCACCATCCTCATACTAAAGTAAACAAAAATAAATTTCAGAAGGGAGGGGGGGATCTGAAAATAATATTTTTAATGATCAGGGAGAAATTAAATTATCACCAAGGACAAACATTTAATGAACAAATGATTTAGAAACAAATATTTTCTGCCTGATAAATGCAAACATTCAGTAAGAATTTTATTAATGATCAAGGCAAATGACTTAAATGACGACAAAGCACAAAAACATGAATATAATATATTTAAAAACGGGAAAATAATGTATTTAGTAAGAATGATTAAAAGTGAAATGTTTTCAATAAACATGATGAATGCAAAGATTATGCAAGAAATTAAATTACCATTGACTACAAATACTAATTAAATTTTTGGAATGTTTGCAGCATTGACTTATTGAAAGTATTTGTTTTTCCATCATTGTTTGTTCACTAAATATATTATTTTCAAACATATTATTTTCAGGATTTTTTTTTTGTTGTTGTTGTTTTGCCTTCATAACAGCCATTTGCCAAAGTTGCTAATGAGATTTCTCATTAAATATATTATTTTTAGGTTTGTTTTCTATATAAATTATATTATTTCTTTTTTCTTGTTTTGATTTTTTACAAAAAAAAACAAAACCTAAACTATGTCTACTTTGGCATGTGGAATAGGAATCCAATATACACCTAGCACAAACATATGTTCCTATATATATATTATATCCCTGTATATATATTTTTGCCTATGCAGGTGATCTTTTTATTATTTTAGTATGTTTCAAAGGAAGTAATAAAATTATAAAATTAATATTTTTCTATTTTATATGTTTTTACATAAAAAGTTTACCAATGTAATTGCACTTTTAGTAGGAATGAAAATTGATTCTTCATATTTATGTACATATTAAATTATTTTTACTTGTAATAATCAATCAATATACAACTCATATAGACTTGTTATTTATATCTTTTATGAATCAAAATGTTATAGTGGAAAGAAAGAATTTTGTATAGAGATTACAGCATTTTATTGTTTTTATAGTGAGATTCTTTTTAAACTCGGAGAATTTAATTTTTTTTTTTTGGAATCTGTTATAATTTAGTAGAATTTCAATCCTGAAAAATCAAAAAAAGAGAAAAGGGGAATGGAGAAAAATATTTTTTGTTGTTTTTATTCTTTCCTGTTTTTCTTATCTTTAAAATAATATAAAATCAGCCTCTTTGTTAATAATTAAAAAAAACATGCAGAATGGGAGAAAGGCAATCACCATGGGAATGAGTAATATTTTTTTTTTTTTTTCATATGTCATAGCATCGGCCGGGACGCGAACCCACAACCGTCTGCAACCAACTACTTGCTTGCATGGCAGCTGCGATACCTCTCGGCTAACAACGCAAGACTAATATTTATTTATGGTTGCAACATAATAAAAAGTTTTTTTTGGTATTGATATATGTACAATGTATTTGTAATAAGGTTGGGCAACCAAACCACATTCAAACATGCAAATGTATCAATACACAAAGAGAAACCATCTCTAAAAATAAAAAAAAGAATGTCATCTTGACCCTGGAACTAACTAATCAGATAACTGGATATATAATGTCAGTTCATTACTTATTCATAATATCCTAATTTGAAAGGAATAATACTACTCAAGAAAGAGATAAGAAGAAAAAATCAGACTCTTGAAAAATACCTACACTATATATCTATATTTTTCTTTTTTGAGAGAGAAAGAATATATAGCGTATTTTTCGAACAAAAAAAGAAGAAAAGTATATTCATATATCTAACCAAGTCTTTTGTATTAAAAAATTGTTTACTTTGGAATTTAGTTTAGATAAAGATATTTAAAAAAAAAAAAATTCTGAAAATTACAATTAAATAAAGAGTTTATGCTGAGATAAAAATTTAAAAATTGTTTACAATGATCTTTAAAATTGACTAGTCATTAAGTGTATATATATCTTTTTGTTGTTTTCAAAGATATTTTTGAATTTTTTTTTTGTTTTTAGTAGCGAGGAGGGGAGGGGTCGTTCTTTTGATAAACATAGAAATAGTAACTTACTATTTATAACTAAAAATATTTTTTTTAAATAAATTACTCAGCATATGACTAATTGATTTTTTGTTTAAAACTTAGATATACTATCTGTTGCTATTTTTAATTACAAAATATTATATAACAATATTATAAAATTAAAATCGTTTTAAAGATTTCCTTTCATTGTATATGTTGAGTGTATATTGTAACTGGCTATATTTAATTAGATTTTCTTAATACTATAGAAAATTAATTTCAGAGATTTCTATGATGGTCGATCATGATTTTGTGAATTTATAATGATTTGAAGATATCTGAAACTATGTATTTCTATTATACAATTCTTATATTGTACAACGTTTGCATTTATTTATTTATTTTGATTTTTCTTTTGTAGCTTTTATAATATGTGGATGGAAATAAGCATTTTTGAACCTCATTTGATCTTTATGCATCTTTCATTTAAATGATATGCATTCAAAAAACAATATTACAATTAGTTGGCTAAGTTACTTTTCTGAATTAATTTTGATTTGCTTCTGATATTATTGACATCTGATCTGCTTACCTAGCATCTTTTTCAACAATAATGTTTGAATATCATCAGGAGTTGTCTTTTTTAAATCTCCAAATAATATGTTAAAGTTTTTTTATTGCATCAATTTTATTTTCTGTATGTTGAAATGTTTCCTGATTTTTATAGACTGGCCACACATTTTTCCAAATAACATTTACTATGAATAATTGAAGGATAAATTCAATATAATACAATTCATAAGTAAAATATGTTTTCATATCTCCATTATTTGATTTAGATTCAGTTTTTGTCCAAAATCTTTTGAAACAATTTTCTAATATAGCATATTTAAAATACTTATTAATCGAATTAGAAGTCAGGAATATTACTTCAACATTTGGATGATTTAAAATTTTGAAGTGATTTTTTTTTTTAAGTAGTTTTTACATCTGACTTGGAACAATTTCAAAAATATTCTTTATATAAATTGGCTGTTATGAAGTTGTAATATTTATTTTTTTAGGCTATATATTTTATTTGTTCATTTCATTGAACAAGGATTTGTGAATATGCAAATAAACCAGTATAAACTTTATTACATAATTTTCAATGTTTGGTCTGCACTCAAATATCAACAGGCTTCATAGATGGTATAGAATGACTCCTCCTGCTGCCTTAAAGGTAGGATATTGGATCATTAGAGGCTAAGTACAATTTTTAATACAGTCTTTTCTGCCTCTCTTTTCTCCTTCTTCAATCACTGTAATTAATACGAGGTATGTTCATCTTAAGTCTCATACCATTGGTCATCTCTAAACTAAATATGACCATGGGATTATATGTTTTTGCCATCATGTGTCCACCATTTTAACTGCATGCACAAGTTTTTTTATTCCATTTTTTTTGCATTTTATCTCAAACCATCATTAATTAAGAAACAGTAGGGGGGGGGATAAGCTTTAGTGGACCAATAATCCTTAATTGTGAATTTTGTTCAAGGAAATACAATCACTAATGTGTCATGTTGGAACTAGATTTGAAGCAGGTGTTTTAGCTGGATAAAGATAGTATGTTTAGACAACTCTATTTAGGAATCCCTTGTCTATCACTGAAGTGGAAGGATCTAGAAAATATCTAAAAATGGTCTTCTCATTCAGTTCGGATAGATTGTCACGCATGGCAGATTAATCATTAAAGTGATATGAATAATAATATCAGTAATAGTGATAAAAAAGGGGGGCAATTGCAATACTAAGGATATTATAAATTCTAATTTTTATTTTAAAATATAGGTGAATGAAATGTGCTAATCTTACTTAATACAAACTCATTAGAACTAGAATGGCGAACAGCTGCTAAGAAACCATTAGGATTTAAGATTTATAAAGCAACAGTTTGTGAAATTTGTTAAACAGGTACATGGTTATAAATTTTTTTGGAAGGCTAGATCAACCAGTGATAGGGAAATGCATGATGTTGGATTTACTGTAAATTAGATATTTTCTATTCTTGGAATATCTTTATTGTATCAATAAAAGGCTTATAATGTTAAGACGTGGCTTGCATAATGATCCCAATACTTATTTTATTAGTGTATATGTTCCAACATTAGATTCAAACAACTCTGAGAAAAAAAAGTTTATTCCTTGCTAGATAGCATTATTACAGCTATATTAATAAAAGATATTTTTTTTGGAGACTTTAATAAACTTGTATTGGTGCTTTAAGTTAAAATGGTCGGATGTTATGGAATTTTTGCACACCATATGAATAATATAGACATAGAGAGTATTAGATAGTCAATGAAATTGTATCATTTTGATGTAACGAGCTTTGGAAGATGTGATGGTTTGTGTTGATCATTTAAGAAAACCATGGTAAGAACTGTTATGATGTTGGAGAATAGAAGTTAGATAGAACTTGCATACTACTAAGAGCAACTGAAGAAAATTGATTCACTTTTTACAACAAAGAATGACAAAATCAATTATAAGAAAGAAATATATATTTCAATAACATTATAAAAAAGATGGAAATATGCTGACTAGAGGTTTTTCTAAATGTGTTTAAGTTTTGAGAGTTAAAGATTTTCACTCAGTCATTATGGATGAGAATGGCAAACTTTTAACAGAAAAAATAAAAATTTCACTCATATGAAGAAATTATTTTAATGAATTTTTAAATTATAACAATACAATGATAATACAAAGCATTTTGGATTGATGATTGTTATGCAGATTTAATAGTGATAAAATAAATGACTTCCTGCTACAAAAAAATTGATATATATATATAACACTAAAGACAGTATCTTCATATATGTTTTCATGGCATAATTTGTAATGTATGGAGTGGTGAGATTTTTTCTAGTGAGGAAGATAATGTGATCTTATAAAATGTGCTCTAGTTATTGGGGGGGGGGGTTGTATACTGATAAACATAACATATAAAATATTGTTGAATATAGTATTAATCAAAGTTGACAAAATATATTGAAGATTCAGAAAAGATAAATCACCTATTGATCATATTGGTTTATTTTTAAAGAAGTGTGAATATGGTAAGAGATATATGCATTATTTACAGATTTTTCTAAAGCCTTTGACAGCATTGGTAGGAACTAGAAAATGTCGTACTTCATAAAAGTAATCAGTTTTTAAAAAATTTGTATTCTAAATACAATATTTAAAATCAAAGTTGGCAATTATATAGTTCTAATACATATTCTAAGTTTAAATGAGGAGACTCGTCATCATCACTTCGTTTTAATATCATCATGAAAAATGTTATTCTCCAGATTAGACAGCTTAATATTGAGGGTGGGTTGAAAAGTAAAATTTTTATAATGGCTTATCATAAAAACCTCACCCAGCATTTCACTATCTCTTTGTAAGAGTTGGTGTACAGTTGAATGTAGATAAATGAAAATATTTTGCTTATTGCTCATAAATTGTAGCCTAATATATGCTTAAAGATTTGGTCTAATCTATTTGAAAGAATTAATCCAGTGTAAATTCTTGGGAACTGTGTTTAACACAAAAAATATTGAGAAAGCAGAAATCGATAGCAAAATTCAGTATTCATATAGAACTTATTAAACTCTTTCAAAAGTTATGAAAAGTAAAATAATCTCCAAACAGATCCATGATACATATTTTGAAGTCTTTGGCACAGCTAGTATTAATATATGCATATGAGACTTAGTGTTTAAAAGGATGCAGAAGTTAAAAATATTTGAATGATATTACTGTACAGAATTTTTGGTCCCATGAAAAATCATGTTGATGGTAACTGGAGCATTTTAAAACATTAGGATTATATAATGTATATAAGAAAGTTAATATTATGGCCAAAAGTAAGATTAGTAGAATTAAATGTATAGATTATATTATGAAATCACCAGAAGAAAAAATGATAAGGATGGTTATGGAAAAATTACCTGCAAGAATATGAGTAACAAAACATTCAAAATTTCATTGTGAATTTATGATGATATAGAGAAAGATTTAAATATTATGTAAATGTATAAATTAAGAAGTGTTTAGTTAAGCATTATGAAATCAGAAGAAAAGAGTTTATATAAATTGCAATTTCTTAATATATATTTAGTGAATATTGTTGTGCACTACAACTTAAAAGTGTCACGATAAAAGAGATTTGTAGCAAATCTCTAGCAACATTAGATTAATGTTGTGTTGAATGAAAGTTGCCACAATTTATTGGTCATATTAGAGCATTGTTCAAGTACTGCATTGTGATTGTATTTTTAAAAATCTAATATTATTTATTGCTCTATAACTAAGATTATCTATATTGTTGTCTATTAAATTTTTTTTGACCAGTCTTCTATAATTTGCTAACTTGATGAGTAAGCATATTCAATATTGGACTTCTCCCTAAAAATATTATGCAGTCTTTTAATTTCTGATTTGTTCTTCCTATTTCCCAAATACATTACCATTATTATGGGTAAAATATTAATCTTTTTACTTATCCATAAGACTTGACCTATTTTGAATTGTTTTAATTATTATTCAGTCCTGTTGATTTCATTAATCAGTATTCTTATTATAGTTCTCTGTTATAACATTAGAGATTTATATATATTTAAAATTGTCATTTATTATTGGGGAAAATATTATTTTATATAATCTATTGGGTGTATTTACTTTGTTTTTCCAGCCTTTGAAACAATTGTGCTATAAGTTCAAGTAATTATTTTAATGAGATGTCTATTTATTGTTATTTCTTCTAGCAATATATCCAATCAAAATCCATTTAGTTTTTAATTTTTTCAATAGTGTTAATGATAATTGTTTAGTCTCTCTATTTATCTCATTTTTGATTTCTTTTTTTTTTACTCATAATATATCTATCCATATTTTGTTGTGCAAAATCTTAAATCTCTGTGTTGCTATTTTATTAAGCAACCAAGCTTCAGATTCATGTGTAAACATTAATAAACAGATTTATTAAAAAAATTTCTTTTCAAATGTAAAAGTACTTCATGCAAATTTTATTCTATGATAAATTTTATCCATTATGTTTCCATTGATATAATCTAATCAAGACAATTTTTTATTTTGAGAAAAATCATTGAACATTATTGTAAACTTTTAATGTTCCTCTTTAATTCTATTTCTTGTTATCTGATAATTTTTGTACTCTGAAGCATTTTTGGAAAAATTATCACATCATTCCATTTAATTTAATTAAATGATCTCTTACTTTGCTATTTTAATTCATAAGATACTGCTTATAAAACTGCAACAAAACATTTTGGAGATAAATAATCACATTTTACAGTAATAATCTTGCTTAATGATACTGCGTAATTTAATTATGGTCATATTTTGATAAATATTTTTCAGATTTTGACAGTAGTCTGGATCTTGATATCGAATTTCTAAATATTTAATCATCATAGATTCTTTAAAGAATCTAATGTTTTTTTTCATATTCCATAAATATGAATATTCCACAAATATTGGCAACTCATACTCATTGGTTCTTTCTATAATTTTACTTAATACTTGAATGTGATCTGCTTTGCTACTATCTCTTTTAAATCCAACTTGTTGTTTGGTTGGTTTGAATTCAGTGTTATCTAAAAGCAGATTATAATGATCTGAGTAAAGATCTTGCTTAGAACTGACAGAAAACTGATAAGTCTCTGTAATTTCTAATGTTTTTATTTTCACCCTTTCTATCACTTTTTCATTCCTCTTAGTATCTGGTACATCTTTATCAATTAGACATTAGATGTATAGCTTTGCCAGCAGTTTTTTTTATTTCTTTAATTCCATTATTTCTTGGAGCTTTTTCATTCTTACGTATATTTCACTCTTCCTTGAAATACTTGACATTTAAGACAATGTTATAGTTGTAGGGGCTACTTTTGTTGTTGTTTTTATTACTATTTAGTTTTTTGTAAAGTTCTTTCACTTATTTCATGATGTCATCTTTTTTTTTTTTTTAGTAATGATGATACTTTATTTTTATGATGAAATAACTTTTTCTTTCAATATCCAGATATTGGGTTATATTTTTGAGACATTTATTCTTTTCTATAGCTCTTCTTATTACTTCATTGTTATATTTTATTATGCCATCATTAATTCTTTTTTAAATATTTTTATATTGCTTCTTTTCTTCATATATACTTAATTAAATTGAAAATTTACTAATGAAAACATTGATCTTTTTTTGTGGTGAATATCTATGTAGCTGATCTAATAAAGTATCCGTTACCTTCTTATTGAATTTTTTTACATCTGAGCCATCACGAGAGTCCTTATTAATATTTCAAAACAATTGGAAAGTTTAGGTTAAACTGTCCAAAGTATTTACGAAGGCTATGTATGTTAATTATTATTAATTTTTTAAAAGTAGCTTTTGTCTCTATCTTTACATTAATCACATCTTAAAATTTCACTAATTATATAATGAAGGAAATATACTATTATGTTGTAATGATTAAAATATTAAATGTTTTTATTTTTACTTATGTTCTTTTTTATTAATATTTTCTATAGAAATTGTTTTTCTTTCATGATTAATTATATCAGATAATCTTATTAATTCTGATTTGTGTGCATAACATATGTTGTAAAATGTCATTGTTTTGAGAATGAATACCATTCAGCTCCTTATTTTCTGTTCAAACAAAGTATTTATGATAGCCACTCATGGGTTTTACAAAAATTCAATTAAAGGTGAACTAATATATAGCTACTATTATTATTTTAAATAACTTTGGGACAGTCTTTATTGATCTTATTAAGACAAGCATTACATTTTTCAAGAAGAAAATTTTGATTTTTTTTATAAATATTAAATGATAGTAGCTAATAAAAAATAATCTAAGGATTATATAAGTTCTGGTAAAATGAGCATAGATATTTTGTGAAAATTATTTTATTATTATTAGCCTTTCTTTGATACATCTAAGAATTCCAAAATTTAAATTATCATATTGATCCAATAGTAAATCCAACATCAAGCACTCTCATCTTGTTCTACGAATTGCTCTTCCAAAAATATTTGTAGTCATATCTTCAATTAAATTTTTTTCCTTTACAAGATCACTTTTTCTAACAACTTTTATGTCAGTTTTAAATCTTAGTAATTCTTTTGCCACAAATACTTGCCTTGAAGAATCTACATCAAGCAGTGTTTACACATTACAGCTATACTGAAACCTTGTTTGCATCTTTCCTGTTTTTATCATTTTCTTGAAACTTCAATTTTATATTTTGATCCCAGATACCGGTGCCATAGAAACTATTTTTTCCACTTCCATCATTCCTTGAACTGTTGTTTTATTACATCTGTTAATTAACCCATAGTTCTGATAAAATATTTTTCTGCATAGTTTTTTTTTTTTTAGTTGTGAAATTACATACCACAGTTTTGCTCTTCATTCTTTTGTTTGGACTCTATGAAGACTTGAAAAATATTATTATTGAAAGTATTGTTTTATCAAGGACAATTATGAAATCTCACTTTTTAAGTTTAATTCATTTGCACGTTCTTACACTTGTTACTTACACCTATTAATCTGCTTTATTATATATATATATATGTATTTTTTAAAAAAATTTGAAGCAGTTCATAATGATATTGGCTGTACAGTCTTTCTTTGGATTAGATGAAGTTTTGAAAATACTGCTGCTGCTTTATCAAGAATAAATGCTAGTATTCTCAAGTTTTAATTCACAGCAAGCACTTCTGCATACTATTTTAATCTGTCACATTATTTATTTATATGTAATGATGTTAGCTGTTTATATTTCTTCTATGCAGAATGTAAAAACTGTGATAATTGCACTTGCGCGCAACTATAGCTAATGATACAAATGCTATCAACTGGAGAGATCCATTCTCCCCTCTCTCCAGGAAATGGACACTCTAATTTAAATATTAACCTTGAATTAAATAAATTTAAATCTCTTCAAATACATACAATTATATTCATCTCTCCATTATGGTTATAGTTCATCTTGCTATGAATGTGAGAATGTCATAATCGAAAGCGCTAAGTTTAATTTATAGAAATAACAAGCTTCTCTATAGTTGCATGTAAGCACACTTATCACAGTTATTGTTTATTATATTTTTATTCATGATATTGTTTGGTTTGGTTGCAGTAAAATATTTATTTTTTTGAATAAATGGTAGAATTTTAGTTGTACTGAACTTCATGAAGTTGTGATAAAAGTAAATGTTTTTGAGAAATAGTTAATTACATTGCTCCACATATGTGCACAGACAATGATAGTGAAAGTAAGTTTTTTTAATTTAGAAAAATCATACTTTGATTTGAACCTTAAAATTAACACAAAACTATTGTCAATAAAAGGTTTTTTTAAATAACCAAGTGCAATTAATTTTTTTTTTTTTCAGATTTATAAAAAAATTTTGCTTGTTTTTTTTTGTTATTTGCAAAATTAAAAGCAAAATTGTTAAATTCTGTATTATGTTAACTGCAATTTTTAAAAGCAATATATACACAGTATTTATAGGATTGATCTAAGGTGTGAAAAATATATGCGTAATATTTATTAAGATATTAAAGTTATATATATTCAAGTATATATTTTGCAAGATATGAGATATTTTGAATTTTAAAATCTGATCTATAATATTAAATGATTTCTTGATACTATTATTATTTCCTATCTATCATTTATTTTCTCTGTAAGGAATTATGGATTGTTTCACTGTATTTATATTTATAAAAAAAAAAAGGGAATACTTATTTTTGCAAGGTAGTCAATTTTAAATATTTTTGAAATTCTTGCAACATTTGCTAAAAACAAAGAGATATTTAAAGTGATAATCAAACATACGCTTTTTGTGCTGAATGAAACTTTCTCCCAAATTTCAGTTTTTTACAACTTTTTGTTAGTTATTCTGCCTCATGCTAAACTATTAATCTCCTGTCCCGTCCCCCTCCTCCAATTCCAAGGATTTTACATATTCATTCATTCTTCCATGTCAAAAAAAAAAGTGCAGATATTTAAGAATTTTGAATGTGGTTTCAGAAACATGTAATTTCACTGTCACTGTTAGTGCAGAAAGACACCATAATAGCTAGATGCTCAATATTATTATATACCCATTTATCAATGAAATTAACTAAAACAGTAGTCATTTAGATTTGTATTAAAAAAGAAAAAGGGACTAGAAAAACCTGAAGAGTAGTTTTCAAATATCAGAAGTCTTTAACGAACTAATATCAACCTACAAAACCTGCCAGTTGTGATATATATACACATATCATTATCAAATCATATGTTCCATAAAAATGTCAATTATTCTCCTTAATAGATATACTGTTTACACTTTTTTATTACATAGTATTTAGTAAGTAAGATTTATATTTATGTAGTTGTGTAAATGGATGTAAAAAGCTTGTGTGATTAGAATCAATTAATATACTGCACTTAATGATTATCAATCTAACATCTGCATTTGTAAATACTCATTACTATTTTGCATTATATATACAGTGAAGCCGCAAACTATGCTATATCAAAATATATGACTTTAATTATAAACTATCCTCCAAAAAATGTAAAGAAACAAAATAAAATGTAACTAAATAATAAAAACATTGAATTTTACAAATAAATTTTATGAATTTCGGGACAATGGCTGCCATTTTTTTCCTAGGTAAATATCATATTTTCAAATCTCAAACATAAATTTATTTAATTGTGTTTCCTTTGCAATTTAAGTACAGTTCAAAATCATAGTTATAAGCATATTTACACAAATTTTTTCTTTGCATTTTTTTTTTTCCAAAATGTTTTTAGAACAGTAATGGATTAATCAAAAAGATCTTAAAGTACTTTTTATTGAATGAGAAAATGAAAGTCATTGATTTAGAATACAGAGGTAAGAAGTCATATTCTGAAGTGACCCATATGTTGTTGTTTTTTAAAAAAGGAGTCTTTAATCAGAGAAATTATAAAAAGTGAGAAGCAATTTATACCATTGTTGATTGTGCCTCTGAAGCCGCTAAAGTTGTAACTAGAGTAAGGAAGAATTTTTTGGGTTAAAGTGGAAAAAACTTATTAAATGTATGGCTAAAACAATTCCAATTTTTAGTCTTGCATTGCATCAGAAAATGTTTTTTTTTTTTAATGAGTGTGAATAATTGAACACACTCAATATTGTAAATATCTAAATGTGCTTTCTTGATTTATTACTAACTACATTATTATTTTTAAAAATTTTGTTTATATTTAAATCTTCATTTATAAATGCATACTGGAAACATAAAAAAGCATTTATTATATATTGTACCATTTAAAAGAAGTAAAATTTAAAAATCGTCAATGGATGTAACTTGGTTTTTTTTTTTAGTTAGTATAATTTATATATTTTTTTGATACGTACAATGAAAGCTATTTGTGTTTAAAATTATCTATTTTATTAAAGTAACGTTAATATTGGAAAGAATGTAAGCACATACAGATCATTAATCCAGATAAGTAAAAGAAAGTACAAATGCAACAAATTACCATCAGAGTAAAACCTTTTAACGCTAATTAAAGATGGCTGAAATAAGTTATAGAAAATAGAACTTTGTACCTCAAAAGTAAGAAGGAATGTAGAAGATTAACAAGTAATAATAAAACAAATGATAAGAAGATGGTCATCAGTATAAAAGGAGCAGACAAGTTTAGAAGTGTTCTTTTACTTGTGTTTTTCTGGCTGTTTCTTGTGTGCAGCATTTTTGAAGCCATATTAAAAATGCTCCCACCCAGAACTACTATGCTGAACCTAATCACCATGTGTGAGTAAAAAACAGATCGTTTGCCGACATCTTCTCTCATAAAAGTCACCAAAAGCTTCATATAGCCTTATGGATCAGAGATGCAAAAGTATTACCAGAATGAAGCCATAAATAATTACTATGGGCTCCTCATAAAAGGAATTACCCGTAAGTTAATAGTCATATCGTAACTCATATCTAAATTAAAAAAGATTTGCGAACTCAAATCAAATAAGAAACTTTTAATTTAGACAAAAGAGAGACATTTGCTTCAAAATGAACTGTTTGAAATAAGGGGTTAGCATTACTATCTGAATATATATGTGTGTGTGTTCTTTCCTGTGTTATAAATAATTCTTAATAAGTGTTTAAATGTTTAATGTGTCTTCATAAAACTTTATTACTAATATAAATCTTTCATTGTACATGCTTAATTTTAGACACACCTGGGTCTCGTTTTATGCTGTAGATAGGTTCCTCAGAAAACACGCACAAAAGAAATCGCACAAAAATAGACTTAACTTACCTTGAAAAATGGGGATATGTTCCAGTAATTTTCAGAAATCGCATAAAAGCAAAGCAATAAGGAAAAATTACTTTAAAATTTGCATTAAAAAAATAATGAAATAAAGTATGACTAATAAAAAATTTCAAATATTTGAAAAAAATTAATACAAGACAAACTTTTTTTATTAACTACAGTATTTAATTTTACATTTTTTCATACATATTTTAATCATTACCGCTATTTGAGAATATGCGTTCATTTGTGAATCAGATTTGTGACGTGATGTACAACTAGCGCCACTTTCAGTGTTAATGATTTTCTGTTTTTATATTAAAAAATGAGATCGCAATTAAAACAAAAAGATTATACATTATCATTAAAAAGATTATTTTCAGTTTAAGAAATCAATAAAATCTTCGTTATTTATTTAAAAAATGTAAAAAAAATTTTATTTCTGTTATATCTAACAAAATACGTTTTAAAAGTTTAAAATTTTTGAATATTTATTGCGATATTTTTATACATAAGTATAAATCTATTATTATTATTTACTCATTAATATAAGTAGGTTATTTACATAGAAGCTAAGATTCTAAATACAGCTTCAGGCCATATTCACGTTACCTGCTAATATAATGTTATATTTTTTAAGAAAAAAAAGTATTTCAAGTCAAAATAAGTTATTAATAATTTAAATTTCTTGATATCTAATAAATATAGTGATATATGAAAGATATTAAGAAGAAACATGAATCGCATAACTTCAAAATCGCATTAAAATAATCCGCATAAAACGAGACCCAGGTGTATTAGATTTTATTCTTATGTTTAGAGAAATATATAAATTATCTTTGCCAATATGTTTGATTAAAGCTGGGGGGAATTTCATATAATAAATTAATTGATGGGGAAATGTAATTCCCGCTCTTTTAATTATTTGCTTCGTAAGCTTTGAGAAAATGTGACGAGAGTTAGGGGTCTATAGACCCTCCTAGCACCCTCTTAAATAAATTAAAATTAACTCCATTGGCAAATTCGAGTTGTAATAACAAAATAGGTCAGTTAATCAGGAAATATAACTATCCTTGAAATACCTGAACTACTGGAATGGACCATTCTCATTAAATAATTTGATTAACTAACACTTTATAGTGCATAATATAAGGCCTAAGTCAAAATGTAAAATGTTACTATATATGTATGTGTACTTACAGTACAATAAACAATACTTACTGTATTGTAATTGATGCTTGTCAACAAAATTGTTAATTATACACTATATACGATGTATATGGAGGGGGGGGGCTTGGAATGTAATAAATATCGCCACTTCACTTTATATATGTAAACGTGAAATTAATATAATATAATGGTTATGTAATTAAGATGAGAAGGTCATTCTCCCTCAGGCTATTGATAAATAGCACTGTTGATAAAGAGGCAAGAATATAATGAATTCACCCATTCTTAAAGCTTTTGATGTTTATAAGCATTCTTTGTTAGTACTGATGAAAATTCTATTAATATGTTATCCAGTTGAAATGTGGGGTTAATAATCATGACTAAGTATATAAGGATAGAGATAGAATCTTTCTTCTAACTTTATTTTAATAATTAAATAGAAGTTAATCAATGTAAACATGAAATTAGAATGGCCTAATGTAAGTGTAATTAAGAGGAGAAAACTAACTAATCATTGAGGCTGTGGATAAATAACACTCTACATATTGACAAAGGTTCAAGAATAGAATGAATCTGCCAATTCTTGGAACTTTTGTTGACAAAGGTATAATTATAAATATTAAAAGCTCCAAGAGTAGTTAGATTTATTCTATTATTGATTTTTTTGTAAATATACAGAATTCGTTTTTTTCATAGTTTAAGGAAGAGTGGTTTCTTCTCTTCATTACATATACATTAGAGTATGCTAATTTCATGTTACTTTTGTTAACTTCTATTTAATCATTAAAAACAAGGTTATTAAAAAGAAAGATTTTATTTTCATCCTTGTATAGTTGATTATTAATCTAATAATTATTGTCATATTTTATCTGGATTGTTATTAATTTCCCTCTGAATTTTCACTAGTGTTTGATAAAAGAATGTTTATAAACATCAAAAGTTCCAAGAAGAGAGGAATTCATTGTATTCTTGGCCCTTTATCAACATATAGAAGTGCTATTTATCTGTATGCTGAGGAGGAATTGTTTTCTCCCCCTAATTATATATATAACAATTCTAACAATTGTTTGTTTGTGAATCTCCATCATGTACAGATTTGCTGATAAATCATTAAGTTTTTCTGGTGAAACAGTTTATTAAATATTTATAAATGCTTGTTAATAACATACATATTGATTTCAACTTATGTTACAGAAGTCACATTATTAATTGTATTGTGCTATTACTGACAATTAAATGTATTTGGAATATTTAAATAAAGTTAAATTTTTCTAAAGACATTCAATACTTATATTAGATGATGGAAAGTCCAATATATGAATACAATTAAAATACCATTATCACAAACCTTCTGGAAATCACACATATTTTTAATATTTTATATTCATAAAATGTGTTGAATTTATCAAATATGCATATGTATACCAATTTTAAATTGTGTATTTTTAGATAAACTTTGAATATAAGTCAATAAAAAAAAAATACTAGATTTAAAAGTACTTGAGCAGATTAGACTACATTCAGATATAAGATAAATAGAGAAAGAGGCAGTAAAAATGAATTGTTACTTTGCATTTGATTAGTAGATAATGAAAAAACCTTTTAACTTTGCAAATATTTTTACTGTGATTAAAATTATTATTATTATCATGATATAGAAAAGGTATACTATTAAATTCTGAGGAATGTTTATGAAAATGTATCTGCAGTTATTATTCTACTTGGTGTCACTAAAAATATTTATATTCAGCAGAATATATGACAAGGTAAATTCTATTTCTCCATAACATTTTATAGCAGTTTTATGTGACATTTTTTGGTAGATTAAGATGGGAAGCAAATATAAATTATTCAAGTCATAAAGTTTGTTTATGACATGATCATTCACAAATAAGTTTCAGAACGTCCAAGAATCCTGCCAAAGTTTATTACTTGAAAGCAGTAAAATAGTATTAAATATTTAAAGGTTTTCTAAGAAAAAAAGAAAAGAAAAAACAATGATAATGGTTTAAAAGAAGTTAAAAATATCTTTAATACAGATGGAAACATAAAGTTAATCATAAAACTAAACTTGATGAGTTGCTTTTAGTGGAAATATACTATATATGTAAAATAATGATCCTTCTATCTATTTTTTTACTTAAAAAAAGAAGTAATAATTCAATTTGGACACACACACCACCACTATCACTATTTGCAGTATAACATAAATATCTAGGAAGGTTTTAAGCAATTTAATTTTCTGGCTTTACCAGCAGAAGTGATTCTAAAGACAAAAGACGACTGCCATGTCCAACTGGGCCCATGAGCTGTATTTATTAATGTGCATGAGCTTTATTTTCCATGGTAACAATCAAGATTGATTATTTTTAAATTCTGATGATTTTTCTGTTTACTCCTAAAATAATTTAAATTTACTTATTTATTTTGGGATCTTACAACTTGTAATTTGAATTTTCTTTTCTTGGGTTTTTTTCTTTTTTTAGAATAATTATAAATGAATACAATTCATCCAACTTTCTAAAAAAATTGATTTTGAATAAGCATTTTCCACATAAATACCAATTATTTTAGCTTGCTTTTTAAATATATATCTATATACATAAACATATGTCAGTCTTATCCTTGAACTCAGTCCACAAACCAATTTTGATGATGTTTTATTTATTTATGTGTAACACAATTTTCAGTGAAAGTTTTAAACCTGGGATGACCAATATTTTACAGTCCATGTGCCAATTTTTTTCATACATGAGTTCAGATCCATTATATAACTGTGGTAATAGAATTCAATTTTTTTACAAAATATTAATATAGAGTAATATTTAGCTTTTATGTTCATTACATAATAATAGACTATAGAAAAAAATCATTGCTTTTATAAGACTTATGGGTCTGTTTTGTTTTCATCAGGCTTTTAATATTTGGAATTAAGTTTGTTAATGAAAAGAAAATGTTGTATCTCTGAGATTAAAGAGAAAAAGTAAATTAAGAGTTTATATATTATTGTGCCAAATTACTATTAGTAAAAATCAAATTTTTAGTTATTAGGTTATAACATTGTAATATATTATTATTTAACTAAAAATTTAGCATAGATGTATACAATATAGCACAAACTTATTCATCCGAATGTTATTCCCCTCCAAGGAATCATTCTTTGGTTGTAATACATTATATATTTGTTCAGTACCAAAAATCATGATGAGCATCTGTTTAGATGTAATCAAATATATTTTTAAAATTGTCTATATATATAAAATAGTAAATCATATAACATTACAATACTAGCCAAAAAATAAAATTTTACTAAAATTCTGTCATGACCATGGTTTCATCTATTAACAAATAGACCTCAAGTGAATTTTAACTAGGTAGAAACAACATATATATATATAAAATAACATAGTCTTATCATAATTCACTTTAAAAGTGAATCACTTTTTATATCAAAGAATGTCTTCATGAGATTGATGGCTTCAGATTTAAGATTTATCATCAGTGTTTCTTTTCTCATAAAGATAACATTTGTTGTAAAAGGTTATAGATTTTTATAGTGAATTATGAGAAGACGATTCTTTTGTATACATATATTGTTGGTATTAATTGAATTTCACTTGAGAAGATCTATTTATTAATAGATGGAACCATAATTGTGAGAGGATTTTAATAAAATGTTGGTTTTTGGCCAGTGTTGGGTAATGTTTTATGACTGTTTTAGTTATCATTACTAGTATAGTGGTAGGCAGTATTTAATTATATATATTTACAGGATGGTACTCCGACAACAAAAACATTTGAACATGTTCCAAGTGAAATTGGTGCTGAAGAAGCTGAGGAAGTTGGAGTAGAACATTTATTGAGGTAATTTAATGTTTTAATAAATTTATTTTGTTTAATATATTCATTTTATAACCCAAATGTAAAACTGGTTTTAGTTTTTTTTATGGGAAATCTTTGAAAAAAATTTTTTGTTTCAAATTAATAATCAAGAAAACTGCAGGTATAAACTTTTTTTTTTTCCGAACATTTAGCTTTATTCTAATAAGAATAAATAATAGTAAATTACAATTTATAATAAGGATAAGAGCTAGAAGAAACATTTTATGTTATCACAAACTATAGTTTTGGGTTTTTTTTTTTAAAAAAAACAACAACATTCTAGTGGAATTTTAGAATTTATATGATCAACTCAGACCACATATAAATTATCAAAGTAAAATTTTGATCTTAACTATAGTCATTCCCATCCTGAGAGTAAGTATTAAGCAAAATGGTTTGTTGTTATTGTTTTTTTTTTTAAAAAAATATTGATTTCAGTCTTACCTTATGATATAAATTTTAAAATTTTTAATTCACTTTAGGGATAATATTGCTCCCATAGATTTACAACATGTGGTTATCTTGAATGTTTATTTCAATTTCAACATACAAATTTTGATTATTAATATAATATTAAAAATAGTTGTTAAAATCTATGAGTGTTTTTGTTTTATTTAGATATATGTATGTTTATGAATATTTAATGTTGTATTGACAGCTATAATTCTTATAATCATTCTAATTTAGAATTATTTAGAGTAGTCAGGGGATATCATATAGTAATATCAAATTTCAAGACTAGCAACTAACTATTAGCATTTGAAAATTAATGAACATTGGAATGTTGCTGAGTGAATGTGTACTCTTATTTAATGATTACTCATGTTTAAATACATTGTAGAATAGAGTGATGGAATTAATTATTTCTATTAATATAGATATTACAGACATGTTAGAACAATTATTTGTAGCTTTGTTGTGTATAATATAATGCAAACTTTATGTAAGTTATAGAATAGTGTTTTCTTTATCATATTACACATGTAAAATTGAGATATTAAAAGTGCAAAATTTAATTGTGGTTTGCCTAAAATTTTTAAATTATAAATTGGCTCAAGCTAAGTTAAGGTTGGGCACCACTGCTTTAGACCATTTATGAATTATTTTAATAAGCCTGAATTCTAATAAAAATGTCCATCCTTTTTCTTTCATGTGATTTTTTTTTTTTAAAATGTAAATGTTTGGAACAATTGTTGCAACTCAAAAACTACCATGCTTAATATTGCATTAGAAAATGTAGGAAATTATCTGTAAGGTATTATAACATAAGTATCATTTTTGTAGAAGTATTGGAAAAAACTGTTCATGCATAGTGTGAACAGTTTTTTCCTATACTTCTACAAAAATGATAAATTCTAAAATTTACTATACTGCTATATGAAAATAAATTATATCTCTGAGGGACAATAAATATAACAAGATAGCATCACTGGTGTGCATAAAGAATATAAATATCATTGGTGTACACAAAAAATATAAAATGAAGAGATGAAACTCATTTTATCACTGATATGTGCAGTAGCCTCCAATTTCTAATTTTGGATAGACAAGAAGCCAATTGCTGTGATGACAAATGCATATCCACCTTCTAGAAATGATTTATTTTGTATCTTTTATTAGGATGAATCTTTTTCTTATAGACACCTTGAGATTTGTTAATTTTTGTGGTACAAGATAAAAATGAAGAATTCTTATGCAACTATTTTTGTAGTTTTTGAAGCTATGGATTATCTCAAGTAAGAAGTATTATATATGGTTTAAATGAAAATTTTGTGAAGAATACAAAGAAATTATTAATGAAGATGTAATTTAAACTTAATTAATGATAAATTAAAAGTTATGAACAAACAATAAATTAATAATTATATCGGATATTGGATTTTTTTTTTGCCTTTTTTAATGGTAATCATTATTTGTCTTAGCTTTGTTGTTTTCCTTAGTTTTTCTATTTTCTGTCAGTATATAGCACTTTGTTCTAACATTATTAAAACTGAAGTTATTGTGAAAATTGTGTCTCAAGTCAGTTTTTAAAAAATTCACAAAGCCACTAATATAGTTATTGTATCAAATATTTTCTAAAACACTTCATTTTTATCCACTATAAAAAACAATTTTCATATAATCAAAGAGTTATCTTTGAGCGTGATTGAAGAGTTGCCTTAACAACATTGATGTCAGCAAACCTATGTATAAATAGAACTGAAATGCTTTGACTCAAGTTCTTATAACTTTTGTCATTGCTTAGAACGGACATTTTCACTTTCCTCTTTAAAAATTATCAATTTTATTTTAAAAACTGATTATTTCTAAGACCATGGAAGAATAAAAATTTAACTGTCTTTCCATTTAATTTGGGGCAGTTCTTCAATGAAATTCCAGAGGAAACAGCACAATGTATTATAAAAAAAAAACCCATCAAAATTCATTGTATTGCAAGTAAGCTATAAAATATTCCCTTGTTAAAATTTGGGATTTCATCTATGTATTGGTGATAAATACAAACCCCATGATGTATATGGGTGTTGTATTTCTAATCAATGAATTTTACAAGATCGATTAATTCAACTTTTATGTGCTCAAAGCAATTGAAATTTCATATTATAGGCTTGGAAAATCGCTAGCATTTAATACTCATTTGGATCATAACTGAATTTTGTCAATGAAAGAATTCTTTTCATATATTATTACCAACAAAAAAAAAATTTTGCATTGACCAAGTATCTCAATTCCTGAGACATACTAAAGTTTTTCTATTCTCATTCCATATTCTAATTATTATCCCATCACAATATATATATATATATTGTACCAGTCCGCCCATTTCCCCCTTTACAGTCTTATAAATCTTTCGACCCACATACGCACCGAGCATGAAAGTGACGTATGTAATGAAATGAAATAGCGATAATAATTCCCCTGCCATATCGATGGTTAAATATGAAAAACAAATGTCCCAAAAAAAGAGAGGAAGGAGATATAACCTAAAGAAAATGAGGTCAATTGGAACCTTCCCTGTTACATCATCCCACACCAGTCTGATTAACTAACGGTGGTCACTCTTTTAATTTACACACCTTTAAAAGTACTAAAATATTTTTATTTAGCCTTTAGCGCCACCCCCGACAAAGAAATGTATTGTTGACCCTCCCTTTTCCTTCCCGAGAGAGTGTGCAAATAAAATGACCACAGTTATATATTATAAAAAAAAATTAAATATAGTCGGACATAAAATGTGAGACAATATAACCCCCTAGTAAGTTATTCCTATCTAGCTCATAATTTATTTTCTCTATCTCAGGTTAATGATTGGTTTGACCCGTTTACTTGAAATAACTCCGGTTACGTGCTAATGATTGAATAAGTAATTTGAACTAAGCAAATAAGAGTGGCAAATCTTTTTTTTTTTTTAAAAATTTACTATTTATTATAACTTTTAAATATTTAATCAGGTTAAAGATTTTATATAATTAAAGAAAAATATAGTATTTAGATTAAACATCTATTTACAAAAGAGATTTACACAAAGAATATGTCATTTTAAAAATAATTGCATAATGGGTGTGATCTATACCCCTTTCCCCACTTGGAAAATAAGTTTAAGAAACAAATGTATGTAATAAATTTCCTTACGATGAAACAATTCATATAGATATTAAATCCATTTAAAGAAAAATAATACATGTCTACTGATTACCTCAAAGGATCAATAAATTATTAATATTTTTACGCATCTTTATGTTTAGTGCTTAAATATTTATACGTGAGACGCATCTACGTTTATTTATTTTAAACGTATAAGATAATGCTTAATAAGAAATAATATGGCTAAAGGATATTCTACGTAAGGTATTGCCATAATAAAGGATTATGAGGTAGAGATTCTCCATGTAGGGAATCTAAATGAGACATGTGTGCAACTATTATATAAGTGATATAAAGATTACATAAAAGATTATAGTTACGAATATATAAGAAAAACACCAACAAAAAAAAATGAATAAATAAATAACTATCAAGAGATCTAAACTCATCTGTATTTACAACTGTTATAAAGTTCGACTTCGAGCGGACCACATGAGCTACTCCATAGGGCGGACAGGGCTTCTTCCTCCATCACACGCATCAAAGAGTCCTTGTTATCAGGTCTTGGGTGGCTTCTTTTAAGACATTGTAGGGCTTCAGGGATGAACTGGTGGTGTACTGCTGCTATTGACCTACTCCATGGTTTTTTTGTATGCTGGAACAACTATAACGGCCATCTCTATTAGGTACTTGTTTGAAGATTTATAGTTGTACTTCTTGTCGGTAGATAGGTTTTAACACGACTGATTTTATTACCACTTTCACACCTTTTTTCTTTTTTATTCAGCTTTCTTTAAATTTCTTTACGATAATATAATCTCAGATATGGTTGAGTTTCAAAATTCATTTTTGATTACTAGGCATTTCTTCATGGTGATATAATATCAGATCTTACTGCTTCCTTAGACTGCTCATAAGCAACTTTGATTTTCTCCCAAAATCTACGTTCTGTCTGCTTGGACTGATCATGAGTAATTTTAAGTTGTTTTTTTTTTTCAAAGTATCTGGTCTGCCTGCTTGGACTGCTCAGGAGTAACTAACTCTCCCCACCTACTAGATAGCACATATGGTCCCCTTTCTGCCAATTAAGCTATCCCCCTACGAGCTATTGCATCAACCTATAATAATTTAAAATATACTTTACATTCCTTAATTTTATTTGTTACAAAGTATACCTTATTAATCATGGAAATTATACAGTTTCCATCTTAATTAATTAGAGCACCCATTATGCTTAATTTCATTAGATAAAACCAACTTTTAATTTTTATCTTTAAAACAGATCAAAAGAATAAATTTTCTTTTACCATAAAACATTCCTTTCCGTCTTTTGTTCTTTTTAAATTAAATTCCAATTTACCAACTTTTTCTTTATAATTACCAAAAACAAAATCCATTATAATGAAAATATAAAATTTGACATTATATTCTTTTTTTTTTTTAAAAAAAAAAAAAAACCCATTTATTTAAAAATATCAAAAAACAAACATTTCTGGATACGTATATCGTATATCGGAACATTACAAATAATAAAAAAATGTTCCCAACGTAAACAAAAGTCATTACAAACTTAAAACTATTTTTTATGTAGTTTTTTTTGTTGTTGTTGTTTTATAAGATAAATTCGTTAATAATACTACACCTACATTTGTACTGTGAGTGAAATGAGAATATAGTATAGACCAAACCCTTCACATATATAAACATTTATACACTTGTTTTAATTACGATCTATTTAATCGATTTTATATTAAATTCTAATCTTTTTAAAGATTAGCTGTGCTGAATTCTCAGCAACAGCCATTTTGTGCATGACGTTATATACGTTCTGGTACAATATATATATATGTGTGTGTACATGTATTTAAATAGTTATTTTGGATGATGGCTTTGTTCTAAACTGTATGTCTGAGATAGATTAACATAAAATATTTATTTCAAAATGGCCTGAAACCAATTAGGGTGTTTTAGTAATTCCTAATACATATAAAAGTAAATTCCACAATTTTATTGTGTTATGGTACCAATCAAAGATTACTAATATTATTCCTGTGAGAATTTGGCCCTACTTTGTTACAGTATTTTTCCAACATTTAAGTCATGATCAGTAAAGATCCCCTGTATATCATTTTCAATTTATTTATAAATCAGCAACTAATTTTTTTTTTTTCAGAATTTTCCACTAATTTATATATATACACAGTTTATAGATATCTTTTTAAAATTAGAATTATATATATATTGTACTTTGTATATTTTTTGTTTTACTGTTATTATAATCAGGTGGTTTAATCTTTAACATAATATCATCCCATAATTTCAGGTTGAATGTTAATTGATGCTAAGAGCTTACCTTAAGGCTCAAGCAGAAAATACTTCATTGTTTTTTGTTTCCAGTAGTGTTATTAATTTTTAAAATGCTTGTATTATAATACTTCATAATGTTACTTCTAACACCTGAGTTAAAGTAGAAAGCCTGTAGCTTTTTCCTCCTCCTCTAATATATCTTAACAACTGACCTTTGGATCTATTAGCAGTAGGAAATACTTGTTGATTGATACAAAAAGTCATTAACACCTCATCTAACTTTATTAAAATGCTATCTGTTTATTTTAATGACATGCATTCATGTGATATAGATGTAGATAAGCATAATTTATTAGACAATGTTGTTTTAATAGTTGACTCACTGTATTAGTAATAAAACTATGTACAAGGAAAAAAAAAGGCAATTTGTATTTAAAATAGTAACAATTATAATGTATATACATCTGTATGTGTTTGCATGTATAGGAGAATTTGTAAATAGAAAAAGAAAAAAAACTATATATAAGTGATGAATATGAAGTTCTAGATCATACTTTCATAGTTAATACTTCTTAAAATTGCTATCATGAAAAGAGAATTAGCAGAGTGGAGATTTTTTAATGCAGTTATCCAAAGATAATGTCCCCTGATAATAACTTTAAAAATTGATTGAAATAATAAATGATACCTTAGATTGTAATACTAGGCAAGCTTCTACACTATTAAGTAAATTAATCATAAAATATGAGCTGTAAAATTCTAATCTTTACAAAAACTTGATATATTGGAATGTTTATGATATAAGTATGCACTAAAAATCCCCCAAAATAGCAAATATGATGCTGGATTAAGAGAAAAGTTTAAATAAATATGGATACAAATTCTAGTCATTTTTCAAAAAGATAGAGAACAAAACGATATATATAGAAAACATAGTATACTGAAAAAACATTATGTATTATATATAAGAATAATTTATTTATTTATTTATTTCTTACTACAATAGGTATAAATTAAAATTCCACATTTTATAAATCAAAACATTCCATATCTGTTATTTGTAAAATGGGTACCGATTTAGAGTGTGCTCTCAAGCCAATTTGAATTCTAAAGACCACCCAAAACCACTATTGACATATCTAAGCGATAAATGGCATTGAATAATCTACACGTGGTCATGATATGACTATTCATTTCAAAATAACAATTTACATCAATGCGTTTTTATTTAGAAATCAAAATTTATGTAAATTTGAAGCTGATAGAAAGACCAACATCGCAATTTATATAAAAGATTTGCTTAGCGTAGGTTTCAGCTACAGATCAATTGCAAAGAAAATTAAGCAATTTCACAGTAAACTAATAGCTAACCACAAAAATAAGGATAAGCCTCAAATTACACTCCCTTATATTCCCAAAGTATTACAACAGATAATAAAGACTTTAACTGGGGAATTTAAGGTTGGTTTTCGTACTCCCCCTAATTCTAACAGACTCATTAATAATTCAAAGGATAGAACAGACCCATCTCAAACACCCCAGGTGATTTACAGCATGTCATGTCCACAGGCAGGATGCAAAGCCATATACTATGGGGAAACTAAGGCCACTGTTCATAACAGAGCTGCTCAACACTTGTATACCTATAGAAGAGCAAAAAAGAACAGCGATAACTTTTCAATATTTCTGGAACATGAAAAGCAGACTGGCCATGTGTTCGAACCAGGCAACCCCAGGATTGTATGCCCTGAAACCAACGACTGTAAAAGAAAGATCAAAGAGGCGTTCTTTATTGTTTGCGACAACAATTCTATCAATAGACGCGACACGTGTTTTTCCATTTCAAAAAAATGGTCAAACTGATTTGCATTTATATTTGCATATTTGTTATTTAATAACACTACGTAAAGATTTATTACTTTCGTCGGCCATGAATATGAGGGCAAACCTCGAAAGCGCTTGGCCCATTTAATAGTTTTAAGCGAAATTTGTTTTGTTTATTTGGAAGCTTCTTCGTCAGCGAGTAAATCGTTTTTAGGCTATCAATAATTAAAAAATTAAAACACAAATTTCATACAACTATGCTGGATTTTAAATCATGTGACTAATATATTCAAAATATAAAAAAGGGAAGGAGTGAATAAATTTTGAAATAGTAAAAGCTTATAATTTCTAAAATACAAATTTAAAATACTTAAAAAGAAAAAGTGAATGAAAAAAATAATGGACATATATATTAATTAAAAAATGGAAAAGACATTTAAAAAAACCCACATACTTGTGACTTCTGCATTTTTTAGACGATACTCGGTATTATCAAAAACATTCTTCCCCATTCCTGTATACTTTGGCTTGAAGTGCTATCATTAACTGAATTTTATTACAATATATTCCCATAATCACATGTTAAATAAACATAAAATTGACCAAGCAAGCTTATAATTTCGAAATATTAAAAGCTTATAACTTCTAAAATACGAATTTGATTACAATATAGGGCCATAACCACATGTTGAAATAACGTAAATGTTGAATAAACATAGAAACAACTGTCGAAGCATATTAATTCTACAATTAATAATAAATCATATTTTATCTTGACATTACCCCGAAAGAATAATTGTCTAAAATAAAGAATGTTAATTTTACAATTAATAAAAAATTAATAAATCAGATTTTTTCTTAGCAAGCGAGTACTGTTGTGTGCTTCATTTCTCATATGTCATTACGAAGAAAAAGATGGAAAGGAGAAAAAGTAGGCATTGTTCACATGTGATCACATGATTTGAAAATGTATATAAAAGGACAAATTTTAATCCAAAATCTTAGACAAAGTAATTTCTCTTGAGTAGACAAATTTCTTATTAATAACTTCTTGTAAGAGACATTTTGTAAAAGTAATTTAATCTCATAATATCCTGCAGTATTATTATGGTTTTAAAATTGTTTTACTTTGATATCATCACTACCAAGAACCAAGCTGTTCTCAATGATGAAGACATAAAAAATCCATGCACAAAGTGCAGTGTTCTCATGTGCTGTTGTAGGTGTCAGATTACCTGCTCTATCTATGCAGGATGCGGATGCTAATAAGTTGCATTGCAAATTGGTTAACCTTATGTGAAATACTGGAACTATTTTTTATTCTTCCTAATCGATTTGCCAGTCAGAACAGTGGTGAAGATGATCAGAAAATCTTCAGCAACTTTAGGGGACTGGTTTAATTTTTGTAGGAAAGTCTTCTCAAGCTGTATCTGTTGAGATGTGGGGGTAGTTAATACAGACAGAACAAGAAACTATTCAAATTGATGATGCCAGGTTTCCAGCTGATGAAAATATAACAGAGGAAGTCTGCTCAGCAGTAATATAAATTTTATTATTACCCATGTTTTATGTATCTATGATTAAATTATTGTCTATTAACACTGAATCACAAGATTTTCAGCAGAAATCTTATTGCTTTATTTCAATTACCTTCATTTAATCACATATTTCATCTGTGCTTTTTGATCTAAAAGTAGCTCCATATAAAGTAATATTTTTTCCTCATTCCAAAATTCCTTGAATTGAAAAAATTGAAATGATGTAATTATTTTTCATTCTCAGTTTTTTTTCTTTGGATGAAGAAGGCTTGTAAACATTGTTGTCAAGAATAAAGTTTCACAAGATGATAGCCATATCACATCACATAGCATCTCTATGTATACACACATTAACAATGACTGAGAAATGCTCTAAATTTAGAAAGATCATACTTTAAATCAAGATATAAAGTTTGCACAAAACAAAAGTCAAGCAAAAAAATTTTTTTTTTCATAATAAGTATCTTAAAATGTATTAATGCTCAAACTATTATTTTTTAAAAAAATTTTTATTTATGTTTTGCTATTTGTAAAATTAAAGTCAATATTATTATAAAGCTCAAACATAAAAGATCTACAAATAACTAATCATTATAACTACATTTTTTAAAAATAATTTATATAATTACAGTGATATTAAATATTTTAAATGCTTTCTCTGGCTAAGTATTTATCATAAAGCTTGTTGAGGAATTGGCAATCCTCATTGTTTATAACTTACAAGCTTAAGAGAATAGGGTCATGTGATCTATGACTCTTATTTTGACTATTTATAGTCTCTGCCTTAAGTCTTATGCGATGTTTTATTGCTAAGACTACTAATATATGGTATGGCTGAAGATCTATCAGCCCCATATAGCTATTTGAGTTTGATAGCTGGGATTGAAGACATGTAGGTGTTTGAAAATTTCAGATTTTCCACTCAATAGATAACTTTTAGATAAGTGCTGGCTTTGGGTTGGTATTTTTAGATCTAGTGTCTGAACCTACCCTGGCACCTCTCTGAGGAGTGCCAAAGCACGAAACCATGGTCAGGAGTTTGGGGGGGTTCCTGACAGAGATATTTTAAATGCTTTTTCTGGCTAAGCATTTATCACAAAGCTTGTTGAGGAATTGGCAATCCTCATTGTTTATAACTTACAAGCTTAAGAGAATAGGGTCATGTGATCTACAACTCTTATTTTGACTATATTGCCACCATATTTAAAAAAAATTTCAGATGTCATCTTATCAGAAGCTTTATCTTTTCCATTTTAAGATTACAAAGCTAAATATTTTTGTCCAAATCAAAATGAATAAATGAAATAGATATGTCAAGTTTTAATCTTAATTTATCATTGTCATAATAAAAAAATTTCATCAATGCATTAATAAAATTGCGATATCATTTTTCAATGTTGAAGATATTATCATCATATAAAAACTTTTCATTGTTGAATTTAATAAAATTGTGATATTTAAATTATTTTTCAAGTTGACATGTTATTTTCAATTATTCAAGAAAAGATCTAAAATTATCATAATCAGCAAATATTTGTATCTCCTTTGTAATTTTAATCCAATCTTTTTCTAAAGTCTTCATATTAATTGTTGAACTTTTGTCTTTAAATCTCTATATAACCAGTTCCATATTCATTATTCTGTCAAGCAAAAATGCAAAAGTATGTTTTTTTAATCAAGTCATTAATAATAGAATCATTGTCAGAGAATTAATCTTGATTATTTTTGTGTGTGTGTGAACCCAAAAATAAATACATGTGTCCATAATAAATTTCTCAAAATAATTCGATGACTCAATATTATGATAATCTTGAAAGTCAAAATTAATTTTAATATCTGAAAGCTCTTGAAATTTAGCATGAATAGTACATGCTTCTAAAGAATAAATGTCAGTTTTTGTGAGAATGTATGGGATGTCCTATTTTTTAATACAACCATCTATTTAACTTTGAAACATACTAATAATCTGTCCAATAAATCGTAGTAAGTATGCTCATATAATGTAGACTTCTGTTGTATTCCGACCTCTAATTATGATGTAGCTTAATAGATGCTCTTGTTTCAGCATGGATACATCCATGTCATTTATAGTGATTTTTCTGCATATATAAATATTGTGCAAAAATTCAATATTAGTAGTCTATTTTAATTTGCACCATTAATACCATAATTTCCAGAAACTTTTGGCCAAGTTTTGATGGGTATCCCAACATAGGTATTAAAATCTTCAATAATAAAAATGTGATCATTTAATAGTATCGATGTAATAATCACTAACTGGGAATGAAGGTCTTTTTTTACCATCTATGTATTTAATGTTAGAGCATATACTCTAATAAAATGAACCCAAGTACAATTATATATACAAAGTTTTAATACGTTTTAGCCTTTTTTTAAAAAAAAAACAACAAAAAAAACAAATAATTTATTAAACAAGAAAAAATTGTTACAATTGTTAAATTAAATTTACATGACTTTGAACTAAACTGTCTTTTGCTTCCAAGAAGCCACTCTGGTTCTAGTCCCAAACAGGTTGTTTCCTAGTAATTTTGAGGTATGCTTTGAAAAATTATTTATAAAAACAAAACCTTATTCCACGTGTCCTGAAATAAATTCAAAGGTGTGAGCATTTTGTCTCTGTCTTTAATTTTTTTTATTACTCCAATGTAGGCATCCGAGGCACTGAGGGTGTTTTGTTCAAAGCCTTTGATTGATATATCATGGAATTTCCAAGAAAGACAATATTAATAGCAAACCCAAAACCATGTAGTCTTTTTTTTGTTGATTGATCTGCCCTTCCAAAAAAAATTTTAGCCATCTACCTGGTCTTTTAAACTTTCCTTTGTGGAAGATGAATTACACTAAAAGCAGTTATATCATTCTTAAATCTTGGACCTTTCAGCTATAAATACTATCCTATGCTCTGCTCTTGAAAAGTTTGCATTAGGTAGAGTTGACACATTCTATGTTCATATAAGTTAAGTTAAAAATACTTATTTTTATTAACATGACAGCCTCCTATTTTATCATTACTGTTGCTGTTTCACTTATTTTATTATTTTATATACTAACCACCAAGTATGACACTCTGATCAGACTGTGCGAGACAGGCTCTTTTTAGATCATCGTTTGTAGGTTCCAGCCATTTTTGTGAAAGTTAAAGGGATCCTTAAATATGGTGGGTTGAACAAACATGTCCTTGGTAAACTGAAGTTCCAAATCCAGTTTGAGCATGATTCAGTAGTGATTGTATTGCCTCAAGCAAAGATAACAATTAAAAACTGCCAATCTGCTGAACCGGTCCTTGTCATAGCTTTCTTAGTGCCCAAGAGCTTGTATAAAATATGAAAAAAACAGGGAATTGGAATCAGAATTGAGTGCATATAGTTAAATGATAGAAATGTGAATGCACAAACCACATTGTCACTGTTAATGTAGAGAGATAACCAAAAACATGATAACTGAATACTACCTTAAGTGACTGGAGACAGAAAGTAAAAAAAGAAATCAGAAAAGACTATCAGAAACAGCACTTAGCTTTTGATTAATCAATTTAGTCTACAATGTAGCAAAAGGTACTCTTGGTTCTGGACTGTTTATTGGTTATTCACCCTCAAATCTTGAGATTATTCTACTACCTGTCACTTGTGCATCAGTCATTTAAGTGCAATAAAAATAATAATTAGAACAACAAAAATTTTAAAAATCTGATGACATGAATTATATTTTACATTAAATAAGTGGATAATAGAATGACCTCATATACTCAGGAGTTTCGTAAGATGTTTGAATGGTGGTCGTGATAGGGTCGGGGTTGTAATCCATGCACTTGAGCTCCTGAGTCTTATATTCTGCAACCAAACAATATAGGTCTTACCCTCACTATTTGCCATTTAACTAGTCTGATAATGGTTATTTCTCTGATTGGAAAGTGGATTGTGCATTTAATGTACCTAAAACATCTATCAAATTTGGGGACCTAAAAAGAATAACAGTGGGAAAACAATGTTGATGAAATAAAAAAGGGCTCAAATTTTAGTTGCTTTATAATTTTATATAATGAAATCTATATATTGTGCTTAATATTTAGAAATTTTTATTTTGGTTATCAATATTTAAAATAGTGTTACTGTTTTTCAAACATATTGTTACAATTATGTTGCTAATAATTTTCTTTTCTTATTAAGGAGTAGTGAATCTTAGTACTTACATTTTTTGAAAATCAAATGCAGTATCATTGTCAGAGTGAAAATAAAAACTTCTGTTAATTCTGTGCTTATCAAACATTTAAATAAGTATACAGCCTTTGCAAATAATAATTCTATATTGATGCATCTTCAGTTTTCAAAACCAGAATCTGAAGTACTACATATCATTAAATCTGTTTTTAACTGCTAATGCATAACCATCACTGACCAATAAGTGCAAAAAATTTCAGACCTTGCATGAGTATTAAATTTTTGAAATAGTGGTTTCCAGTTAACATCTGTGATTTCAAAGATTATTACTAAAATAATGTTGACGATGGGCGATATAAAACTGATAGTTGTGTCTCTCGAATAGTACACCCCATTATCAGCCATCTTAATTATGTTTCAATGTTAATGTCTTAAATTAGCATGTGATTGTTTTCCAATTTAATCAGCTATTGTTACTATCTGAATCAATGATGATCGATGGTAGGATAGATCTTTTTTTTATTGGTTAGGAGGCCACTGTGCATGTGAGACCTGTGTGAAAATTAAACTATTATTCTAATCCATCAAGTGTAATCTTTTTTTGCTGGGATTTAATCAGTTTTATCACGTAAATCTTCTACACATTCTTTTTGATGTTCATAATATCTACATATATTTGTTATGCACACAAACATTTGAGCACACACAGAATGAAATTTCCTTTATAAATTTAAATTTTAAATTTTTTATGGTTTTTAATTCTTTACATTATCTTTGTAAATCTGTTTTTTATTTCCTCTTTTTTTTCTCTCTTCCCCACTCTTGCCTTTTTTATAATTTTGCCTTTGTTTATCAATTTCTTGCCTGGTTGCTTTTTCACTAAATAGATTATTGTGAACCAATATGTTCAAAGTCTGTAGAAACAATGAGCCAGAACTGTGTTTATTGAGAAGGAAGAAGTCTCTGAAAGATTCTCTCTTGAATGTTTATCTTGTGTGCTACTTATTGACATAATCCTAATTAATATTTTAATTATTCTCACAATCAACTGCTTTGAGAAAATATTAATTTATGTGACATTTTTATAAGACATTGACAGTTTTATAAATGTTTTTTTTTTTTTAATACAGTTGGTTTTTGAAGCTTTCGTTATTTAAAGAAAAGTAGAAGTAATTGAACATAATATTTATTTACAAACGTATTTAATTTACAGTAATAAAACGTAGAATGAATGTAGGTGATCAAAATTATATGTAGAAGTATATGCATTCGCGGATACTATGAAGAAAAAATAAATAAATTAATAAAAAATGGATGGAGATATGGAAAAATATATAGGACAAATGACAATTGCATATAAAAATAATAATCTAGTACTTTGATACACAGAAATTCATAACTTCTACCCCTGAAATAAGAGAATTAGGTTGTGATTTATGACCTTTAAGTTCTAAAAATTGCCACTTTATCATTTCACCAAATCACTCAGGGCAAAAAATAATCAAATTGTTTATTGCATTGTAGCTCTTAAGAAATTTGAGTACCAGAAATGATAGCTCTGGAGGGTAATTCCTGAAACGTTGAGCTACAGAGTTCGCCTTTCCACTACTATGCCAAACTATATCTTCAGCTTGAAGAGATGGATATTTTATTCAAATAATTAATCCGACAAATATTTTTAGTTAATCTTTCTCCTATTTCAAATTTATATATATACTTGCAATTTTTAAAAGATGATATATACTTTTGCTTGATTAATATATTCAGTCAATTTTTTTCCTTTTTCAGGAGCGTTTTTGCCGTTCCTGGTAATACTAAAATGTACAGGAAGCTCTATTTAACTTTTGTTAATGAATTTGTCAGAATGCTACTATTAATTAGAAGGGATTTGAACACAGACTTTCAAGCTCTCTTCAGCCATCCACTCCATCTTATATAACCGAGACACATGACCACATACATGTGAAAAAGATAAATGATCTCCTATTCACATATTTTATACTGAACAAGCAATCATCATTTGGTCCAGATCATCTCCCACATATATATAAACCGAGCTCCGATTATATGTGTGTGGGAGATGTTGATCTGGACCAACTGATGAATGCTGGTTCAGCACAAAATACTGATATTAGAGATCATTTGTCTTTTTCACATGTATGTTGCCAATTGTACCGGTTATATAAGATGGAATGGATAGTTGACAGTAGCTTGAAAGTCTGTGTTCAAACCCCACTCTTTAAATTTATCGGGTTTTTTTATTAATAGAATTATAAAAGAGAATAAAAGTAATTGTATTAGAAATACCATTTTTCTTATTACTATGGAAATGAAGCAAAAATTCATATGTATTGTTAATTTAAATTTTAATTATTTATTTTTAAAAATTCATCCTTTTTTTTTTATCACAGAAGCAATAAAAATGAGGGGGGGGGTGCTTAAAATAATTTAATTGCTGCTACAATTACAAATTCAGTAATATAATAATCAAATGGGTAGTCACTCAGAAAATCATATGACATTCAAGCACCAGAAATAACAGATTGAGTTTTGATGCAAGAACCTTTATCAAATTTGTCACTAACTGCCACTATGCTAAAGCTGCACAAATATAAATCCAGAACAAGGTTTAATATACTTTTTTTTTCTGTAATATTTAAAATAGATATTTGGAAAAAGAAAGCATGAATCGAAATTAACAAATAATGCATTAATAATATATATATATATATTTAATTTAGTTGTTTACTGGTGTGATTTTAAACTTTAATCAGATTCAGTTTTGAATCTAGCCTCTCTTCTCCACATCACCCCTCCTTATTTCATCCTTCCATTTTACATGTGTTCTCTTTCAAGTCTTTTACCATCTCTTGGAATTCAGTTTAAGATTTCAATTGTTCTCTTCTAGCAATATGTCCAGTCCAACCCCACTTCAATCTCTTAATTCTTTCAATGATGTCAGAAATGCCTGTTTGTTCTCTCACCTATGCACTTCATTTCATTGAGTGATCTGAAGTCTCTGTGTTGCTCTTCTGTTAAGTATTTTAGTCTCAGATCCATGAGTAAGAACTGGTAACGCACGTTTATTAAAAACCTTCCTTTTCAGATACATACACTATTTTCTTTTAATATTAAGTTATTTCTACCAAAAGCATTCCAACCAAATTTAGTTCTTTAATTAATTTCATCCATTATGTTTCTGTCTGTAGTAATAGTTTGACCAAGGTATTTGTAGTTGTTAACTTCTTCTAACTCATCATTATCAATCTTTATTTTCTTCTTTTGAGAAAATCCATTTAGCATTACTTTAGTCTTTTTAACATTTACCTTTAGTTTTATTTTCTTACTCTTAGATGATAATTCTTACAACCTTTCCTGAAGCTTTGAAGCATTGTTTGCAAAAACAATTACATCATTTGCAAAATCTAGATGAGTTAAATAATCTCCATTTACTTTTACCCTTTTAATTTCTCATTTTAATCCACAAAATGCTTCTTGCAAAACTGCTATAAAAAGTTTTAGACATGGAGTCACATTGTTGTACACTCTTCTCAATGTCAATCTTTTTAGTACTATTATGTAATCTATTTGTTACTGTCGCATTTTTATAATATGACAATATCCTGGGTCTATCTATACCTTGATGATACAATGCTTTAATCACTGAAGAAATGCTTATAGAATCAAATAAATGCCTTTTCATAATCTACAAATCCAAAGCATAATGGTTCATTGATCCCTTCTATAACTTCTCTCAATACTTGGATATGATCCACTGTACTAAAACCACTTTTAAATCCAGGTTGTACTTTTAGTTAGTTAAATTCCCAAGTTCACTACAGATGAGTTGTAATTGTTTTAGTAAAAATTTATGTAGAACTGATTAAAGTCTGATAGATCTAGAATTTTTAATATCTTCTTTATCACTTTTTTTAAATATTAATATTAATACTTCATTCTTCCAATCATCTGGACAGCTTTATCATTTAGACATTTGGTATATAACTTTGCCAAAAAAAAATGGCTGTTTTTCACCTGCGTCTTTTAAGATATCTATTACAATTCCATCATTACCTGGAGCTTTTCCTTTCTTCATAAATTAAATTGCATGTCTTATCTCTTCATTTAAAATCCTGGGCAATTCAGAAGATGTAGTATTTGTAAATCGTATTTTTCCTTATTTTTTTATTGCTATATAGTTCTTAATAGAACTCTTCTATACATTTCATGATGTTATTTCTGTTTTTAGTAATAGTTCCATCTTTTTCTCTTATTGCAGAAATATGTTTCCTACCAATACTAAATGTTTTACAAACTTTGAGATTTTTATTTTCTTCTATAGCTTTTCTTGCTAGTTCACAATTATACTTTCATATATCATTAACTCTTTTTTTGCAACATTTTATAAAATTCAAGATATTCTTCTTAATACATCATTTTTATATATTTCCATATTCCTTTTTTTCTTCATAAATTATCTTGTCTCACTAGAAATTTTACCAGTCAATTGCTGTTTTTTTGTATTAGCTATCTTTGTTGCAGTTTTTAAATGAGAATCAGTTATCTTCATATTGAATTCATTCAAATGTGAATTATGTTTAAAATCTTTTAATATTTGAAAACAATTTACAAGTTTTAATATAAATTTATTGGAATATTTCTGAAGATTGGGAATATCAACTGTGAATAATGTTTTTCTTAATAAATTTTTGTCTCATTTTGCATTAACATGTATCTTATATCTTACTACTAGTCGATGATCACTTCCAGTGTTGAATTTATTAAGAACATTACAATCTTGAAATACATATTTTCTGTTAGTCAAAATATAATCCAATACTGCTATACCTTCATTTGAATGGTTCCATGTCCATTTCCATTTAACATTTTTCTCTAAAAAAGAATTCATAATATAAAGTTTTTCTTTTTTTGCAAACTTCACAAGTCTGTCTCAAAGCTTACGAAACAGGTTGTTTAAAATAACAGTAAACTGGGAGCACTGATTATTAAGGTCATGATATTCTGTCAACAGTAGTGATTCTGAATTTTTGGGATAACTTAATAAATATAAATGCAATTTTCAATTTCAGAAAAGTATGACATAAATTTGTTACAATTTTATAATAATTTATTTAGATTTAAAAATTTGAATTCATTTCACAAATATTTTGTTAATTTTATTTTTACAATAGAGTTACGAAAGTAAAGCCATTGTTCTGTTAAATATTTAAACATTTTTATATAAATATTTTTATATTTGGAAAGTTCAAATATGATTTTTTAGAATTTGTTTGTAAACCTAAGTTTGTAACAAATCAAGCCCTATTTATTGATTCAAAATATTAAATAACGGTTTTAACATTAAAATTAAAATGTTGAACTATTAATTCAAATTCTCACTTGGGATAGACAGATAAATGTTGAAATGTGATAAAATTAAACAGGAAAATTTATTTACTGCATTTAACTCATACACTGTACTATGTTTGTAAATTTGAACTAAAATCAAATTTTTAAAAGTTAAACAAAAATGTTACATTGATGGTATCACCTGCCATTTGCTTTTCATTAATCCACATTAGTAGGAGTTTCCATCTGTTTTGTGATATTATTAATATGGAAATTCCTTTGTTGGTCTTTGCATCTTTTATTTCATCATTATTATTTTTAAAAGGCATTCTGTATTCACCCTTAGATATCTGATAGTTTTATTGATCTCTAGTTTAGAAATTATTTCTGTCCTGGCATTTATGTTAGTTTTCCAAATCCATTTTTCTAGCTCATGACTAAAATTATTATACAGTAGTATATACATAGGATATTTCATGCTAAAAGTACAAATGAACTTGGTAATAAAAAATTATATAAAATATGAAAAAATTCATGAACAATTATGTAGGATACTTTCCAAAACATTTTGCATAAACAAATACTTTGTATAATGGCATTTCTGATATTATTTGCATTTGTTAGTTTAATAATCATTTCATATTTATCATTATAAAGATTTTTTTTTTTTTAAATATTATTTGGATACAAACTATTTAAATTGTCACTTATGTTTAAAAAATAATTGTAGAGTTTAAGCCTTAATTATGCTTAACAAAAGTATTACGAGTGTTTAATGTTATTAATTTTAAATGTATATATTTATATAGAGTGCAAGAAAGAAAGTACATAAAATTTAATACATTCTAAGATTGTAATTTATGAGGTTATATGATATATTTTATCCTTACATTTAATTAAAGTATATATCATTGAGCAAATAAATTAAATATCTCTAATAATACTGTGTAGAAATTTATTATCTGATGTTTAATGAAACATTTACAGCTATATCTAGAGATCAGAAGGTTTTGAGAAGATGATACTAATAATTTAAATGAGATGAAATAAATTGGTAACTAAGCCTTATAAAATGTGTTTATTATATAATTGGCAGATGTTCCTTCAAAGTTCAGTGGAAAAAAGTATAGATTGAATGATTTGTATGTTTAATGAGATGACCTTTTTAGGAACTTCATTATATCATTATGTGTATGTTATTTTTGGCACTTATAGTGTCTTGCTTCCACATTCTGTTAAATTTTAATTTGGAAATAAATTCCATTTTTAATAGCAATAAATATAAATTTGCCCCATTTCGAGAGGGGGGGGGAGAAAAGGCTCTTGTATAAAGACTTGATCTTTTTTAATTGTTCACTTTAATTGTGACATAAATGTCCTGTATGTATTTAAAACAAATCTCTTTCATTATTTGACCTTTAAAGAAAAAAAAATTGTAATATAAAAAGATTTTTTTTACTACTTCATTAGTTTTATTATTTTTTCTCTCTTAGAAAAGAAAAAAAAATGCTGTAATTAAAAAACATTCTAGCACTTGTAAGGTTGTCTCTATAACTTTTACCACAGGCTATAATAATTACGAACACACATCAATCTGCAGTGGGGCAATCTACAATTCTAGTTGTTGCTAATCTTTCCTAAGAAGCAAATTAACCTTGTTCAGCCAACCAAACTTAGAATAGTTGCAAATGTTTGCTTACCATCTCTCTCTCTCTCTCGTTTTCCAAGTAATAAAATTTATTATTTGTATATCTTAGATATTTTATTTTTGCATAAAACTAGTTTGAGTATTCTGAATGTGTGTGTGGTATGTGGAGGGCGGTAGTTACATTTTTATAATGTTGTACAGTATTTGATATCACAAAATTATCCTTTAAAATAATTATTTAAAAGGTGATAAATTAAAAAAGAAGGAAAGAAAGAAAAAATAATTCAGCTAAATTAGAGTAATTTACTTGGAAAAAAGGTAATTTTCTCGAAAATTGTTCACTGATTTAAGTTTATTCTTTTGTTGTTTAAGCCTTTAACTAATAAAAAAAAAAAAAAGTTAATTACTTACTTAAAGGCTCAAAATTTTTAAATTTTGTATTCAAGAATTATATAATAATATATAATTGTTAATATGCAAGGCGTTAGGTCTTACTGATTAGATTATTTGCTCATCTAAAATTTGGGGAAAAAATTTTAAAGTCCAAGAAAGCCATCACTTTATCAGGTGTTAATGAGTATTTGATCATTTTTATTCAAATGATAATTCAAAATAGGAAAATTATATACCCCTACAATCTGAAATATTGTCTTTACTGTACCTCTGTAAAGGAATTCTTAAAAAGTCTTTGCTTTGATACAAGTTATTTAAATGCTATTTTATCTTATATATATATATTTCATAAATATTTTTTAAAAATCATTAATAATCATTTAATTGTGAATTATAAGTGCTTTATTAGTAAACATTTTGCTTTGTGTATTTTTTCAACTTATGGGTTTAATGGGAAAGACAGATTCTTTGGACATTCAAAGTTCTAGCTAATTCTTATTCAGTCATTGTTTTTTTTTTTTTTTACATCTAAAGATTCTATTATAGTTGAACTCTAATTTTTCATTTTCATATTTTTTCAGATAATTTATATCTCATATCAAAGTGAAGCCTAGTACAGGACTTAATTTTAAACTGTATGAGTGCAAATAAATATATTTTATAAATCAATAATTGCATTAATGGTATAATATTATATACTTATTCAAAAGTTTTTATATTTAAAATGCTATTTTCTTGTTTTATTTCAGTCTTTTTCAAGAGAGAGCACACATTTCTATCAAAGATACTCAAAGATGTTTTGTACTTTTTAAACTAGCATCTATTATAAAATTTTTCATGTACTAATAGTACATAGTATACTTTGTATATATGTCATCCAATCAATATCTTTAAGGAGATGAAAGGGTCTATTTGTTTATTCAGTCTTTATATTAACTTTCATACATTCAAAGTCTTAGCCATTTTAGTGAATTATTTTTATAAAATTTATTTTGACAATTTCTCATATTAAAAATGTCTTATTTGTAATAAAATAAAAGTATTTTTTTTCCTCTTCAGTTTTTCTTATATCTGATTATTTCCATTTATGAATGCTTTCAAAACAGTATCTTAAGAAGCAAGGATTAAGAAGTTATAGATCTTTTGACAATCCTCACAACTTCTTCTCATTTATTTAAATGAATTATGTCTGTTTAAAAATACTCAACTATAAACAGTATTTTTTAAAATACCTACAGAAACATTATTATTCATAACTAATGTACATACTTTTAAATATATAACACATTTATAAAACCTAAGTGTAAATCATCAGTTAAGAATTCTTTTGATTTGTTTCAAGAAGTTATTCTCTTTCAATTGTGAATCAAATATTATTTGATCAAAATTAAGATTGGATTACATGATTAATACTATATATCTTCTATTATTATTTCTCTGTCATTTTTTTTCTTTTCAAATTAATGCTTATAGCATGAATCTTATAAAGGATACTATTTATATATCAAAATCAATTGGCTGATTTAATGAAATGTCATTTGTAAAATTCTTATCAAAATTATTTTGGCAAAAAGTGTACAACCAATCAGATGACACAATCTAATATTAAATGCCTTGAATGATTCCTTTCCCATCTGACAGAAACATAAGCAATGCAATTCTGTAATATAGGGAAAGTCAATATATATATATATAGCATATCCATAGTTTTATGTTAAAGTTTATGTCACATTATAATATGATTCTCTTTTATAGATTGAGTAAATCCTTATTTTTATATGGGATTATTTAATCCATGTGCCAAAGTTCACTATTAATATTCTTATTTTTATGTTATTATTTTATTGTTTTTTTATTGATAGATTTTTCTTTTGTCCTTTGTAATCATTTTTTTTAATATCTCATTGTTATCTTCCATTCTTACAATCAAATAGCTCAACTACTGATGAATACTTTTACTATAATGGTTTTATCAGTCATTTCAAACTTGAATATTCTTGTTTAATATTTTTAACTTGCTTTTTTATGGAAATTTATTGCAATATCATTACTATCATGGCCAATCAGAGGGGGGGGGGACACACAAGGCAACTGCCCTGGGCCTCACATATTAGGGTACTTAACTTGGCAACTCAATTTTTAAACAAAAATATAGGAGAAGGCAAAGCGATAACATAGCTCATAGAATGGCCTTAATTTTACAGTTAAATTCCCAAAAAAAAATTTGAGAAAAACTTTTCCAAGAAGGCATACCACACATCGAAAACGTAGGCCAGTTTAGGGATGATTTGCCAATTTGATGACTCTGCAATGAAAGCAACTGCAGCGATCAGCAGAACTAATAGTCTCAGACCCCTGTCAGTAAGTTCTGTGCTATCAGTGTTTTACAATACTAACAGTGCTAGAGTGAACCTACCTATTCAAATGCTATCTGGATCTGATCTGCTAGTTCATTTCTGTGACTCGTAACTTACTGTTCCTGGAGTCCTGTTTTCTGCCCTGTAAGCAAAAACTCTCATTTCTTTTCATCTCTCTCCCCATGTTCTCATTTTAAATTTTGAAGGGCCTCTAAAATATTAGTTGGTCCGAGCCTCACATTTTCTCTGGAAGGCCCTGATTATTATACTTCTTGGCATACCAAATATTTCTTTGTTATAATTTAATATTAGTTAATTCTGTATCAAATAAATAGCCACCTACTTAAAGCATGTCATATATAATATTCAGAAATAATGCATAATAAATTTTATTTTATTTTAAATATCATAAGAACTTGCCTATGTAAAAATTATCTAGGATGAGTGCACATAATATGATTTTAATATAGTGATGCGAAATCTAAAGGGTAAACTTATTTTTTCACATCCATTAATGTAAAAAGTAAATTAGAAAACAACCAGTTTTGGATTTCAAATTATTACATAATTAAATAAGATAAGTAGTAAACCCATAGAGATTAAATATATAAATATAAATTACCAAATAAATCTGATAAATAAATTATTACTTTTAATTTTATATAATGGATGCCCAAATTAATATTATATCTTGATTTTAAAAAAAATATATAAGATGATTTATCTTTGGTTTCAAATAGATCCATTTTGGGGAATTTCTTAAAGAATTTTCTTTAATATTAATGTAAAATAATAATGATGATGATGATGAAGAATACTGCTGCTGCTGCAAAAAGTTTAATACTTTAAATCAAATTGTAATAAATAAGTTTTAATACTTTATGTGATTGTTACACAAAGGAATATTTTTAAATGTATTTTTCCTACAGATTTTCCTGACTAAATAAATGTAAAATGTTTTATTTTTTAAAAAAAGTTTTAGAATAAAAATTTTAATTTTTGCATGGATTTTTTAGATATAATTTAGAACTCTGATGAGTACATAAGAAAGGTGGAGAAAAGAATCTCTATTATTGTATTTCTATCACAGTAAAGTTCATCAAAATCATAACATTATTTTCAAGATCTTATTAAACATAGGCAAATGAAATAATTCATTTATATGATGCAATAAAGATTAGCAATTTGTTTACTCCTAGTTTACATATAATACAAATCATATTTGGGTCTTTATCAAATAATAAGTTTTACAATTTATTAAATTTTGTTTGGCACTCTTTTCAGAAATTTTTTTATTATGAAACTAGAAATTGGAACATGTAGTCGCCCCTCCATCCTCTCTCTCCAAAAGATTAAATCTTCAGTGGATTTATTGTTACAACATAACAATTCTGGCAGAAAGATTGCAATTGCAAAAAAAAATTTGACTAAAAAATCAAATGATGAAAAAACAAAAATATATGATATAGTCAACAATAGTAAAACATTGCCATACTTTTCAGGGTGAAAACATTGATTTGAATATAGCTTAATAATTGCAAATATTTAATTTTCCAAGTGTTAAAAGTAAATGGTAAAAAGTAGAAGGGATTAATTGAAACTAACAGACCATAGTATAAGGCAAAATGCAATGAAATAAAGAAAACAGTTTGGAACGATAGATAAAAATGGTTGGGGGGTTTAATATAGAGTTACAGAACAGTATCATGGTGAACATAAATCCAGAGAAGTATAAAAAATGTTATGAAATGTTAACACAAAATGACAACCGCAATAGAGGATAGTAAAAAGAGAACTAAGAAAATTCTCACTAGCAGCAATAAGAATTTAAAAGTGAAAGCAAAGCTTAACAACAAAAAAATTGAGAAAAATTACTTACTTAAATTGTACTACTTACTACCTTATAATATTGTTAAATAATAATGAAGAAAGTGGCAATAAATAGGAACTCTGACAATGGTGAATTAGCTGAGGAAATGATCAGTTATAGTGGAGATAGTTTTCTTCAAAAAAGTTTATTGTCAGTGCAATATTGCATGGAATGAAGAATATGGTTAATAAAAGATTGGACAAGTCACTATTAGTGCTAATCTACAAAAAGGGAGGGAAAGATTAATATGAAAATTCCTTTCCGCTAATTAATATTTTAAAACAAAGCCTTAATTTGCACCTTAAATGTGAGATTCAGGACCCAGATAAAAGAACATTTGGTAGATGAACAAGTTGAATCAGAAAAGAAAGAAGTATTGCTCAACAGATATCACTCTTTCTCATTGCAGTGAAATCTAGAAGGGGGAGAAAAGGCCGATATTTAAAGTTTGGTTGCCTTTCAGAAAGCCTTTGATACTGTTTTGTTCAGTACTTGAATTATATGTAATAAAAGAGTTTAAACTGGAAAAGGAACAAGACAAAATTTTTATTCACAAAATATATTCATTACAAATCTGAAAAGAGTAATCAATAAAATAAAAGAAAAATAATAAAAAATATCAGTGCACAAAATGCAAATTAATTTATGTAATACTGATGATATAGTATAATTGATAAAAAAGATGAAAAAATATTTAAATCAACAGCAGTTACTAAACAAGGAGGGAGAAAGATAATCAAAACAAAAAAACATTGTTTGGGAAAGAAATAATGAAGAGGAAAATCATAAATGATGATAGTGATTCATTTTAAATAGAAAGTTTATATAACTTGGTAGTAATACAACTGTTAAGCTTGAATTCCAAGAAGAAATAAATTAATAATAGCTGGAGCTAGAACGGGTTTACAAGCTGGGCAGGATTTGTAAAAGCAATGACATCTAGTTACATGTCAGTGTACTTTACAATTGTGTTAACAAAACATGCTATAGAAAGTTAATGAGAATTGGATGGATGCAAAAATTTTCCAGTGAAAAATTAATTGTATAGTAAAATGAATTGGAAATTTTATTGAAAAAAATTATAAAGAGGAAGTTAAATTTTTGGTACATATATATAGAAAGAATGATGATTGGAAACTGAAAATCCTAATTTTTGATATGCAAATCACAACATAAGGAGACTATATATTCATTTATTAATTTAATTTCAAATGATGTTTATAATAAAAGTAAGATTTTAAAACAAAGTGATAAGATTACTGTTAAACACAATTAGTGTCCAATTCTAGGTGGACACAATTTTTTGAAATATATAATTTTTTTTTAATTAAATGGAAATGTGATAAATTAAAGGTGATGGAAGAATATCCATATAGCACTTGGGAACAGGTGGTGCTCCAGTAATGATAGAGCACTGCAGAGCTTTTCTTGCATATTTAAAAAAAAGTAGTTCTCAAAATATTCACTCTACATTGTGTCATTCATCTTTAATATTTAGTTGTCAAAAATCTCATGCTTACATAGTTCATTATATTATATTGTTAAAGTAATTAACAAAATTAGAAACAATTTCTTAAATGTATTGAAAGCAACAAAAAATTCTGCTTTGTACAGAAGTTCTTTGGTTATCAAAGGATGCCTGTTTGGGTCCATTTTATAAAACTTTTTATTCATTGCTAGAGTTAACACTTTTCAACAGAAAGAATGTCTTTTAATTGTAGGATGCTTTATGATTTATTATACATATATATATATAATAATCGAA